>OY783214.1:10627027-11227027 GCA_963678705.1 Panorpa germanica
ACAAGGACTAATGATACCTTTGCGATTTTCAAGCGACACATGGAATTGCAGCCTCGGCGAAACTAATTATTGTTATTAGCTTACATTTGCGTTGCGTTTTACTAAACTCAGTAAGTGATATGTTGCATTGCGTGATAGCCATTGCCGTATTAAATCAGCGCGGGGCCTATAGTAATTAAAATATATTAAATTATAGTATAGTATTATAAAATTGCAGTTTATACTTTAAAATTTCCCAAGATACCGCGGAATGTAGGTGTACTTTCCGAAAAATTATAAAGTTTTTATAATAGCTTAAAGATTTTTCTTTACATAAGGTAAATGTCAAAGATACATAACATAAAATAATTTAAAATATATAAAAGTTCAGTTTTAGAATAGATGGTCCCTGCTGTTCCTAAAACATTATAGGTTTTAAAGCGCCTGATCCTGACGCTACTACTATAACACATACATTTAACTATGTGTACTTCAAAATTTTATTTTTTTTAAGTTTTTCTGGCTTATAACCTTTATGGACATTTAAAAACAAAAACCATTTACATTTCTGTAAAATGTAGTCATTCAATATTCTCCGGTTCTGCAATGAAAGAAGACTATAATCTTGTTAAGAATGATAAAAAGTTAATATTTCTAATTTTAACAAAAATACAATTTCTTGATTTACTGCAATGAAAGAAGACTATAATCTTGTTAAAAATGATGAAAAGGTTCACTTTTATGATTTTAAAAGCAATGCAATATTCTCAGTTTCTGTAATGAAAGAAGACTATAATCTTGTTAAAATTGATAAAAAGTTAATATTTCTAATTTTAACAAAAATAGAATTTTTTGAGTCCCTGAATGAAAGAAGACTATAATCTTGTTAAAAATGATGAAAAGGTTCATTTTTATGATTTTAAAAGCAATGCAATATTCTCAGTTTCTGTAATGAAAGAAGTGTATAATCTTGTTAAAATTGATAAAAAGTTAATATTTCTAATTTTAACAAAAATAGAATTTTCTGAGTTTCTGAATGAAAGAAGACTATAATCTTGTTAAAAATGATGAAAAGGTTCACTTTTATGATTTTAAAAGCAATGCAATTTTCTCAGTTTCTGTAATGAAAGAAGAGTTATAATCTTGTTAAAAATGATGAAAAAGTTAATATTTCTAATTTTAACAAAAATAGAATTTTTTGAGTCCCTGAATGAAAGAAGACTATAATCTTGTTAAAAATGATGAAAAAGTTAATATTTCTAATTTTAACAAAAATAGAATTTTCTGAGTTTCTGAATGAAAGAAGACTATAATCTTGTTAAAAATGATGAAAAGGTTCACTTTTATGATTTTAAAAGCAATGCAATATTCTCAGTTTCTGTAATGAAAGAAGAGTTATAATCTTGTTAAAAATGATGAAAAAGTTAATATTTCTAATTTTAACAAAAATAGAATTTTTTGAGTCCCTGAATGAAAGAAGACTATAATCTTGTTAAAAATGATGAATAGGTTCACTTTTATGATTTTAAAAGCAATGCAATATTCTCAGTTTCTGCAATGAAAGAAGAGTATAATCTTGTTAAAAATGATGAAAAAGTTAATATTTCTAATTTTAACAAAAATAGAATTTTTTGAGTCCCTGAATGAAAGAAGACTATAATCTTGTTAAAAATGATGAAAAGGTTCACTTTTATGATTTTAAGAGCAATGCAATATTCTCAGTTTCTGTAATGAAAGAAGTGTATAATCTTGTTAAAAATGATGAAAAAGTTAATATTTCTAATTTTAACAAAAATAGAATTTTTTGAGTCCCTGAATGAAAGAAGACTATAATCTTGTTAAAAATGATGAAAAGGTTCACTTTTATGATTTTAAGAGCAATGCAATATTCTCAGTTTCTGCAATGAAAGAAGTGTATAATCTTGTTAAAAATGATAAAAAGTTAATATTTCTAATTTTAACAAAAACAGAATTTTCTGAGTTTCTGAATGAAAGAAGACTATAATCTTGTTAAAAATGATGAAAAGGTTCACTTTTATGATTTTTAAAGCAATGCAATATTCTCAGTTTCTGTAATGAAAGAAGTGTATAATCTTGTTAAAATTGATAAAAAGTTAATATTTCTAATTTTAACAAAAACAGAATTTTCTGAGTTTCTGAATGAAAGAAGACTATAATCTTGTTAAAAATGATGAAAAGGTTCACTTTTATGATTTTAAAAGCAATGCCATATTCTCAGTTTCTGCAATGAAAGAAGTGTATAATCTTGTTAAAATTGATAAAAAGTTAATATTTCTAATTTTAACAAAAATAGAATTTTCTTATTTTCTGCAACGAAAGAAGGCTATAATCTTGTTAAAAATGATGAAAAGGTTCACTTTTATGATTTTAAGAGAAATGCAATATTCTCAATTTTATGTAATACAAGAAGTGTATAACCTTCTTAAAATTTATAAAAAGTTAATATTTCCAATTTTAACTAAAATAGATATTTATGATTTTCTGCAATGAAAGAAGACTATAATCTTGTTTAAAATGATGAAAAGGTTCAATTTTATGATTTTAAGAGAAATGCAATATTCTCAGTTTCTGTAATGACAGAAGTGTATAATCTTGTTAAAATTGATGAAAAGGTTCACTTTTATGATTTTAAAAGCAATGCAATATTCTCAGTTTCTGTAATGAAAGAAGAGTATAATCTTGATAAAAATGATGAAAAAGTTAATATTTCTAATTTTAACAAAAATAGAATTTTTTGAGTCCCTGAATGAAAGAAGACTATAATCTTGTTAAAAATGATGAAAAGGTTCACTTTTATGATTTTAAAAGCAATGCAATATTCTCAGTTTCTGGAATGAAAGAAGGCTATAATCTTGTTAAAATTGATAAAAAGTTAATATTTCTAATTTTAACAAAATTAAAATTTTCTGTTTTTCTGCAATGAAAGAAGGCTATAATCTTGTTAAAAATTATGAAAAGGTTTATTTTTATCATTGAAATTATGATAGAATTTGAAATAGCATTCGCATAGGTAATATTATATTACATAAATAAATACTGGAAAAACCTGAAATCAATTGCTGCCAGTGCTACTCTTGTTGCATGCTTATCAGGCGTAGTTGTACATATAGTTGCACGGTGATTTTAAGTATATCATTAGTTTTCAATTATTAGTAATATATATCATTATATATTATGTAAATGTCATACAGGATTTCGATAAAGAATATATTTCTTTGTAAATATTTTTATTTTATTATTAATTATTTTAAGATAACCTATAAAAGATAGCGTAATGTAGACATAAAAACAAAACATAGATAACCCCATAAGTCGTTGGTTGGTCTGTGATTGTTTTTGTTAAAGTTTAAATTAATGATTATGCTGATATCTTTATGGTGGGTATGTCTATCCGGGTTAACAGCTCGGGTCAATTAAAAATTAATAATTATAATTATTAATAAATTTCATTTATTAATAATTAACTTCAATCAAATATGTATATTGTAGGTCAAAGACGAATGTTGTGAAGTGTTGTGGTCCTTAGATACGTTCAAGTGTATATCCGCTGGTCCATACGTCTGCATCAGCATCAGCATTCTGAGTCATGGTCAGGCCTGCCTTGAAGTCACAGCGATGTACTGGGAGCGTTCAAAGAGCTAAATAGCGCTAATACATACTAATATCGGTTCTAAATAAATTATAAATTGACTAAAATGTTTTTCTATGATTGTAAAGATATAAAAAGGTCGACTCTTAACAATCCAAGAAACGTATATGGGGTAAAATTGTTAACTTAATAGGTAATTTTTGTTATGTTTGATAAACCTTAAATACACACGAATATAATAAAAAACACATATTATATAAAAAAAATAGATTTAACAGTTTATTTAAATTTTAGATAATATACATATTTACTATTAATAAAATTTGGAAAATTGGATAGACTAAAATCCAAAAACAATATTAAAATAAATTGATATGTTAGTAATACTTGATACAATAGAATTACAATTATTATCTACATAAGAACTTCTTATCAGTTCAGTAAATTATTGCTAGGCTATCTTATTGGCACGAGCGGCAGCACCATCACAACTTTCAGTTTCATCAAATCGCAGTTGGTCGTTTTGAAATAAACAAAACTAAGATAAATATATTTTGATTAAAAAATATTGTTAATTAATACGAGTATTTATTATTAATCAGTCTTGAATTGCGGTGGGATCCAGCCTCCCAGACCTTTTTCTATTTCTTTAGCAAGAGCTATACTTAAATGGTCTTGTCCTGGGTTTGTAGCGATCTGAAATAAAAATTTATAATATTACTAGAGATTACCCCCGTCGCAAGCGTAATTTCATTTCAAATTTTGAATTCCATTTCTAAATTGAAATATTTAACTCGTTCTATATAAATTTTATATATAAAACAAATAATTTTTCATATAAATTAACTAAAAAAATGTATTTTTTTTAACAAAATATAAAACATTTTCAATTTATTCGTTATTTGACTAACTTTTTTTTCAAAATTTGGGATTTTTTTTTCGATTCGTAAATAAGTTACGAAGGTTAGCCGATATACAAAATTTCAACTTTATAGCACAATTTTTACTATCGACAAAAACTGCCCCCGTGCTCCCAAATAAAATTTTGAATTTTCTCTTATTAATAATATCTCCAAAGTTCCCTACCGGCCCCCCGAATTGAATTGCATTGAATAACTTGATACACATGAAAAATTTTAACTTTCTATCTTTTACGAATTAAAAGTTATACAGGAAAAAGTGATTATTTTTTTCCTATTTTTCCAAAATTACAGGTTTCTAGGGAATTCAGGAAAAAATCCAAGGACGCCAAGTCTTAGAATTCTTTTCTTTACAAAATAGCAAATTTAGGATAATAATATAGGATAATGTATACAATAGTAAATACTACAGGTAACCAAACTAGTTAAACTAGTTGAGAAAAACTGAACCAGGTGTAGTTGTGTTACCTGCATTCCCATGGGCAACCCCTCCTTGTTGAGTCCCAAAGCACAATTAGTGACAGGCATCATTAGGCTATTGAAGATCATCATGTAGGAACAATTTAAAATCTTGTGGTATATTTCATAGTGGTAGTGAGCTACTGTTGGGAACGTTGGATAGATAAAGACGCCATCTGACCCAAGAAGAGACTGCAGAATACAATTACAATATAAAACTTATCATTCAACATTGAAATAATGTTTAAATTGTTTCAGTTTACCTGAAATTCATTTCTTAATGCCTCGTTCTTCATATACATTCTCTTGTTATTTGAATCCGGTAAAGATTTCACAACTTTTTTCATTGGTCCATATAAAACTGTAGATAGAATTGACTTAGATGTTCCAGTAAAATATTTCATCATTTCCGGCCATACGCTTCCCCATTCTTCTATTTTTTCATCTTTAGAATAAATTGATTCAACTCCTTCGATATTAAATAAAATGCTTGTTGACATTTCGAAGGAATGCTTCATAGCTTTGATATTGACCTAAAATTATAAACATATAAATTAAATACCCGCCTTAAAAATATGCAACCAATGTAACAACTTATAAGAAAAATACTCCTGGTAGTTATGCAACTAAACGTACTTCACTAAAAATATTTGTTATTAATTACCTTTGTAGCTTGAATTCCATGATTAGTATTCAAATAACGTATGGCACGTTGTATCGCAGATTTTATTTCCGGATCCACTTTCATAGTTAACCCGGAATTGTTGTCATCTTCCATATAATATATTTTAATCGTCTTCAGCGAAATCTAAAAATTAGAATTTTTTTTTTATTATATCAATAATTGAAAGGAACATTCCTTTTTAATAAAGATTTAAATATTGGATATCATTACTTCTTTAAACAGCGTCAGCTGTGGTCCATCAGGATGATTTATCACACTCAAAATCAGTGGAAGATCTACAGCGTATCTGGTCATAGGCGCAATAGTGAAGTAGTCTCCCCAATTAGCGCTATTGCAGTTGGGAACATGTCCAGCTGTCGAGACAGATCTAGGAGTTGGTTTGTGGCCAAAGACGCCGGAGAACATAGCAGGCAGTCTGCAGGAGCCGCCGATATCAGAAGACAAGCTCAGTAAAGACGCCGCAGAGCCAAGAAGAGCGGCCTGAAAATATATGAATAGAAATTATGTTAAGAAAAGATTTCACTCTCTTCACATTCGTACACACACGCTCAAAAGTAGGAGATCGTTTGACGAAAAGTGGTGAAGATTCTGTAGAATTTAATTATTATAACGAGCATTCTACTTAACGTATTTTTATTTTAGTTAAAGATTATTCTCTCAGAAAGAGAAAGCCATTGGATACTTGGTAGATACTTTTAAAGATAGGTCGAAATGGGCTTGTGTCCTATGTCTTAATTTCTATAAAAGTGTACTATATATTGATAAAGTGGGTTACTAGAACCTCAAATGTTTAATTATTTTTTAATAACTCCTTATATGTTAAGAGATATTAACAATTAAAATTCATTTTGTCTCTTTAATTATTAAAGGGATTCAACGTTGTACACATTCCAAGTGTAAGGTTACCAACCTTACAGCTCATAAATTTCTGCTATATGTATTTATATATCAAAATATCAAATATTATTTACAGCTATTTCAAGGAATAATCAAATTTCAATATTATGTCTGCCTTAGCAGTGTTAAATAAAATAAAAACTTATTATTCTTTGATTTGACTTGATTATTTGACTACCAACAGCTACAGAACATTACCACAGCATTGACCTACTCAACAAATAACTGACGTTAAAATGCATTTCATGTCATACAAATATGGCCGTCCATTTCTAGCTCTAAAACTACAATTCAAACTTTTAATTGCTATATCTCCGTCAATATTTAGATATTTAATAAAATAGACATGCCAATACACATTTATTAACATCAATTTCAATCAACAATTGAAAAATCGACCACTAAAAAATGAGGACACAAGCCCATTCGATATTTTGTAGGTCTTGATACTTTGCATTATCGTGCCATATCTTAATAAATGTGTTCATAATTACCCGCTAAAAACAGTTACGTGTATTTAAGGTTTATGTAACGTAACGTAACAAAAGTTACCTGTTACGCAAGCATTGTTACCTAATATACAACGTTTTGTTACCAGTCTTACTGAGTTTTAAAAAATAAATCTACTGTTTTGCCTTTGACTGTTTCAAGGATTATTTTAAAAATCTTCTTAGGGATTAAATGTTCGTAAAGCATCTTGTTTTAAACTGTTTTGGGTAAAATATTACCAGGTTTCACTTCAGTTAAATATTACATGAATGTTATGTAACATTCATGTTTTGTGTTTAGCGGATAATCTCATTCTAGAATCTTTTCCAAGATTGATATCAGTTAAATTTAATTAGCATCCTTCTTCAAATCAAAATTTGATATTTTTTCTACAGTAATGAATTTAGAAACCATTTTTTTGACTACTATGTTGGTGGGAGTACTCTTCGAATCAATCTCATGGATTCCATTATATCCACTATGAACTTATACAATTTTTCTGTGCTTACTTTTAGTAAAACCCTGACTTCTATGTTATCTAGTATAAATTTAGCGTCATACATTCCACAGTATAGAAAGTGAAATTGATATTGAAATTTCACAAGGATATTGTTGTTACGTACTTCTCCTCCAGAAGATCCTGCAGGTGTTCTGCGAATGTCATAAGGATTTTTAGTTGTTCCATGGACGTTATTATACGTTTCCCATAACATGCATAGCTCTGGAGTATTGCTGACGAGCAGGATAATAGCTCCTGCCTCGCGTACTCTCATTACTGCATCCGCATCCTGTTCGGCAACTTTAGGGACGGAGCGATAACGTCCTGCATTATTACTCATTCCTACAAAAAACAAACATTTACAAAATACTGTAGACTCGAAACATCAAACATGACAATTTGATTTAAAATATAATAAGATCTATCTAATCAAATGACTTGGCTATTTTGATAAGAGTGAACTTTGAATTGGCCTTGCGTGATCATTTGGCAAATCACCTATCAACATTTGTCTAAACAATTGACATATACTCATTAAATAAAAATAAAAGTTAGGTTATTACATTTAATTGTTTACTATAACAAAAATACTTGTCAAAATATTGTTATTTATGGGTTGTAGGTTATGTTTTAATGCCATAGTCGTCACCGAAAGTGTGTACGGTACCTCGAACATGGCCGAGCAAATATTTGGAAGCTTTGTTCTGTTCTATTTATCGCTTAGAGCATATATATATGGAGAAGGAATGCTGGATCTGAAAGTGTGTCCAAAATATGTGCGAGAGAGAAAGAAATATGTTTCTATTTGTTCTCTATACGCATGCGTCGAAAGTGACAGTTGTTAAGTCAGAGCTGTCTAGATATAATACGTGACAGTTGCTAAATATGACATTATATTCATTTAGAATAATGTAGAATAAATAAACTATATATAAATATAACTAAAAACGTTAGTTCTGTCCACTTCAAATATCAATATCTATGGCGTTCATGAGTATATGTTTTCACTAAACGGTCACTGTTTTATCGACATACGAGTTTTGTATCAACTAAAGAAATATAATTTCTTTACATACTTAATATTTATTATATCTTAATAGAATATTAATATTTATTATATCTAGACAGCTGTCACTTTCGACGCATGCGCATAGAAAACAAATTGGAACATATACCTTTCTCTCTCGCACACATTTTGGACAACTTTTAATCTTTAGGAAACATAGGCTATTCACACTCATATATATATATGTTAATACGAAACGTTCATCTTTGTGTGCGGATTAGAAATGTATGCCAAATGAGCACAAACTTTTTGTCTGCACATGCATGTAGTACACGAAAATGTGGTCCATACATAACAAAAACAATCATATGTAATAGTTAGCCTTCAGTATTTCATTGAAACGTCATTTTTTCTCACATTTCAACCTTTTGTCTTCAAAAATAGGTTACTATACATTCGATAAGGTCACGTATTATACTACCATTTACGTATATGTATACGTATGTAAGAATCATTTCGATTTTTAAAAGTTTTATCATAAAGTAAACACCTAATAATTTATTCTTTTCAAATTATTATGATAATTCGCCTAAAGTTATGTTTAAATAATTAATATACAGGTATTATCACACGATGAAAAATAAATCAATAGCAAAAGTGTTCGAAAAATATAAATACTGTATAACAATATTCGACTCCCTTAATAATTCAGCAACGTTGGAGCATTTTCTTAATTTAAAATCAATTTAAATTTGAATTAAATTTTGTGCTCTATGTTTCTCTTTAAACTCCGCATTATGTTCGGATGTCGCACAGAATCAGAATGTGAGTATACACATAAAACACATGTTTTAATAGTTCACATTTTCATTTTGAGTTATTTATCTATGGAATTAACATCAAAACTATATTGACATTTCATAATTCGGTAAAACAAAGAATCCTATCGAGTGTGACATTTATCTTTTTTTTTTCGCAGTTTAATTTTAAGGTTAAGTCTAAACATCGATTATTACTATCCGATCAAATTATTTAAAAAATATCTTCAGTACAAAAGAATTAAGTTTTAATTCTGATTTATAAAATATAATATTAAGCAAGATCTGTGAAAACCAAAATTGTACTGTACAAATAAAAATGATCATTCGAGAGTTAGTTGCTTATGTGATAATACCTTAAGCACATAAAAAAGAGTAGGTATTTGTTAAAATAGAAAGTAACAAAAATTAAAAGCCATAAAAACAACATATTGCATAATTTTTTGAACGAAACAAAATTCATTGCTAACTGTAGAAGAAATTATAAATGAATTATTAATCAAATGTTAAAACTTATTTAATTTCTTATACATTTTTAAATAAAATTTATATTAAGGTAATACTGTTGTCTTTTGATATTCTTATAGTATTAATAAACATAACGTGCAGTGTAGTGTGAGCAAAATGAGAACAACGTTTTTATAATTCTCAGTTAACGGAGGTTTATTATAAACCTTGATTGATACTTTTATTTCTCAGCTCTAATTTTTGTTAACTATAAACGGTTTTTGTCGAATTAAAATTAAAATAATCATTTCTTTAGCTAAATATTGGTTAAGCTATAACTGAAGTTTAACAGAGAATTCAAATAACGGCCTTGCATTTCCTACACTCTTCACGATAATACGAATTATCTTACCTTTAACAGAGATACTTTCTTTAACAGTAATCGGTACTCCAAGTAAAGGTTTCTCTGATTTTAGTTCATTGATAGTCTTCTCATTGCTTTGAATAAATTTATCGGTTTGTTTGGCTTCGATCAAGGCATCTTCGAATCTATCTTCGACTATTGCGTTCAGAATAGGGTTGACTTCCTTACATCGATTTATATAAGCAGATATGACATCTTCACTTCTAACCTAAAAAAGACAATTACAATTTGAATGAGTTTTAGACTTAATATTTCAAGTTTCTACTTGTGATAATAGCCTTCTATCATCTATCATGTGATTATGCATTCATATGTATTGATAATGAAGGTGTCATTTAAACAAATTGTGTTACAAGTTTTATACCAGACATTTGCATTTTTGATAGTGTAAATGAATAATTACAATATTTATAAGTTTTTAACAAAAACCAACCTCCTGGGTTCTAATTTTATGCGCCAGATCCGTTGCACTAATTAGTAAAAGTTTTGATGATATCTTAGGGCATCGATCCGTTTTTCTCCCGCTTACTATCCTACAGATTGGGGCGGCGCAACATCCAAAAATCCACATGATTGCGCCAAGCAATCGCCTCGCTATCAAGTTCATTGTTCTAGAAAGAAAAATACAACAAATTTAGAAATTATCGATTTAGATTATTAATTTTTATTGCTTTTTGGTTGTGGATAGAACATTGAACCCTCATAAATTTTTGGCTGAAAATCTACATAAGGAAAAAGGTCACCCAGTAAATATTTTGGAGTCACTTTGCCATCATATTGAAGATGCGTATGTTTTTCTTTGTTATGAAAGAGTTCAATTACAATTCAGTGTCTCACAGTCGTTCATGTGAAATGTCTCTTTTATCGGCTACAAATAGCGAAACCACTCCACCTGTCGGAATACAAATGCAATAGTGAACACAAAGCAGGACACTTCACCAAATTGTTTACTGGATATAAGTACGTCCTAAAAATGTATACCGGATTTGCTAGACACTATTGACACAATCGATTTCGCTTGGATGAGCTCTTTCCCGGGCGGTAGATTTTTGAAAAAGAAAAAAACGTAATAACTTATGGTCGTTCAATTGAAATTTTTGACTTTCTATCACTATTGTTTTTAGCATATGATTTTATAAATATTATAAGAATATATAAATTGGGGATACATAAATTCAGGTAAAACCAATTTAAAAAACCATGTCTAGACTGGCACAGTACGTGCAATAACACTTCTATTCCAAATACCTCTTTATGGTTATGGTAACAACCTTTGCTGACAATACAAAGTCAAATTCGACTTCAAATAACAAAAGTCTACAATTTATTTAAATAAACAACAACGTTGCTAACCACAAAACACAATAATAATTTTAAATTATACAAAATGAGTTTTGGAAAGACACTAATACAACAAGTTAAAAAAATAATTTTTGATGACGTCAGATATATTTCGTTGACAATGCGATAATTAATTTATTTAGCAGAAGATATGACAGCTAAAATAAAGAATAGCTTATTTATAAATAAAAATTCAAGTATATCATTAATCAGTGATTAAAATAAAAACACAAAATTGTGTTTCGATTTTTTCCTTTTGCATTTCTGTAAAGATGTAAAATTTACGCAGCAGCTACGTTTAAAAAAAGACGTGGGAGACTTCAGAATTATTGAACACATCGGATAAACACATGATGTTTATTTGTCATAAACAATACAAGGAATTTGCATTATAGATTTGTTTATTATAATAACAAATTAAATATTGTTTATTTAGTTTTTTTAGTACAATGCCAAGAAATACCAGACAAAGGAGTACCAAACTATAGAGTTTATTATTATATCCAGTGTAAATTTTTTTTACATTTCAATGGCATTTAGTGTTATATTACATTCTGTCGAATGTAAAGCCCGAAATTTAAGGGACAGTGCCATTTTCCCGAAACACGTTTGACAGGGGAGTGGAAAACTACGCATCCCATTATATTAAGAGAAGCGTTCACAGATCCGCACTTTACACAACAAACGCATTTGATAGCTCAAGGCCGATTTTTCAAAAGTCATTTAAGTTATAGTTACGTCATTAACCTAAAAAATGAATTTTTTTTAATCTACTTTTCTCATAAAAAAGAAATATAAATTCAGAAAGTATATATTTCTTTTCATAAAATGCATGTGTATTTTAATAGAATTGGTTTGGTAAAATTATATTCATTTTAATAATTCAAACAAACATTCAAAATAATTTATCTTTATTTTAATATACATTTGTCTATTCAATTTAAGAACACTTTTAACAGTGTTAGCAAAAATACAACCCATGTATTTTGCTTGGTTTATAAGTTAGTCCTAAGTAACAAAAGTATCAACAAAGGTTTACAATAAACCACAGTTAACTTACTATTGAAAAATTGACCCTAAATCATACAGATAATTCGTGCCTGTCGCTGCGTACGTCTTCCCTCCCGTTTGCTTTTTTTCACGTTTTATTCAATAAAGCCAACCTTATCTTTAAATGGCATGCCATTCAATCTAGTGTAAAGCTAAACAAACGGCTGTAGGAGTATATCCTACTCTATGACCCCATAAGGAGGTCCCTACCTGCACGTACGCCCATGCTTCTATCTATTCATATCTTGCATTGATAGTTTGTGAAATTAGTAGGAAGGTGTTAATTAACATTGTAACTAAATCATTAGAAAAAAACAAAATATATTTGCAAATATTAGCAATAGAGTAATTAGTATTTATTATACACTGTGAGAAAAACACAGTAAAAATTACTATAATCATAGTTAATTTTTGTCATAAAACCATTATAGCCAGGTACTATCCCAGTAAACATTTGGTGAAATGTCCCTTTTTGTGACGTTTCTATCACTATTTCACTTCAATTATAGTTCGCATCAACTTTATCTTCATTTGTATTCCGACAGATGGAGTAGTTCCGTCATCTGTAGCCGATAAAACAGACATTTCATATGAACGATTGTGAGAAGCTGAACTATAAATATACTCTTTCATAACAAAAAAATCATACGCATCTCCAATATGATGTCAAAGTGACTCCAAAATGCTCCAAAATGTTTACTGGGATGTCACAGTAGTTTTACTGTGTATTTCTTACAGAGTATGAGCTATGACAATATCTGTAAAAATTGTTTTTATTATATATGTACATTGAAACAGAAATTAAAATTTTAAATAGATATATCTCTGTCAGCTTTTGGATATTTAAGAAAAAGAAAAAAGTCAATAAAAAAAAATGCAACCACAAAAAAAGTCCACAACCCAATTAAAGCTATAATAAAAGGTACTTCATGTTAATACTAGTATACTAATAAACTGTTAATTTTTACGGCTTCCAATGACGTCATAGACTGTCTACATGACATAAGAGTGTCATCAATTTTATTGACAAAGTTACGTAGTGACCATTTCTTCGACCCTTGTCCCGGTGACCGCGTTTTCACTCTCTAACACAACTGACGATGCAAATTAGTGATGCTGGTGAAATTCCACTCTCCCTGGTCGAACTTTAGAACGAGTGTGTTGCAAAATATCTCTCTATCAATACTCTTTTGTTTTTTAAATGACATTTGTATGTTTTACGTAATCAATATTGCATGTTAGAAAGTTATTTATAATAATATAACACTATTTCGACTTTGGAATTTATTTTACTATGTTATTTAATATTGGCGTGTCAATATCTTCTTCTTACAAAATGCTCTTTGTACAACAATTAGGTAAGTTTTAAGTAAAATACACGAATTGGTCGCACAGTTTACGATTCACGACTACAATAAGTTATAGTCCAAGACTGAAAAAGTATTCGAGAGTAGATTCGGAATTTTAGTCCTATTTTTAGTCCATTTTATGTGAGCTATACGTTATTAAGTAATTTTTAAGGAATCTGTGTGTTTTATAATCAAAGCAATTTAATAAGTAAATTTAAGTTAATTTAATTCTATAACAGGTGTTCAATCGTAAAAATATTTTTTTCACTTCTTCAATAAAATAAACAAGTTTCAATTTTCAAAAATTATGCGTTATTTGACTAACCATTTTTCCAGATTTGGGAATTTTTCATTTAGTTTGTAAATAAGGCATAACAGTTTGCCTTTGTACAAAATTTCAATGTTTACCTTTGGAAAAAACCGACCTCTTGGCCCATAATAAAAACTTTAAATTTTAATTGTTTTTCTTAATTGGATACTCAATTATTAGATCCATCCATAATTTGATCTTTCTACAAAGTTCTTTACTGGGCCCCTAATTTTCTCTATGCTACTTTTTACAAAATTAAAATTTCTAAATTTTGTAATTTTTGTTTTTAATTTATGGCATATCTGAAAAATAACCTGAGAAATTTTGTCAAAGCCGATCGTACAGATAAGCAACGAAATTGAACTATAGTTATGCTAGGCTGGGTAAAAAGGAAAGCCGAGAAACAAAAGAATAAACTAAGGTTTATACTAAACTATAGTTTACTGAGCATTTGTTTCATTTTTGAGATGTATACTCCTACACATTGTTTTGGCCCGGAGATCGAACCTGAAGACTTAGTGGTCTGGTACTTGCGGAAAATACCCAAAAAATTAGTTAAAAAACACTAATAAAAATTTAAATAAAGACAATATGAAAAAACTGATAATCTGTAAACTCAAACATTGCAATTACGTCACATTTACATATCAGTACATATCAAACAATAACACTTGTATGTAATCAAAGGAATAGAAAGTTTAATCTCAAGATAAAAATATGCATTATCAAAAATAATAAAAATATATAAACAAAGTAAATTACCTTATCGAAATAACCTTAAAAAACTGAACTGGACTTCTTTTGAAGTCTTTATCAAAGTCAATTACACTTAGCAAATCCATGATTGTTAATATTTAGGGTATTGATAGAAAAAATACTGAAACAATTGAACTAATACAACCACTTATAAATACAAAGAATCGATTGATTTATAATTAAAATAACAGTTGGTCATCCAGTGTGTCCGATCGCAGGTAACTAACTAGATACAGGCCAAACAACATAGAGACAGGCGCTCTCGAAGTCCGCAGTTGAGCCACTGCGGCAGTGGCAGTGGCATCGCAGGCGTTTTTACATTGTAGCCACATGTGATGGGGAAACACAAAAACAATTGTATGTAAGGTACAGGTATATCAAACAGCTGATTTGCTTTCTCTAAGGTGAAAACAGCGCTCAAAGAGAAACGTGGTGGGGATATGTCCACCGGTGCATGTGTACTCAGAGTTTGGTATACACAAATAATAAGCTGATATTTTTTTATAAAATATGTTGTTACTTTATAAAGTAAACATTTTGGAGTAAATTCTACTTAATTTCTATTACATATCATGATTTTTTTGTCTGGAACGTGTTCGTTTTCTATTCAGTCGTTCATAGGAAAGGCCCTTTTTATGAGCTACAGACATTGCAACGACGGTTCACTGCTGAATTAAAAGCGGAGTAGGTTTATGATTTATGACCGGAGTTATAAACTTGAAACTAGCAGGGGTATAAAACTTAATTGAATTCTACATTTTAGAGTCTGCAAAATATAAATATTTAAATGAAGAAATAAATAGATGTAATCTTTAGTATGGATCGTGATTTTTTTAATGAATATTATTCATCTTCAACAATACTCGTTATATTAGTTTTTTACATTGTTTTGGTGATTCAAAAATCCACGATCGGCAGGTCTGCGTTATGTTTAAAACCTCTGTCTTACCATCGCTAGGTACTATCTTCGTTTATATACGTTCTATTCGGGGATTGAGGGAGATAGCGTCTGTCTATTACCATTAAAGAAATATTTGTTGAAAAAGGATAGCATATACTTTAAATATCTGTACTGAACGAAATATTATACAAGTGTAACGGTGAAAAATATATTTTACTTGTCTAACGCATCTCGTTTCTCTCTCACTTTGGAATAAATGAAATGAAAGTGAAGTTAAAAAAAATATATCCATGTGGGAAAGAAACAGAAATACTTAATGAATGTTGTTGGAAAAGGAAAGAATACTAGAAAGAATAACTAACACAAAATCTGTGACAGGTAGAGAACTTGTAAAGCGTTAGAATAGAATTGTACGAGTGACTCGAACTTCACCAAATAGGGCACTTCACCAAATTGTTTACTGGGATACTAAGTTTTTTAATTGTACATTTCAGCTTATGAAATATAAAAAAAACAACAATAATTATAAGAGTTTAACATACATAATTATAAATAAATATAATGATGAATATTAGGAAAATGATTTAACTATCGGATATGTCATTGGACATGCACCGTACACGCCTATTCGACATTACATAAATATTGCTGGATGTCTTCAAAGACAGATTGTATTATCTCCTTAATTAATAAAGAAAAGGAGATATTAAGTACATTCAAAATAAAAACTTAAAGTTAAAATTAAGTCGTATAAACCGATGTAAACTATGTAGAAAATATAATTCTCACTCACTATTTTTATTATTAATTTAAGGTTTTAACTTTACATGCAAATTTTAACTCATGCGTCATTCGTCAGTAATATATAATATCTACTATCTTTAATATAATAACAAGTTGAAACTTGCATTTAAGGTTCAAATCTTAAATGAGTTGTAAACTCAGTGAGTGGGAATGTGGTTTAAGGCCATACTATAAAATTAAAAAGTTACCTAATATATAACATTCAACATTAATTGACCTCTCTTCCGATTAATCAAATGTTCAATTATTTTTTAATAACTCCTTATATGTTAAGAGATATTAACAATTAAAAAAGTCTTTTTGTATCTTTAATTATTAAAGGGATTCAACGTTATACACATTCCAAGTGCATGGGACATCACAATCCTTGTGTAAGGTTACCAACCTTACAGCTCATAAATCTCTGCTATATGTATTTATATATCAAAATATCAAATATTATTTACAGCTATTTCAATGAAGAATAAAATTTAAATATTATGTCTGTCTTAGCAGGGTTAAATAAAATAAAAACTTATTATTCTTTGACTTGACTTGATTATTTGATTACCAACAGCTATAGAACATTACCACAGCACTGACCTACTCAACAAATAACTGACGTTAAAATGCATTTCACGTCATACAAACATGGCCGATCATTTTTAGCGCTGAAACTACAATTCAAACTTTTAATTGCTATATCTGCGTCAACATTTAGATATTTAATAAAATAAACACGCCAATACACATTTATTAACATCAATTTCAATCAAAAATTGAAAAATCGACCACTAGAAAATGAGGACACAAGCCCATTCAACCGTTTTAAACATGTTTTTAAGACAACTATGGCTTCTAATTAATATTTAAAGTACTAAATATTTTAGTAAAATAATGAAGCGGGCTCCTGGATAAGTATTTTTACAACATATCAGATTACACTCTTTTCGTATCAATTAAAAAAAAAGTTAGTTTCTAACTATCTTATTTAAGGTAGGTACCTACATAAGGGGATTATGGTAGTTGCCATTCAATCAGGCGTAGTGTATATAATTAAATGTTTACATATGAAATTATGTTTAAGTTTTACTTGTTGCCATCAAATCAGGAGTAAACGCATCTCTATAGTGATATTACCAAGCAATTTCCTTAGAATAACGCGCTTTATAATCCCGGGCCACTACACTACAACCTTGCCAGTCTGCCGCTTGTGCGGGCTAACTTAGAGTTATATATAAGCATTGCGCAAGTTAAGTTTTGGGAACGATACTTAACACAAAAAAAATACTTAATTTATTTTGAATACAAATTATTTATTTGATTATAACGATAATACAATGGTTAAATAGTTTGTTGTAACAGAGTAGCCGAGTTCTGTTGTCAGAGTTCTAATAAGACTCCTCCCCTCTTCTTTAGTTCATACCGTTTTTATACTGTATTCTTATTGATGTTCCAAGGTGACATCTAATAGTTGATGACTATTAGTTGTTGCCGTGTGTTTTTCACAGGAAGTATATTTCGTGAATAATATTTATAACAGTTTACTTTATCTTTCAAAGGTGACATCTAATAGTTGATGACTATTAGTTGCTGTCGTGTGTTTTAAAATATAAATATATTTCGTGAATAATATTTATATTTTAAATAGTAACAGTTTACTTTATCTATTGCGCAATATGATGCAATAATGATGATGTAGTAATTAGGGTATAGTTAACTCCTCCTAACCTAGATAGAAAATTATCTTTGGAGTTAATTTTCTTCCAATTGTATTACCTCTGTTTTATTAATTTCTTTCAATATTTGATTTTTCTTTTTCTTTAAATATAGCTTATATACTAGTATACATATAATTATAATAATGATTAAAATTATTACAATAGTATTAGTATTGATATGTATTTTATGTTTTATATCTATATTGGTTAGTATGGGTAATTTATTATATTGATTAGATATAGATTTAAAGTCGTCAAGGTTTACGTGCTTTAAATTTAAATGTTGTATTGGAAGTTTTTGAGTAGTGTTAAAATTGTATTTTAACATTGCAGTTTTTACCTTAATTGTTGTTTTTAAATTATTTATTTGTGGAATTAATTCAAAATGTTCATTAATTAATTGACATTTATTGGGCAAAGTTATTAAGTAACTTCCTTCTAGTACAAAGATTGATGATGTATCTTGACTTTTTAAGGTAGTTTTAATCTGTTTGGGGCTAGATAATATCCATGAGTTTTCATTGATGGCTTGAATAGCTTCAGTGTAGTTTGCGAAGGTATGTACATCACATGTAGGGTTTTCCAGTTGTCTTACAAGCTGTACTTCACAGGGTGTGTGGTCTATCCATTTCTTTTCTTCTATGTTGCATATGAATTCCTCCGTTGTTATTTGTCGGCATTTCTTATCGCTTTGAAGATAGTCTGTTTCTGATATTAACAAGTATCTTGCGGAAGGGATAATCAATTGGAAATGGGGTTGATTTTTATATTTCATAGGAACTGAATAGAGGTGGAAATATTGGTATTTTTGATTGGTTATCAAAGGTATTTTAATTATCATTTTTATTTCATAATTAGTGATGTATGCATCAGCTTGGATTAATTTATCTAGTTTACTCAATTCGTCTGAATAGGGTATTACATATTTATCTGTTATTCTTCGTTGTATCAAATTAATTTCTTTTCTTAGTTCTTCTGGAGAGCAAATAGCAGGATGGAAAGTCTCAATTCTTAGGAATGTTACTGCTTCTTCTATTGTATTAAATTCGTTGATGATAGATTGTTGAAGCATTATTATTTGTTCAAATATAGATTTTATTTCATCTTCTTTATTTACTCGATCAAACTGAGTAGCGATCTGTCGTTTTGATTCCAGTAATTGATTTATTATTTTCTCCATATGTATTTGATTTTCATTAATATTTTTTATAGCACGTTGATGTTTTTCTCCGGCTTTTTCCATTAATGATGTTAGTTGATTTATGTTCTTGTTTTGTGCATTTGTATTTAATTGCATTTGTTTTATAGCATTGTCATATCTTCTACCATCTTCGGCATCTAGGTTTCCTGATATAATTTTAATTATATTTCCTAGTGGTTCTATTGATCTTTTAATGCGATTAATAGGTGTAGTAAATATTTCATTAACAATTTGTTCTATTCGTTTAGTATTTTCATTAACAGTAGTTTGATATATTTTATATGGTGTTTTATCAATTTTTAATGTATATTTTTGTAAAAATGTTTCTGCTTGTAGATTTATGTTTTTACTTTTTTCAATCAAAGGTGCGTAGTTTATGACTTTTATGAGTTTCCAATATGTTTTTATGTTGGTTGCTATTCCTAGTTGTACTGGATATAGTCCGGGATTGTCAGTAATTTTCTGTATTACGTCTCCTGTTGCCCCGATGGTCCAACCTCTGGAATTAAAGGGTGTTTTATTTTAGTAACTTCCTTTGCATGTTTTGCTATAAGTTTTCCTGTTTGTATATGTTTTAAATTCATAACGTTTGTTTGTTTATTTATTTGTTGAATTACATATTGTCCTTTTTTAATTGGATCTGCTTTATTTCTTAGATTTTTGTTTATGTAAACTAAATCTCCTATATTAAATATAGTAGCTTTTATTTTGTCGTTAATTCTGTTAATAGTAACATTTTTCTTGTGAATGTTTTCTTCGTGTATTTTGTCGTATATTCTCTCTAGGCTGTCAAGATGATCTTTTATCTTGTCCTGGGTAATTTCCTTTTCTATTTCTAGATCAAATATGTTGCGTGTGTTTGATCCGTATAATACACTTAAAGGAGTCATACCAGTAGTTGAATGTATGGTATGGTTATAGGCTAATACACATTTATTCATTATTTCCACTGGTGAGATAGTATCATTAGTTTCTTTGATTATTCTATAATGTTCAATCAGTGTGCTATGTAGTCTTTCTACAGGACTATTTCCGGTGTGATGTCCTGCTGTAGTGAAATGTGTATTTATTTTATGTGTAGCCAATAGTTCTTTTACTCCAAGATTTATGAATTCTGATCCTTGATCCATAATTATTGTTTGAGGTATTGGTATTGTGGATAGTATTTCTATCAATTTGTTTACAATTTCTATACTATTTTTACCTAGTATGTTTTTTATTATAGCATATTTGCTAAAGGGATCTATCATTGTTAGATATTCTTTTCTTTCAATAACAAATGTATCAATGTGTATTAGTTGAAAAGGTCTATTTGGAGTCTCAGTGATGTTCAAATGAGTTTGGGTAGGGTGTCGCTCATATTTGTTAGATTTGCATAATCTGCAATTGTCCACATATATTTTTATTTCTTTTTCTATGGTAGTCCAAAAATATTTTTCTTTTAATCTCTTGATTAAATCGGGTATTCCTCTATGATTCGTTATATCCGTATGATATTCGTGTATTAAATTTTTTCTTTGTTGTAAGTCTTTAACGTATTTAACGTTTTTCATACACCTGTAGAGTTTTAACGTTGGAAAATATTCCTTTCGAACTGTAATAAGGTTTCTGTATATGTCTTCTGCAGTTTGTACGTAATATTTTTCTTTAGGATTTAATTTTTTAAGTTCTTGTATTAATTGGTCTTTATTTTTATATTTTACTGATATTTTAAAAATTTGTTGTGTATCTCTTTTTATTAATATTGTTTTAGGTGGTTCTTTAAAAGTATATGTTATAAGTATCTGATGTAGATGTGATTCTAATGGTTTTTCACATATAGGTATTCCTTCATCGCTTTCTTGTTGTGAATGAATTGTTGCGTTAGAGACAGTTGAACTTCCTCTTATTGGTGGTGTTTTCATTGATCTTTCTTCCGGTATTTGATCAATAGTATTTTCTTCAGACGTTAGATCAATTATTTGTTCTGGTATTTCTTGTTGTTGTTCCGGGTTATTTTGTATAACTTCTATGTCGGGTATTTCGTCAAGAAATTGAAGATCCTCCATAGTCACATCTGGGTTATTAAAGAGTGAACTGGTTTCATCTGGTTTTTCAGTTTTAGGGAAAACATTTATTCTGACTCTTGATAAAGCGTCTGCTACTTTATTTTGTTGTCCTGGTTTGTATTCAATCTCGTAGTCATAGTCTAGTAACTTGATTTGGTATCTTGTTAATTTTGAAGAGACGTTCTTAGTGTCTTTAAGCCATACAAGAGGTCTGTGATCAGTTATCAATTTAAATTTTCTTCCATATAAATGATGTCTGAAGTATCCTGTTGCCCATACAATCGCTAAGAGTTCTTTTTCGATTGTTGAATATTTATTTTCAGCTTCATTGAGAGTTCGAGAAGCATATGCTATAGGCTTGTCGTTATTATTTTCCTTCTGAGATAATACTGCTCCGATTGCTATGTTTGAAGCATCTGTCGTTAGAATAAATTGTTTATCATAGTTAGGTCGTATCAATATTGGTGCGTTTATTAGGGTTTCTTTTAAAACATTGAATGCTTGGTGGTATTCAGGTGTATATAGATTTTTATGTCCTTTCTTGAGACATAGGGTTAATGGCTTAGCTATTTTCGCATAATCTTTTATAAATTTTCTATAGTATCCGGAGAGTCCAAGAAAACTTTTTATGTCTTTAGGTGTAATAGGCATAGGAAATTTCTTAATAGCTTCTAGTTTATTAGGGTTTGGTTTCAAGCCATTTGATGTTACAATATGTCCTAAGAATTCTGTTTCTTTCTTTAAGAATTCACATTTATCTATTTGAATTTTTAACTTAGCATCTCTTAATCGATTTAACACATGCCTTAAGTTTTCTAAATGTTCTTGTAGAGATGTTCCAAAAATAATTATATCATCAAGATACACTAGGCAAATATTATTTACTAGTCCATCTAAGACGTGGTTCATTGTTCTCTGGAAAGTCGCCGGAGCATTTTTTAAACCAAAGGGCATTCTAAGGTATTCATAGTGTCCTGTTTCTGTAGAGAAAGCGGTTTTCTCTACACTGTCAGAATGCATTTCTATTTGTAGAAATCCACTGTGTAAATCTAAGGTTGTAAAGTAATTTGAATTACCTATTTTACTAAGTACTCCGTCTATATTAGGTATCGGGAATTTATCTTCAATTGTTTTATGGTTTAGTTTTCTATAATCGTTAACAATTCTTATTTTCGCTTTTCCACTGTTGTCCATTTTCTTTGGGACTATTATAATAGGACAGTTATATGGTGATTGACTGTTTCTAATTATTCCTTGATTTTTCATATTTTCTATCTGTCGTGTAACTTCTTTTCTATGTATTTCTGGATAAGGGTAGTTTTTTACATAGATGGGTTCATCATCTGTTGTTCTAATATGATGTTTAGTTACATTAGTAAAAGATAGTAATTCATTTTCTGCCGGAAATAAGTCTTTGTATGAATTTAATAATTTATATAGATTTCTTGATTCTTCTTCATTAAGATGTTCATTTTTTATTTTTAATGTATTTAATTTAATAAATTCTTCATTGTCCATATATATTTTAATATTTGTTTTCGGTGTTTTTAGTATATTATTTTCAAAATCAATTTTTCCTTTTAGTTGTTTAATTAAGTCAACGCCTATTAAACCGTGGAATTTCTTGTCAAAGTCAAACAAATATATTTTGTGATATTGGTTTTCTTTGAAAGTAGGAAATAGTGGGATTGTTGCCGTATATTTATGGTTGGTAGTTTGATGTGGTGTAGTGATTGAAAATTCATCATCTTTTACATATTTATTATAATATTTAAAAGCAAGAGATGGTTTTATTAAGGTTCTTGATGATCCTGTATCAATTAGAAACTTAGCTTTTAATTCGTCGATATATATAAAAGGTAAAGGTGCATTTTTATTAGTGTTTAATTTAATATTTTCTAATCCGAGGCACCTTCCTGAAAATCCTGTTCTTCTTCGTAATTTTCATTAGATGGTTGTTCAATTTCCTCGTGATTTTCATAATTTTCCTCACATTCTTGTGGTTTGTCATATTGGGGTTCATTTTCATTTTTCACTTGATATTCCAAGTGATTTATTCGTGTCATTTGTGATGTTTCCATTGGTTCATACCATCTTTGGGTATTCTGTTGTGGAAACTGCTGTGGTCTTGGCATGGGTGGTTTAGTCATTGGTGCAGGAAACTGTGGTTTCTGCATAGGTGTTGTTTGCCTCCAATTGTTAAAAGGTTTATTTATGTTTTTATTACCAAATGCCTGTTTTGGCACATTTTGAGACACAAATTTGGGTACTTGTTGCTGCTGTTGTTGTTGAGATACAAATGGTTTATGCTGTACTTGCATAGGTTTATATTGTTGTTTAGTAGGGAAACTGTTTTCAGGTGTTCTCGCCGTTCTCAATGGATTACGATTTTTCTCATTTCCCATTCTAGTTCGAGCATACCTGACATTTTGTTCTTCGATAACAAATGACCATGCTTTTTCCAATGTTGATGGCATTCTTGCTCTGATATTGTCTCCTATGGTACCTCTTAGACCTTTCGTAAATTGTACAAGAATAACATCTGTATACAATTTATATTTGGCTTCATACGCACTTTGGTCGTCATTTTCTTGACTATGTGATAATAGTGCGGCTTTGTGGTGGACACATTTGTTATAAAAGTCCTGTGGAGTTTCTTCCAACTGTTGCTCTAGTAACCCGATTTCACAAACTAGAGTTGTCTCGTTTCGCTGGTCACCAAAGTTTTCTTTTAGGATAGTTTTTAATTCTTCCCATGAATGTATATTTCGTCCAGCTGTTACGTAAGCTGCACTGTCTTCTAATTTCGATATTATTGTTTCAACAATATACTTTTGAATTGTTGGGGGTGCATCCTCGTAAATTTCAACAATAGTTCCTACTTGTTTTAAGAAGTCGGATAATTGTGCCGTATTTCCATTGTAACGTTTGATATTTACGAAAAATGAATTGTCCATTCTGAAGGGATGAACTAATTCGTGTCGCGGTATTTGGACTTGCTCTACAAGAGTCCGTTGTTGTAACGCCGATAGTCTCGTTTCTAATTCCTGAATTCTGTTCATAGCCTCAGCTAGAATTTGTTCAGCCGTGAGATTAGGCATATTGTCTGTTTTTATATTTAATTTTTCGAATTGAAATGATAATTCACTGTCAAATTGATCAGAGTCGAAATTGGTGTAATCACTCGAAGAATCACTGGTGTTATCACTTTCGCTCATATATTAAATATTTGGGAATAGGATAGATAAAAGCAAGAAAATTGTTAAAATTCAAAAACTGACTTACATTAGAGTTACTGCGATGAGTAGTCTCATTCTTGTAGGTCTCAGGAGTCTCGTACTGCTGATGTGCCTGTGGCTGCTCTGGTTCGGTATGTTGCAGAGTTGGTTTTTCTTTTTCACTTTTGTTTTCACTTTTGTTTTTCACTTTTGTTTTTCACTTTTGTTTTCACTTTTGTTTTTCACTTTTGTTTTTCACTGTTCTACTGGTTCTGATGTATATACAGTAGTTTGCGGACACTGGTTCTGTTGTATATACAGTGTTTAACTCGGTACTCCTAACTTGGTTCTGTTGTATGTACAAGTTAGTGTCACTTTTCGGTTCTTTTTAGGAATAACTGCTTTCAAAAACTTCGTTTTTACTAGTCACGGTGGCTAGTGAGTTATCCTACCGACTGCGCCAGTTAAGTTTTGGGAACGATACTTAACACAAAAAAAATACTTAATTTATTTTGAATACAAATTATTTATTTGATTATAACGATAATACAATGGTTAAATAGTTTGTTGTAACAGAGTAGCCGAGTTCTGTTGTCAGAGTTCTAATAAGACTCCTCCCCTCTTCTTTAGTTCATACCGTTTTTATACTGTATTCTTATTGATGTTCCAAGGTGACATCTAATAGTTGATGACTATTAGTTGTTGCCGTGTGTTTTTCACAGGAAGTATATTTCGTGAATAATATTTATAACAGTTTACTTTATCTTTCAAAGGTGACATCTAATAGTTGATGACTATTAGTTGCTGTCGTGTGTTTTAAAATATAAATATATTTCGTGAATAATATTTATATTTTAAATAGTAACAGTTTACTTTATCTATTGCGCAATATGATGCAATAATGATGATGTAGTAATTAGGGTATAGTTAACTCGCACGATAAGCTGAATCTCTTCGTAATGCAAGACTGATCCTCACAGTATTAACAGTGACAAAAGTAACAGTGACCTGCAATCACTAGCAACTGAGCTTAACAAATATTGATCGCCAGACGACAAATGTCAAATCAATATTGGACTCTATCTCTATAGAAATCTAGTTTCAGTTCTCCATCTAATATGAAATATAGTTATAGGCCAACCAGCCTAGATTTCACACAACTACAACTGTAAATATAGGTTACTGTGAAGCTATTGAGTCAGCGCCGTAAAGCGTGGGTGGCGCAATTGGGCACATCGTCAAATGGACGTTGTATATGCGCAAATCCAAAGAAAGCAATTAGAATTTGATGCCGAATAAAACAACAAATAAGCTTTAGACAGAACAAGATATTGACCTGTGCATACAAACTGCACAGCGCATAAACCCTGACCATGGTCATGGACCTGCATAGATTGCAATCTACTGTGTTTTTTTTTTAGTAACAACAAATCGCACTAAATGCCAAGTTTTTGCTCTTTGTTATTAAAAAAACCTGATCTTGGTAACCTTGAAACTTGTGAATTGTGAAACTATAAATTAAAATCGATGCACGATGATTTTAGACCGACGCCCTAGTCAATTTTAGTGACCACATTTAGCGTAAAGCTGCAGTCAAATAAATAATTTGCGGGATAAGAGTAATTAAAGTTATATAACAGTGACACATACGACTATGTGTGTAATAAACGATAAACAAATTGTGTATTCCATCAAGTATTGCATACGATGGTTGTGAAAAGGGAAAAATAATCTCCATTAACTATTTCTTCTTAACAACTTTACGATATTTAAAAGTCAATCGAAAATTATAAAAACGGCATAAAAATGGCTCACAAGCCCATTATTTTGCTACCCTAACCCAATTGCATGTTAAATGCAGGAAAAAATATTTTTTTAATTGAACAAAACTCATTATTACCTTAATAAATGTTTTCCACAAATAAATTAAAGAATATTTTTCTCGGTCAGGCATCGGTTTTCAGTTCATAAATTTTATTATTAAAATATAAATAATTTTACAGCACATAAATTAATTCTCTAGACAAACTGAAGCTTATTAAAGAAATAATAATAAAAGCTATATACATTTTTTGATTGTTTTAATTAAGCCGGCTGTCTTGATTAATTACGTAATGTCATTAGTTATGTGAGGACGCTATCACTGCGTTGACCGCAGTTGACTGATTGTCATGTTGACCAATGCTGACTAGTGGACGCATAGTGAAAGGATGGATGCTACAGTGTCAAATATATTTGACTCTGTTAGAATTAGAACTAAAGAGTGATGGTTTAAAAAAAACTAAAATCGCTTCATACTTTTTTGAATAAAACGTGGAAGAGAAGTGAAATGGGAGGGAGGAGATTGATTAAGTTGGTTACTAGAACCTCAAATGTCCAATTATTTTTTAATAACTCCTTATATTTCAGGAGATATTAACAATTAAAAAAGTAATTTTTTCTCTTTAATTATTGTATTCAACGTTGGACAACATTCCAACTGCATGTGACATCACAGCCGCTAGTTGCTATCTCTTTTATACAAAGAGCGTAAAAGAGATAGCATATTCAAGATAGAACTCTGGCAAGGTTACAGGTTACCAACCTTACCGCTCATAAATCTCTGCTATATGTATTTATATATCAAAATATCAAATATTATTAACAGCTATTTCAAGGAACAATGAAATTTCAATATTATATCTGCCTTAGCAGGATTAAATAAAAGAAAAACTTATTATTCTTTGACTTGACTTGATTATTTGGCTACCAACAGCTACAAAACATTACCACAGCACAGACCTACTCAACAAATAACTGACGTTAAAATGCATTTCACGTCATACAAATATGACCGACCATTTCTAGCGATAAAACTACAATTCAAACTTTTAATTACTATATCTTCGTTAACATTTAGATATTTAATAAAATACACATTTATTAACATCAATTTCAATGAACAATTGAAAAATCGACCACTAGAAAATGAGGACAAAGCCTCTGATATTTAATGATAATGGAGAGTTTCTTTGAACTACATAGTTCAAATGTGCATATGTTGTCTTAGGTGCTACCATCTGTGGAGTAATAGTACAATCGTAGTAAGAAAATATGTATATGTATTCTAGAAGTTGTAAAAATTGTTAAAGCTGGCGGTAGTGATATAAGAACACACACTAGTGAAGTACACCAATGCTTCAGGGTTTATATACACGTTTTGACAATTAGAAAGAGGGAAGTCTGTTGCTTTAAGGTGAGCGGTACTTATCAGGGAGCCGGTACAATTCTCTGATTACGAAATGATGATTATTAGTGTTTTGAAAAACGCACTTGATTAAATAAATCAAAGAATGATGATGAATCAAAAAAAATGGACCCTTGTCTTGGACAGGTCGCACAAGGTAGAGTCCAAAAGTGGGTCTTGCGACCACCTCTACCAAACATACCTCTAAAGCAGTGTTGACTTCCTTTTTTTTGCCTTTTTAATTAAACATTTTCCTAAATACTCGTTATTTAATTTTTGGAACTAAACGGTCTTGACTACAATTCTTTATTTTTATGATTACGTTAATAGGCAAAAAGGTAGATTAATTTTTCAAAAAGTGTAAAAATAGGTCATAAAATTATACGTAGCATGTAACTTTTGTTATGTTAGATATTTCTTAAATACACGTAAATATGTATTGGCAGATATATGCTATTTATCACAATAGAAAATTTTAATAAATAATTAGATAAAACAATTTAATAAAGATTCTGAGAATTCCTTTAAACCATTGTAGCACCTGTTGTTTCATAAAGTACTTAGTTTTCAAACACATGTGATATTTCTTTTGAAAGCTAATTAAATAATACATTAAAAAAGTTTGAGTGAAAAAACTGGAATAGTTTATAAAATATTGAGGTTGGTTTTGATCGATAGAAAATGCCTTCATTAATAAATCAGCTTAATGAATTTAAGTTATAACAACATATGAATTTATATAGTGTTGTCACGTATCTAGATACATGTAACTAAAACAAGATTCATTTTACGTATCCAAAAGTATAACTAAACACTTTTTCATTCGAGTAACTGTATTTAAAGTTAGTTACGTAATTAGGATGTTGCATTAGGAACGGAACCAAGAAGAGGAGAAGTAGAGGACACCAAGAGTGGACAAGAGAGATGCTATTAGTTTCTTTATCTAGTTTCTATTAATAATAGTATGTTTAAATAATTTATTAGGATCAGTGATAGAAATAAATAGGAAAGTGGACAGTGAGGTAAAAAAAGTAGGATGAATAAACTATTAAGAGTAATTATGAAAGATATTCATTGAAACGGACACGAAAAGAGATGAATGAACGGTTGAAAACGTACAGGAAGGAAGTGAAAGAGTAATGGAATTGGGAAGAAGACAGTAGAGACTTTGTGAAGGCTTAAAAAAGTATTTGTTATACTATATGTAATATTAGTAGAAAGAGTAAACATAATTATGAGAAATATCCAAATGCATAAACATAATTAGTTACTTTTTCCTGTATAACTGAGTTAAGATGCTGACATTTAGAATAATGGGATATTGTCCTATGTCTTAATTTCTATAAAAGTGTACTATATATTGATAAAGTGGGTTACTAGAACCTCAAATGTTCAACTATTTTTTAATAACTCCTAATATGTTAAGAGATATTAACAATTAAAAAAGTAATTTTGTCTCTTTAATTATTAAAGGGATTCAACGTTGTACACATTCCAAGTGCATGTGACATCACAATCCTTGTGTAAGATTACCAACCTTACAGCTCATAAATCTCTGCTATATGTATTTATATATCAAATATTATTTATAGCTATTTCAAGGAACAATACAATTTTAATATTATGTCTGCCACAACAGGGTTAAATAAAATAAAAACTTATTATTCTTTGATTTGACTTGATTATTTGACTACCAACAGCTACAGAACATTACCACAGCACTGACCTACTCAACAAATAATTGACGTTAAAATACATTTCACGTCATACAAATATGGCCGACCATTTCTAGCGCTAAAACTAGAATTCAAATTTTTAATTACTATATCTCCGTCAACATTTACATATTTAATAAAATAGGCACGCCAATACACATTTATTAACATCAATTTCAATCAACAATTGAAAAATCGACCACTAAAAAATGAGGACACAAACCCATTAATTACTTATGCCTTAAATCAGTGCTACACTTGGCTTTAACGTAATATATTTTACCTAACGTTACGTTTTAGTATTTACCAAGGTATCATAAATAACCTCTAGATTAAAATCAAAATTACAATAGTCATAATAAATTCTATAGGATTTTTTGTCATAAAACCATTATGACACCCAGGTACTATTCACGTAGTAATTTTTGCTGTGTATTTCTCACAGTGTGTATATACAATATGCTCGTATCACTGTTTCTAATAATATTAAACATACTGTTACACCGGTGTATGGTAGAAACGCATCGACCAATGTAACAACTAAATATTTAATTGCACACTCCTTTAGTTGGAAAAAGTTCTTTCTTTGACTGATATAAATAAATCAACAATGTCAGAACGGGTGAAGAAATGTCAGGGATGGCTTAGAGAAAACTACAAGCTGTTTTGGTTAAGGGCCTCTTACAGTGCAACTGTTTTTTTAATAAACAGATATACTGCGCTCAAAGTACAGGTGTATTAATAAACATGAAAGTAGAAAGTTTATTGTAACTTGAATATACCGTCCTCAAAAAGTTGGTGTCGCTAGAAGTTGTTGTAGTGCAGGACCTGCATAAAATAGAATTTTGTGTTGAGTGTACATTAAAGAAACGATTGTCCTTAGCTGGTCTTTTATAATAATGCGTAAAGTTGCGACAAGATTGTACTTAGATTAAATTATTAGAGACTGTTACCTTCATCTTTTCAAGTAGTGCTATCCATTTCAGAAGCGTTCCGAGACAGGGTGGTTCGATTCTGGATCTGTACCAACGTGTGCTCTCGAAAATTCGGCTCAATTTTGATTTGATACAATTGATTTTGCCTGGAAGTTAAAAAAAAGATACTTTAAGATAAACTGGAACATAAGTATGACTAGATACAATTGATTTTTAGTGAAACATAAAGAAAGTATTTTCAGATAGGCCGGAATGCACTGATATTAGACACTCTTGATTCTAATGTGCGTCTAGATTTTACTTTCTGAAATTGTAGGTTATAAAATTGGTTATTAAAAGAGAACACTGTACTGTATGTATTATCTTTTAAGTTTTAGAAACTTTAGAGTATGTTTACCTATAAACGATTTCGCATATTGCCTTACACTATACTATTTTCATAACTAAATAGAAAAAATCAAACTAAACTAAAGGTAGGAATGATACTTGTGTTACAGTTAATAATTTTAAATTTTAAATATCTGTATCTTCATTAATTTTAAATAATATTCTGAAAATGTAAGTATAGTGAAGTAATGCACCAATTCGGTTCTGTGCTATTGTCTCGCACTATCAAGAAAGCATTAACCTAGAAAAGCAGCGTCACACGCAATGTAAGGTGTACGCTCCAAACTATTTAAGACAACGTGCGTCAAGAACGGGTTCATTTGTCACCAGGAAATTGAATACGCAATTAAACGCTGCTGCGCCACCATGCCAGCAATATTAAAAGACGAATTCGTAAAGTCAATTACTCTAACCAAACAAATATTCGCGTTTATCGGTGTTCCAATTTATCTCAAACATGATAACGTGTCGCCATTCAGGAAGGTGGTCAACATGGTGTTGTACGTTTTCTGGTTTTGCATGTTGGTAGCGTGTATAACAACTTTGTTCACATATGTCTTCAAACAACCGACATTTAACTTCTTGGATGTGACAAACGTTGCACCTTGCATGTGCTACTGCATTATCGGACTGGTGAAGTTATGGGCTTTGCAAACTAAGTTGTCAAAAGCTGAGAAATTAACGATTGAACTTGATCGTCTCTTCCCCGCAGAGGAAGAGGATCCAGAGATTATCCAGATTGTTCAATCAAATATGAAACAAGCTAAACTAGCTAAGTATATCATCACCATCACTAATTTGATCTTTATTTGGGTGTGGAACCTGTCGTCTATTGTTAATTTAATTATTCAGTACGTCAAGTCTGGAATAATCGTTAGGGGATTACCGTACTACTTGTATATTCCTTTCGACACTAATGGACCGATCAGTTACCCTATTGCTTACATGTACCATATTGGCACGATTGGACCAGATAACTATTTCATTTGCATTGCGTCACACATCTGTCTACAGTTTCAGCTTCTCCAAGTGAAGGTTAAGGGGGTCATTGAAGAAATGACTCCTGTTGAAGAACAAGACAGCCTTGACATCGATCACGACCGTCACGATGACATGTACCGGAGACTAGTGAAATATGTGCATCTACATCGCAACCTTATCGAGTAAATATTTGAGTTAAATTTAGTTTATATTTAAATGTTTATTATTACACCACAAAAACGAACCATACTATGATACATGCATATTTGTAAGTAACGTGAGTTTACTTTTACTTACTCTAAAGAAAAGACTAAGGCCCTGCGTACACGACGCGACTGGTTGCAAACCTTAGCCCCGAATCTACCCGAAGCGAATGTGATTACAACTGTTGTTAGTGAGAGATCGAGATATGAGATAAAAGACGAGTCGGCTTATTGCAAACTAAAAGCGAAACGAAGTTTTCACGAGCACGAGCCATGTAGAGCCGTGTATCGTAACTCTATAGAATTTTTAACAATAGCAAAACAGGGGATTCTATTGTGTTATATTTGATTGTATGTATGTATTTAAATACTTTTCAATAGTATTCGTAAACATCTCTGTTGATGAAATCTCAGCAATGCCCTGCGACCGAGAAATATAGTCGCTGAATATATGTTCAAAACCAGTTTCAAATCAGTTTAGTTACGTTCGTGCCGTGTGTTTTATTTCACTCGTAAACATGTTCCTTTTTTTTTTTAACAACACGGGGCTAAGGTTTGCAACCAGTCGCGTCGTGTACGGAGGGTCTTTTGTGTTTCGGAAGGAGAATACGTGAAGTACAGATGTCCAGTGGTGTATTAATAAGGAGCAAAAGTTTATCACACAATAAAGTGAAACAACTCGAATACATCCCACTCAAAAAGTCGATATCGCAAGTATATGCATGCAGTGTGAGAATGATTTTAAGGTGTAATCAGTTTTCTTTGTTTATCTTGAAAACTATAATTTTCACAATTTTCAATAGGCATTTTTTGGAGGTAATAATATTACCTACAAGTTTGATGAATAACTTTTTATTGTAACTTTTATAATAAAGAAGTTGTAAGTAAAAGTAAATGTTACATGTGCCGTGAATGAAACGTGAACAAAAAGTTATTGCAATTACCGTTAGTTTTTGCAATTTTGGAAAAAATATTTTAACAGGTATACTTGAAATATGAGTCTTTAAGAAAACACAAAATATCAGTTCATTTTTTTCTTTGTTATATTTCTATTTTGTATTAATGTATTTGTATAATTTTTAGACTTGCAGATATTGTAGAAGATATATTTACTCTATCAATTTTGGTTAATTTCCTGGGCAGTTCAATTTTGATTTGCTGCGTCGGTTTTCAATCTACGGTAAGTTAGAACTCATATGACAGCAATTCTTAATTAAATAATTAATATAATGTCTCTATTTCAGCAAGTGGAAGGCGTTGAAATCCTCATTTTTCTTCTCTTTTTAGCAGTCGGATTAATTCAGACATATTTTCTGTGCTCGGCTGGACAAACATTGATCGAAAATGTAAAACAAATTATTATTAAGAAATCATTAATGATTGATTGTAGAAATATAATGTTTTTTTTTAATATTGTTTTAGAGTAATGGAATTGGAGATGCCGTTTATAATTCTACGTGGTATGTTACCGATAAGAAATATAGGAGGATGGTCCATTTTATAATTCTTAGATCGCAGCGTCCTCAACAGTTCACAGCGCTGCGATTTTCGGTGGTGTGCTTAAGAAGCTTTTCATCGGTAAATTTCAAATAACATTTTAATATAACACTGTTTTATAAAGTCTTCTTTTATTAACTAGGTCAATTTATAATCTATTAAGTTAATGATATTTAGCTAATTCAATGATAATGGATTATTGGTCTTATAGAAATTTAAATATTTACAAATTTTTTTTCTGTTACATGATGTAGTAACTTTGCATATAATTTAAAAGTCGGATTAAGCATTTTCTACGAATTTAAATAATTTGCCCGCTTAATACAGTTATGTGTATTTAAAGTTTATCTAATACAACACATTTGCCTTTACGAAAACAATGTTTAATAATATACAACGTTTTGTAACCTATTTTGCTACTTTTTGAAAAACAAATATATGTTTCTGTCTATTAAAATAATTATAAAATTTTCTTAGAAAATCTTTTATGAATTAGAGGGTTATAAAATATCTTTATTTAGACATTTTTAGATTAAATATTACCATGAATCACTTAAGAAAGTATTACATGTAAGTAAATGATACTGTCGGGAATTCCCGGGAATTAAATTAATTTTTCGCTTTAATTTAGAATTACTTAGCAATAATTTAGATCTAATATATAACTATAAAATTTATGTAATTAAATATAATGTGAACTAATAAATTCTAAATAAATTAAAATATTTGTTACAGATAATGAGCTCATCCTATTCTTACTTCACTTTGTTGAATACGTCGTACAAGAAGTAACTTATCAGTGTTTCAAATTGCAATGTAGGTTATGCACTTAGTTTTAAATTCTATAAAACTGTTCTGTAAAACATTAAATAATATATAAATTTACATTTTACTAATAAATTTCACTGCGATGTATAATTTCTTAATTGTTGTCATTACACAAATCAATAACTATTTCAAACCTTTGTAGTTAATTTGTTATGGACAACCTATCCTAAAAGGTATGTAGAATATTCTAACCTGGACCTACGTAATAAACATTCGAAATAAAAGTTCCAAATATTAGACAGAGTAATTTGTGAGCTATTATTTCATTTTGATATTAATTATTCATGGAACTTTAATATCTGATAGAAGAAAAAATTCGATTTAAATAAAAGTGAGGTCTACACTCAGAGTTGTATTAGGTGTAGTTCACATAGAATATAAATTCGATAAAATAAATACGAGAGCAGACTATGTATCAAATTTGATTATTGTTTTGAATGCATTTGATTAAAATTATATATCAATCAATCACCTGGATGCACTGCGCGCTTTCTATGCACAAACAGTTTATGTGGTGCCGAGACTTTGTTCATGACATCTCATAATCCATAATGATAGTTATGATTCACGAGTACCGGCTAGGGCATTTACAATTTTAAAATACATCTAGCATATTTAATATATGTTTTAAGATTAATAGCCGGGTTAATAACTTCTACAGAAGCTCTTATCTTAGCGTAAAGCATAGCACAAAATATGTCTTAGGTATTATTAAATGCACTTCTTCGGTGGGGAAACTAAAAAATATTTACATTTTCAAATTATTTGCAAATTTCTACACATCGGTAATTTCTGTATGTATGTTATATGTTTCTAACGGAATGCCAACTTCACTGGATAGGTTGTTTAAAAAAATAGATTAATACCCTCTAAACAAAGTTACGTGTATTTAACGTTTATGTAATATGACAAAAGTTATCTGATAAGTAATATACGATTTTACCTAATATATAACGTGTTGTGTCCTATTTTACTGCGTTTTGAAAAATCTTGTTCTTTTACGCATTATCATACTCATAAAACTTCTTAAGGACACCTTTTTAAGGACTAAACTTTTTTAGAAGTAATGCTTAAGGATGAAAGGCATTTTAAATTAAATATTACCGAGTTTCTTTGAAGTACAATTTGCATTGTGTTCCTTAAGTTTTTATTCAAACAGTTACTTTAATAATAAAATTTTTATTTCTTAATTACTTTTTGTGTATTTTCTTTTATGGTAGGGGGGTGCAGGTCTTTCTCCCGGTACCAATGTTTTCTAGGTATTAACAATCTTCTGAAATTTTGTTAAAAAATATATTCCATGATCTGTTTATGATCATAATTTATCATTATCTTAAAATAAAGACAGACTTGAGTATATGTTGTAAATTTCTACAAAATCAGGTCAGTTTTTGTATTAGTGACTTTTCTTAACCGTTAAGTAGTGACGTAGGAGTCTCACAGACACCGTGTAGATATGTTTCAAGCTTATTTCGTCAATTTAAATAATTTGCACCCGTCAAAAAGTGCCAAATAAATGTTATTTTTGCATAATTTTTTATTTTTTTTTTATTTCTTAAGATCCTAGATAGTGCTATAATTTATTAATAATTAATAATGAACTAACCAGGAACTAATAATGAACTAGCGAGGAAACAGTTAAACTTCAGCTCAGAAAAATAGACTAGGGAATAGACCAGTACAGAAGAAAGACTAGGGAAAATGAAGGAAGAGGGTCAAGAGAAGAAGAAGCAGAAAGTACGTTTGGAGATAAAAAGGTCTAGAATAATGTAAATTTAATTATCTGCGAAGTGACCGTCGTCCATATATAAAATCCAGTTATCTGGTCCAGCTCGTTATCTAGTTTGCATGGGGAACATGAAGAGAGAGGGTAAAGAGAAGAAGAAGCAGAAAGCACTTTTTGGAAGGACTAAAAGTCTAGAATAATTTTTTTTTGTTTTTTAGTTTTAAGTTTAGTTTTAAGTTTGAATTGTTAAGATAGGAATGAATTGTAATAAGAAATAGAATACGGTAGATTGTAAAGCCGAAAGGCACACACAATTAACAATAAAATAATAATAATGAACTAACCATTTATTAACTATTAATAACTTATCATACTCATCGTTTGTGAGTTGTCACATCACTATTAATGACCTACCTTAAGCACGTTAGTAAAAAAATTAAATATAAAAATTACTATCTAAACTGCATATTTATTACTTTTACATAAAATTAATCATAATATTATTAGAACTACATGTCAAAATTCAATGGAATTCGACCCTGCTTTCTTCTAAGATACAAATCAAGTATAATTATCCTAAAAAAAACTCAACTATATAATACACAAAAAAAGACAAACGTTTTCAGTTTAAGTTCAGAAAATGGAAGATTTAAAAGACGACTTTTCTAAGTCCATGGTAGTGGTAAAACGATTATTTGCTTGTTACGGGATTCCAATATTTACGAGGAATGATCATGATTCTAGATGTGTCAAAATTCTACGCCATATTCACTATTCAATATCTGTAACAGTCGTTTTCGTGACAATCGCAACGTTGATTTGGTACGTGTTCGAACCAGAGACGTTTGACTTAATTGATATTATTTATGCTCTACCATGCATTTGCTATTGCATCATCGGTTTTGTGAAAATGCAAGCAATCCGTATTAAATTGACAAAAGTGGAGAGCTTATTAAATAATCTCGAACGGTTATTCCCTTCTGAAGAAAAAGATGAAGTGATTATCAAAATAGTTAAGAAGCAGATGAAGTGGGTGAAGATGGCGTTCACAATTGTAATATCAATAACTTTTATTATGATCATGACTTGGAATACAACATCAATGGGTTTTATGATTGTATCGTATGTACAGACTGGTTCGTATGAACGCCTGATTCCCTACCACATGTATATGCCATTTAATCCAGTCAGTTTTCACTTCTATGTTGTGAGATATCTCTTAAATTGTTTTTTGGCTTCTTTCTCAACAATTGGCGCCGTCGCACCGGATATGTTTTTTGTGGCGGTAGCTTCGCACATAGTACTCCAATTTCGGTTGCTGAAGCTTAAAATGAAAGAAAACATTGAAAATTCATTGCCCAAAGATCTGCATTCGACTCTACATATGGATCACAATCACCATGATGCTATGTATAAGAAAATGATCGAATACGTCCACATCCACAGAGAACTGATTGCGTAAGAATTCTATGGGCGGAGTACCAAAATGTTTTGTTTCTATTATTGTGTAGAATCCATGATCTAAATGAAAGATCAGTTAAAATATAGTTTTAAAAATGTGTTAGTTAAAAATAAATGCAAAATAATACAAAAGCTCTTGCATAAAAAACCCCTGAACATATTCATTATTATAAACTGTTATTTTACAACTATGAACAGATCTTGCTTGTTGTCGGGATACAAAGTTTAGTTAAAATGAGATTAAAGTTAAAGCGGGGGCGATAAAAGGCTACGTGTCTAGGAAGCCCGAGAAATTATATATATAAAACAAAATGTTATTATAGACTCGTCTGTGATAGGACTCAGTTTTGGAAATAGGCCAACGTTAACCTTTAAATACAGGACATCTTATTTTCACCAGAAATAACTTTTTTCTATTTATAATACTTATTGAGGTTTGGAAAAATATTTTTAAACATCATCCTTGCTTAAATGCAATTTTATTTTGAAAGAACTTGGATTTTGCAAATATGCAATTTTGTGTATACGAGTATACCACATAATATCTTAATATATATAAATTACGTGTCACTGTGTTGTCCGCTATGGACTCCTAAACTACTTAACCGATTTTAATGAAATTTGTACACCGTGTGCAGTTTGACCCAACTTGAAAGATAGGATACCTTACATCTCAATTTATTTATCTTATTGCTAATTATTTGTCTATTAATTATCTGTATATGACATATGACATCGGGCGACGATGATGGCGACATCTGTTGACCAGATTGAGTAAATATTCTGTTGAGTAAATCGAAACCTGTTGACTAGATTGAGTTAATATTCAATAGATGGCGCTACGTTAGGCACAGCAACGCGTGGCCGGGACAGCTAGTATTAATATAAAATAACTTAAGGCAATTGTTCTTAAAACATTGAAATATATTCAATATCTGATTTTTTGCTCATTTAACAAAAAAGACGCCAAATTATTCAATAATGTCATCTTCTAATGAATCAGATATACACGTTTGGAATGGATTGTTCAAAATCTGAAATAATATAGTTTGTGTGTCCATTTAGTGTTTTATAGCAGCTGTATAAGCATTTAAATGGGTTTGTAAATAAAGAAACGGATTAATTTTGTAAAATTTAAATAAATATTATAATTACAGAGCCGCTGATGTTGTAGAAGACATTTTTACACTAACAACTTTAGTTCAATTTCTTGGAAGTACAATTTTAATTTGCTGCGTTGGATTTCTATCAACGGTATGATGCAAAACAGCGCATTTGTAAAATTCAAAAATGAAATGTAAATTTTTCTGTTATAATTTAAGATCATGGGAGGAATGGATGCTGTAATTTTTGGAATGTTTTTGGCTACGGGACTTTCTATGACATATTACTTGTGTTCGATCGGAGAGCAGATGATTGAAGAGGTTAGTATGAACTTCTTATGTTCTATATATGTATTGTGTGTGTGCAATGATTATTCATTATTGATCAATTAGTTATAAGTTTTTATATTAAACTTCTAATTTGCGTTAAACGTAATTTGTTTAACTTCCTAGTAACACCAGCATTATGCCAGTATATTTTAGTATTCTACATTAGATTTAAATACTAAAATTTCACTTAGTCCGAGATAGTCCACTTGCAGCTATTAGTAATTCTACTTAGGAATAAATATGTTTTATAGAACTGGTTGGCACAATTTACATAATTTTGATATTTAATACTTTCAATTTCCAATAGAGTACAGCGATTGGAACCTCTGTCTACAATTCTTCTTGGTATGTCACGGATAAAAAATACCGGAAAATGATTTTCTTCATAATCCTGCGATCTCAGCGTCCTCAACAATTTACAGCGCTTCGCTTTTCGGTGGTGTGCATTAGAAGTTTATGTTCGGTAAATTAAGAAGAATTTTAGATATTTTTAAATATTATTATTCTTGTAATACATTATTTTTTATTTTTAGATTTTGAGCTCTTCTTATTCATATTTTACGCTTTTGAACACTGCGTACAAAAAGTAATATGTACGGCTCATTTCGGAACTACTGAATATCTGACCAATAATTTTACTACGTTATTTAATGATTAATAAGTATAGAAGATTGTGAAGCATATCTTAAAGTAAGGTTTTGTAAATTTTTATTGAAATGTATTGGTATTATAGTTTATAGATTAAAAAGTAATCGAGGCTTGAATTATTGAACCTTGTTCACCCCCAGTAAACATTTTGAAGTCACTTGTATCATATTGTATTTTTGTCATAAAAGAGTTCATTTACAGTTCAGTTTCTCGCAGTCGTTCATATGAAATGTTTATTTTATCGGCTACAAATGGCAAAACCACCCCACCTGTCGGAATACAAATGAAGATAAAGTTGATGCGTACTATAATTGAAGTAAAATAGTGATAGAAACGTCACAGCAAGGGACACTTCACCAAATTGTTTACTCACTTTGGTAAATAATAAAACGTAACGTTAGGTATACAATATTATGTTAAGTTTAAATGACTTACCTTTTGTATTCAGCGGGACTGAATTTTTGTTTATTTAAGTGCAATAAAAGAATATGAAAATTTAATTAAGTTTATTGTTGTTTTCTTTAAGTATGCATACCTTATTGAAATGCCACAGCCCACCTTAACTGAAACCTATTTCCATAAAGAAACAAAACAATCAACATTTGAAATAAAAGTTAAAAATTCTTTATAAGTTATTATTTCTTTCCGAATTTATTATTAAGGGAAGTTTTTTATACGTAATAACTACAAATGTTGCTTTCTATTTTATTTATGACAAACTAAAAAGTATCAAGGCCAAGTTGTGTGTCTTTTGTTCAGAGTTGTATCCGATTATCGTAGTAGAAGTTATATAACGCAAACCAGTTAGTTTTGGATCAATTTAAGAAAATATCTAAAGAATGTCTTATGAAAGTTTCATTTAATGAAAGATATTCAAATAAAGAAATGAATCAAATCCAATTTGCCTCTGCTTTTCTATAGCGTACTATTAAATAAACTGAAGTAGATATATAGCACACGCGAAAAGAAAATATCTTCAGTTGATCTTCGTATTTTGCATAATAGTGTTGACAATGGGAGTTTTAAAAGATGACTTTAATAAGTCTATGGAAGTTGTCAAGCGATTATTTGCTTGCTACGGAATACCAATATTTACGAAGAATGATCATAATTCTAAATGCAAGATGATGTTGTTTAATAGCCATTACTCGATATCGGTGATAATAGTTGTCGTTACAATTGCGTCGTTATTTTGGTACGTGTTCGATGTGGAAACTTTGAATTTGATGGACATAACTAGCGGACTTCCATGCCTTTGCTTCTGCATCATTGGTTTTGCGAAAATGCAGGTCATTCGCTTGAAGCTGACGAAAGTGAAGAACTTACTAAATGATCTGGAACGGTTATTCCCATCTAAGGAGACCGATGAAGTGATTGTGGGAATAGTTAAGAAGCAGATGAAATGGGTGAAGATGGCTTGGACAACTGTTTTTTCAATAACTTCTGTTTTTATTATGACTTGGAATGTCTCAGCGCTGCTGCTTATGCTTATATCGTACGTACGCACTGGCACGTTTGAACGACTTGTTCCTTATCACCTATACCTTCCGTTCGAGCCAATCGATTTATTGAGTCATGTTCTAAGATACATCATCAATTGTTTCTTGGCGACCTACTGCACAGTTGGGAGCATCGCACCGGATATATTTTTCGTGGTTGTTGCATCGCATATAATATTGCATTTTAAGTTACTGAAACTAAAAATGAAGGAGAACATTGAAAATGCATTGCCAAGTGAGCTGCATTCAGGTTTAGATATGGACCACAATCATCATGATGAAATGTTTAACAAAATGGTGGAATACGTCCACGTACACAGAGAATTAATTGCGTAAGATTTGTTCTTATGTAAAAGCACCATTACGTTTGTGTTCACAATCTTCTTTGTAGTTGCAATTAGATCATCATTAGATTCATTCCATATATATTTGTGTATTCATATATTCATTTGTGTGTTCCATATATATAATTGAGTATATTAGCAAAGTCATTTAGTGACAAATATTTTCTTGAGAAACCTTAAACCCTACAAACACCGTACGAATCTACTACGATATTTATACGAATCCATTACGATTCGTACGAATCTTACACGATTCTTGTCAAAATTGTTAGCAGATAAGTAAGTAGTAGTAAGTAGTAAGAAAGCTATGAACCCATAGCTTAAAATAAAATAATTTAAAAAGATATGTATTTTGAACAATTCTTATATTACTATCTTATTCTATTTAAAAAAATAATATATTCTATATAAAGTAGCATACTAGCCAAAGAGTTAGTCACTTTTATTTAACATAACTTAACTTTCCCTAGACTGTAAATATTTTTTTAAAAAAATGTTAAGACGTCTCTTTTTTTAAGTTAAGGCTAAACTGCTCTAAATATAATTTAAAAATAATAATTTCCGTGCGATTTTTAAATCAGCTCTATAATATAATTCAATGTAATACAGAATTATGGATGTAACATTTTTTTGACCAATTTCTTTTACAATGTAAAATTTTCTAATCTATTTCTACTCTAAAAACAATAAATGTTATTTTTCGGATCACAAAATCTTTAGAACAACATTAAAGTATATTAAAATATTCAGAATTTCTGACAAAATTTCTTAACATCGTAAAACTTTATTTATCTAAGGGTTACTAGCCCGTAAAATACTAAACATGGATGTTGCCTTACATTCATATAATATTTTACTTAAAGAAACCCTAGTAATATTTAATCTAAAAAAGGAAATAACTAACTAACTTTGAATAACTACTTTCAGAGCTGCCGATGTCGTCGAAGAAATTTTTACATTCACAATATTAGTTCAATTTCTTGGGAGTTCAGTTATAATTTGCTGCGTGGGATTTCAATCATCGGTATGAAGTCACATACTCATAAAACAGATAAAATTTAAATAATAAGTCATAACAAATGTAACATTACTTTTAGAGATTTATGTTCAGTAATTTCTACGTATTTTAAAGGGTGTGTATCATGGCCAGTAATTCATGTTATGGTTTAAGGTAACGGAGGGAATGGACACTGTCATTTTTGGAATGTTTATGGCAATGGGCCTGTCAATGACTTTTTTCTTGTGTGCGGTTGGAGAACAAATGATTGAAGAGGTATGTATAAGAATGATTTTGATATATTTAAGACAAACACCTTTCGAATTTAAGGAAAATTAAATATTACAATTTCTCAAGACACTTGGGCGTACCACTTGTTCAATCCTCTATTGTAACCAATGACACGAACACGTTAGCATATTATTATCTACAACTACGTATACAAATATTAGTACATATACTTTACACACATACCACCCTTTTCTTAATAGGGTAATTGCTTCACAGCCTATCGCGCAACAAGAATGTTATATTTAGAGCAATAATTGCGCAACATGAAATATGACCAATCACACACGTCCAATAAAATCAATACATTTGAAACAACATGTGATTACTTAATAGAAGGAATAAATAATATTGTATGTGTTTTCCATGTGTGCATTTTGTTCACAGATACAGTTGGTGACACCTTTCTATGTATGTGTAACAAATTTGTTTATGCTTATTATAATTTTAATTCCAATAGAGTGCAGCGATTGGAACCTCCGTCTACAACTCTTCTTGGTACGGTACCGATAAGAAATACCGGAAATTGATTTTCTTCATAATCCTGCGATCTCAGCGTCCTCAACAGTTTACAGCGCTTGGCTTTTCGGTGGTGTGTCTTAAAAGCTTTTGTTCGGTAAATAAAAGTAAAATAATTTGGAAAATTTTTGGATATTATTATTCATGTTATGCATCATATTTCTTTCCAGGTTCTGAGCACTTCCTTTTCCTATTTTACGCTGCTGAACACCACGTATCAAAAATAGCATCATTGCATTATGGAAGTTGCACAGTCATTGATTTTATATGTTAGATAGAATGTCAATCAAATAATAAGTACTATAATTGTTTTTTATATAAATTTATTTATGTTACGTAAGTTATACTATAAATTAATATACTGTAATTAAATAAATTAAAAAACAATGTAATAAAGTATTCTTAAAAATATCAAATGTCTTTTTATAAAACGACAAAGAATGACGTTATATAAAATAACGAAGTTTGGTAAGCATTTACTTACCAAACAAATCGAATAAAAACATTACAAATTGCAAAGAACGCATACATTTTAAAAGCTGAAAATATTTCATGATAAGAAAATATTTAAAATTAAGAATTATTTTATTAATAGTTTGAAATAATAAATAAGTGTCGCTACTATAGATATATCTATATGAACACATGCAATCAATGTATTCATAAATTACTTCAATTCAAATGTCACTTCTATAGAATTTTTCCATCGTAGAAACTAATAAACTAATAAACATTTGAAATAATAGTTGAAAAGAATTCATAAGGTGTTATTTTTTCCGAAATTAATTATTCAAGGAAGTTATTCTTGTTTTTAATTTCTAGTAAACTGTCATGGCCAAAATGTTTGTTTCCAGTTCAGAGTTGTATCAGAGTTAAACATATAAAAATATTGTAGCAATGGAACTAATATGTGACTAAACTGAGTATATTTGATATGATAAATCTTTCTTATATTTTTAGTATACATATTATAGTTATGGTTTTCATTTGTTTTAATTTTACAACGCATAGATAGAGTGTTTAAGTTTTATGATTTCCTAAGATACGGCTAAGTAAGTATAAATACGTATAAGTAAGTATAAGCGAGTCCTAGGTAATATTAAACTGTTTCTTTCGGATTGTTGCACCAAATCTAAAATATTTATAATTTCACTACATATTATTTAGCATAATGTTAAACTGACAACATTGCCTAAAAGTTTTTCAGTACGTTTAACTTATTATTTACAATATTTTCATTGGAGAATTTAATTATATTGTAATGAGGTTTTAATGATCATGGCCAAGTATAATTTAAATATCTTATCGACCAGTTAACTAATTAATCAATGGATAATATTTTTTGAACACTTATGTACGCGTCGGATTAATAAAAATGGTTGACACAATGTTCCGAAAGTTCTATTTTTCTAATCATAGTTTACCCATTGTTAATGTGTCTGAAATTAGTTCAGGACTGTATCTGTTAAATAATAATAATAATTTATATTGTGTTGAGATTAATAAAAGAAAGTGTACACAAATATTACTTAATGTTTAACAAAGTTTTGTAAAAATTCTATTAATTCTCAAAGTCTATGGGCACATATGGGTGATTAAAATTAAAATTAAGATTAAAATTTGAAATGTTTTTTATATCATTAGGTAGAGAGTTGTAGCATCTGCTGCCATTACATATGGACTAAGACTACCTCTACCTATTTGAAAATGTTCAATAAATATCTTATTACTTGTTCTTGTATTATGCGTGTGTAATTCTAAATTGCACTTGATTCTGAATAAATTTTTCTTCATGTACAGAATAAGTTCGTAAAACTAAATACCGTAAAAGGTTAACATATTCCTGCAGTACTCTCAATGTTAACAATTATAAATTATAACCTTACAAACATTCTGCGTCTGTTTACGATTTGTGGAAGATTTTTCGAAGCACGTTCTAGGCCACTGTTCAAAAATATATTTGGTTTTTTATGTTCAGAAAAAGAAATTTCGTATTTTAAAGTTAACCTTAAAAAATGTGGTGATGGCTTATTTACACGATTTGAAATATGTTCGAGATATTATATTTATTTCCGAACATTTCCGACTCAGATAATGAGAATCTTATTCTGTGAATATCGAATTGGAAACATGTTTGTAAGGAAACGAATAAGACTTTTTTGATTTCCAAATACACGAATTCATACCACATTTGATTGCACTATACGCAAATAAGTAATATATATTAATGAAAGTTTCTTCTTCTTGCACTAGTATACCTTATTTATGTTCTTGAAATATACAATTCTTTTGAACATATCTCGTAAGTACGGATTGTTAAATAAATCAAATCCAATCTGGCTCTGCTTTTCTACAAGTTCGTCTAGTACCGCATAACTATACTAAATAAACTGAAGTACAGCACTCGCGGAAAGGAAAACATCTTCAGTTGATCTTCGTATTTTGCATAATAGTGTTGACAATGGGAGTTTTAAAAGATGACTTTTATAAGTCTATGAAAGTTGTCAAACGATTATTTGCTTGTTACGGAATACCAATATTTACGAAGAATGATCATAATTCTAAGTATAGGATGATGTTGTTTAATATTCATTATTCAATATCGGTGACAATAGTTCTTGTTACAATTGCGTCGTTATTTTGGTACGTGTTTGATGTGGAAACATTAAATTTAATTGATATAACTAATGCACTTCCATGCATTTGCTACTGCATCATCGGATTCGTGAAAATGCAAGCGATTCGCATTAAGTTGACGAAAGTGGAGAACTTACTAAATGATCTGGAACGGTTATTCCCTGCTAAGGAGACTGATGAAGTGATTGTGGGAATAGTCAAGAAGCAGCTGAAATGGGCTAAGAAAGCTGTGACAATTGTACTTGTAATAACATTTTCTTTTATCAATACTTGGAACATCTCAGCTTTCTTGCTGATGACAATATCGTACGTACGAACTGGAACGACTGAACGGCTGATTCCTTACCACATTTATATGCCGTTCGAAATAGTCAACTTTTCCACTTATATTCTACGATATTTCTTAAATTGTTTCTTGGCGACCTACTCCACAATTGGTACCGTCGCACCGGATATATTTTTCGTGGTTGTAGCATCACATATAGTAATGCATTTTAAGTTACTGAAACTAAAAATAAAGGACAACATTGAAAATTCATTGCCCAGTGAGCTGCATTCGACACTAGATATGAATCACAATCATCATGATGAAATGTTTAACAAAATGGTCGATTACGTCCACATCCATAGAGAATTGATTGCGTAAGTTGTTATTAATGATTTGTGGTTATTAATTTTCATGGCGCTACTATTTGTTTGATAAATGTTACGTAAAAATAATTGATTGAAAGGTACTATATACTAAAGGTTAAGGTACTATTATGTTTTGTCATTTAATATATTGGTGACAGTGACAGAAAGTGATTTGTCAATATCGCGGTTTGTACGAGGCGTGTTTTTTAAGTAAGTACCGTTTTGGAATTAAAAAAAGACGTGCAAAGATATCGCAATAATTTTATTTTTACATGAAAGCCGGTACCTTAATCTACTTTTCTACATAATTTCCATGAATATTGAGGCACTTGTCATAACGTGGCACCAGTTTTTGAATACCCTCCTTATAAAATTCTGCCGCCTGACTTGTTAACCACTGCACAAAATCTTCATTAAAGACCGAAGGACGCCCATCTTTAAATGCTCTCACCCATTTCCTTACCATTCCATCACTCATAATGTTTTGTCCGTAAACTTCACAGATCTCACGATGAATATCGATCGGTTTTACGCCTTTAGCACTAAGAAATCGTATAACAGCCCGTACTTCACAATCGGCGGGACTCACGATTGTCGGAGGCATCTTAAACACTCAGTAAACAACGTATACAATGAAGAATCAGACTGTAATGGCGTCAGTGCGTAGACAAGAGATGTAGGTAACCAGCGCGCATGCGCGGAACGCCGACCGTAGCGCTGCAAAGGCGGAATCGCAAAACGGTACTTACTTAAAAAACATGCCTCGTATAAGTGATAAAGTTTAAGTAAAATACTACGGTTTGTTTTCATTTGCATATATGTCAATAAGTATTAAAATAACATTATACCCGCTACATTCAGTTACGTTAAGTATTATTTATCATAAAAATATTTCACTTTAACTTGAGAAATGCTATCTAATTTACATACGAGTATAACCCATTTGTTTTGTGTAAAAAATATTAAATTACTTATTTCCAGATAAATAAATTAATGTTATTTCCTTTCATTCCTTTAAAAGTTAATAAAACAAAAACACCGTTGATGTATCTATATAAATTGTTAATAAAGGTCCCATTAATTAAAGTTGAATAATTATTTTCAGAGCAGCTGATGTAGTCGAAGAAATTTGTACATTCACAATTTTAGTTCAATTTCTAGCCAGTACAATTTTAATTTGCTGCGTGGGATTTCAATCATCGGTATGGCGTCACATATTCATAAAACAGATAAAATTTAAAGTTATATGTAATAACAAATGTAACACTACTTTTAGAAATGTATATTCAGTATTTTCTACGTATTTTAATGGGTGTGTAACATGTCCAGTAATTCATGTTATGGTTTAAGGTAATGGGGGGAATGGACGCTGTAATTTTTGGACTGTTTTTGGCAACGGGTCTGTCGATGACTTTTTACTTGTGTGCGGTGGGAGAACAAATGATTGAAGAGGTCAGTATAAGTTTGACTTTGATATATCTAACACAAACACCTTTCGAATTTAAGGAAAATTAGACATTACAATTTCTCAAGACACTTGGGCGTACCACTTGTTCAACTGTCTATTGTAACCAATGGCACGAACACGTTAGCGTATCATTATCTACAACTACGTATACAAATAAGAGTATCACATGTATACTTCACACACTTTTCTTAATAGGGTAATTGCTTCACAGCCTATCGCGCAACAAAACTGTTATATTTAGAGCAATAATTGCGTAACATGAAATACGACCAATCACGGGTGTCCAATAAAATCAATACATTTGAAATAGCATGCCATCATATGTGATTACCTAATAGGAGGAATAAATATTATTTCATATAGAATTATATTAATACTTTCAATTTCCAATAGAGTACAGCGATTGGAACTTCTGTCTACAATTCTTCTTGGTATGTGACGGATAAGAAGTACCGAAAAATGATTTTCTTCATAATCCTGCGATCGCAGCGCCCTCAACAGTTTACAGCGTTTCGCTTTTCGATGGTGTGTCTTAGAAGCTTTTGTTCGGTAAATAAAAGTAAATTAATTTGGAATATATTCTGATATTATTACTTTTTATTGTAACATATTTCTTTTCAGATTCTCAGCACTTCCTTTTCTTATTTTACGCTTTTGAACACCACGTCTAAAAAATAATTAAACTTGTTATATCGGGTTTGTTTCTTAAGTAAATATCTTCTCAATATGTTGCAAATCAATAAATGGGGCAATATTTTGTTGCAATATCTCTGACGTCATTCGTCATGCGTAATATTCATATTCGGAGAAAAGTTACAAAATAAGATTTTATATATGATATTAATTAACAGTTGTAACAATGTAAAGTAGAATAAGTAATCTAACAGATCGTAAGTTAATAGTAATTGTCAGTATTTAAATACTAGTTATTGATTACCTTTAAGTACAATTTTTTTTCTACAAGTAAATTTACATAAAAAATGAATAAAAAATATTATATGATGGCGGAGACATAAGTTATTTCGAGAAACAAATTTCAGAGAAGGTTTGGCGAAGGTTGCCTTCGCAGTATTTTTAGAAACCGTCAGAAATAAAAAAAAAGTTTAAATATTAGTTAAAAAATGAAATAGAACTTTATATATTTAGACCTCGTTATGAAAATCTTAATACATTTAAAATATGTTATTAATGTATTTGTTTAATATCTATTATTACTTAATCTTGTATAGAAATATTTATTTAAGTTCAGCAACGTAAATTTACTAATAAAATTTATTATGTTAAAATAGAAATTTGTTGTAAAAGGTAAACTTTTTTATGTTAAATAAACTTTAAATATATATAACAGTCTTTACGTCTAAATATAAAACATCCTAACCTAGCAACTAAGTAACAAAGATTTAAAATAAAAAAGTTTAAAAGATTTTAGGAGTGTTATTTCTTTTCAATATTAATTATTAAAGTATGTCTGGAATACTGCAAAAGAAACTATTTGATTTAAATTCTGTGAAACTGAGAACTGTCTGGACGAAATGTCTGCTCGTTCGTTCAGAGGTGTATCAGGAACATACGAATAAATTTATTAAATTCATTATACATTTTTTTCACATTCTATCATTTTAAATTTATCTAATCTAAGAAAGTAAAGAACATGTAAGTATCCAAGGTGTGGTTGATTTATAGAATAATACCGCTAAAAACAAAACGTATCTCTGACGTTTAATTCTTGTGGCTTTTAAAGTTTAATCACTCTAAACTTATGTCGTAGCAAAAAGCTGTAAGAAAAAGTTAAGCTAGACATTTGTGTGACGTAACTTAATTTATAGCCCCTTAAGATCGGTCGCTTCATAGCTGCTACAGTACTTTTAAGAGAGAATATTCAAGTCCTCACTAATTACACGCTATGATTATGTCAGATTTTAGTTAACATATTAAATCTGAGCCTATATACATCATATCGGCAACTAATATAGGCATAGAAATATGGGTAAATTTAAACTGGGTGTAATACTAAAAGAATTGTTCTTTCATAATCTGCTTTGGTAAGAAAGGATATTGAGAAGAAGTAATAGACTTAGGCTACTGTATGAAAGAGAAAAGACATTAATTATTAATTTAATTGCTCAAAAAAAGAAAACATAAATTAATTTCTAAGATACCTTTTGTGATGTAATTTTACATTATATTAATCTAAAAAATGTATGTATTTAAAAAGAAGATATGGTGTAATTTATATTCAAACCAGATGAGGTGTTCTTAAAATATCAAGGCGACTACTTCAAAGAAAAAAGTTTCGATATAAATACAAAAGTAAAAGTATTGTACAAGTTTCAAATTCAAATTAATAAAATAAACGGTAAGCTTTAAAAATATTGTTAAAAGCACATTTAATAAATCTAAGCAAAAAGAATTCGCTTTTATGAAAACCTCAGAGTGAGTTTACATCTTAAATAAAATATATTCAGTATATCCGTATTTATTCTTAAAAATAAACTTCGAGGTTATGACAAGTGTCTCGTTACAATTTAAGGATTACGTAATCTAAAAAATCTTGAAATTAGTGTCAAACATTATAAGGTATAAGGTCGATGGATTCCAATTCGGCTCTGTCTTTATTGATACTTGGCGTGAGACAAACGTAATTATGCTTGACATAGTATACTATATAACGCACGCAGAAAGGTAAATGCCTTAGTTGAACTTTGTACATTGCATTACAGTGTCGACAATGGGTGATTTAAAAGATGACTTTTATAAGTCGATGGTAGTGGTCAAACGCTTATTTGCTTGTTACGGAATTCCAATATTTACAAGGAATCATCATGATTCTCCATGTGAAAGAATTCTGCGAAATGTTCACTACTCCATATCTTGCACCATCGTCCTTACAACGATTGCAACGTTGATTTGGTACGTGTTTGAAGCGGAAACATTAAACTTGATTGACATAACAAATGCACTTCCCTGCATTTGCTACTGCATCATCGGTTTCGTGAAAATGCAAGCGATTCGCTTGAAGCTGACAAAAGTGGAAAACTTACTAAATGATCTGGAACGGTTATTCCCATCTAAGGAGACCGACGAAGTGATTGTGAGAATAGTTAAGAAGCAGATGACATGGGTGAAGATGGCTTTGACAATTGTAATTGTAATAACTTTTACTTTTATCATAACTTGGGATATCTCTGCTTTGTTGCTAATGATTATTTCGTATGTGAGAACTGGAACGTATGAACGCCTGATTCCATACCACATTTATTTACCGTTTGAGCCGGTCAGTTTTCCACTCTATGTCTTACGATATCTCTCCAATTGCTTCTTGGCGACATACACAACTATTGGTACCGTTGCACCGGATATATTTTTTGTGGTTGTTGCATCGCATATAGTAATGCAGTTTCAGTTACTGAAAATTAAAATGAATGAAAATATTGAGAATTCTTTGCCCATTGAGTTGCATTCGACGCTAGATATCAACCACAATCACCATGATGTTATGTATAAAAAAATGATAGAATACGTCCACATCCACAGAGAACTGATTGCGTAAGAATTACATTTCCTTTTAATATTTAAAATTAAAAAATTCATTTGTAAAGTTTCACTTCAAGCTTTCAACCTATTTATACTTGAATAGAATTTTTAATAGGTGTTCAATCGTAAAAGTATTTTTTTTTGTTCAACAAATTAAATAATATTTTAAATTTTTAAAATTCATGTGTTTTTTTTAAGAATTTTTTTCATTAGATTTGTAAATTATGTATCAAAGTTAGCCTATACATAAAATTTCAATTTTGTAGCACTATTTTTACCCTTCGCATAATAATTGATTAAATACTTAGCTATTACACAACTCGAAATTTGAACTTTCTCCAAAGTTCTCCTTTTTTGAACTTTTGAATTTCTAAATTTCGAAATTTTTTCACATTCAATAGCGAAACACATATAGCCCAGTCATTATAGTAAGTTCACCTCGGAATTCGAGATACCCAGCTGTAAGTCTGTAAATACTTGTATATTGACACCCGAAAGTTGTCTCAAAACCTACATATGGTAGGGTGTATAAACCATATGTAGGTTTTGAGACAACTATAGGGTGTCAATATACAAGTATTTACAGACTTATAGCTGGGTATCTCGAATTCCGAGATTCTTACCTAATTTAAGCTTAAATGACTGGGCCAATAAGCAAAATTTCAATTTGAAAGCATTAATGATTGAGACAAGTGAGTTGTGTTTTTGGAAAAATAGATTTACGTTTAACAGAAGTTGTTAAACCAAATTGTAATTATAATTATCTTAAAAACTTATAACTAATAGTTAACTAATAATCAATAATCACTTCGACATTTATTAAGACATTTGAGAAATCCGGCGTAAAATAAATTAAATTAATTAAAAGTATGTTTAATTAATGTGTTTTATAGATTAATTTAATAAAATTTAAACAATTGTTTTCAAGAGCTGCTGATGTTGTTGAAGACATATTTACTTTTACAACATTGGTTCAATTTCTAGCCAGTACAATTTTAATTTGCTGCGTTGGATTCCAATCAACGGTATGACGTCATGAATTTTTTAAAAAATCCTAATGTATATCAATTTATTTATGATTTGATTTAAGGTGATGGGAGGAATGGACGCTGTCATTTTTGGACTGTTTTTGGCAACGGGTCTCTCGATGACTTTCTTCTTGTGCTCGGTTGGAGAACAGATGATCGAGGAGGTCAGTACGAACATTACGTCATTAAATACCCTTTAAATACATGTAACTATGTTTAGCGAATATATTTATTTCTTAAGCATTCCATACAAACCGGCCTCTGTTGAGATTTTTAAGAACTGTACAGAATTTAACTCTTTTATACTCTTACCTAATTCTTTCGAAATAAATACTCTTTGATAACACCTTAAATTCCTAATAGAGTACTGCGATTGGAACCTCCATCTATAATTCTTCTTGGTACGTTACGGATAAAAAATACCGACAAATGATTTTCATAATAATCCTACGATCACAACGTGCTCAAGTGTTTACAGCGCTTCGCTTTTCGGTGGTGTGTCTTAGAAGCTTCTGTTCGGTAAATGAAAGCAAATTATTCTATGATATTTTTGGGTAATATTATTATAGTAATGCATTATTATTCTTTTCAGATTATAAGCACTTCTTATTCATATTTTACTCTGTTGAACACTTCATATAAGAAATAATTTACTAAGTAGTTGAAATCGATTTTATGCCTGTTAAATTTGTTTGAAAGAAATACAGCTACTACGTAAACGCTTAGATTAATATTCTAATGATCACAAATCAAATAATGATATTTTGACATGCAAAATTAAAGAGCTGTATTTCAATTTAATAACTAAAAATAATACCATAAAATTTATGTGGATACCAGGGTATTGTGGAATAAGAGGAAATGAAATTACGTATAAATTGGCAAAGAATAAATAAATTTCGAAATTGAGATAAAAGTCAAATTACCTTCATATGAAATTTTTAATATAATCAAAAAATTAAACTTCAATTTGAGAAATCAAGATTCATTAACAAAAGTCAGTTAAAAGGAAGAGATTATTATATGTTACATACAAATTTAAGTAAGAAAATATGATTTAGAAATGAGTCCCACAAAATTATATCAACTATAATTAGAATCAAAAGTAATCATTGTAAAACTCCAGCTCACCTGGACAAAATTAATATTAAATCCGACGATAGATGTCAATGTGGTGAAGAAGGAACTTTGGATCAATTATAGTTTAGACAGATCAAAATTCAATAGTGAAATATTAGATGTGATTAAAACTTTTCCTGTTAATACTAAATTTTTGTTAAGTGATTCAAAATTAATTAGTGAATTATTTAAATATTTAGAAATTTGTAAAATAGAATTATAAAATGTTAAATATGATAAAAAATGTTTGATGGTGGTAATGACGAATAAAAGTCAAGGCAAATAAATAAATAAATAGAAAAAAAAAAATTCTAATATAAATTATATTTATAGAAACTATAAGTGTATCAGTGTTACAGAATGTTCTAGGTGGAATACTCAGAAATAAGACCGCTCTTAGCAACTCGCTCTCATAATAGGACGAAACTAATATGTAACATATTGTGTCACGAAAGAACAAGTTGAATTAATAATTCACTTTTGTTTCTTGGCCACAGAGAACTTGAAAAGTCCTTGGTTTAAAATTTGGTAAAGAACTCAGGTCAGGAGAAAACAAGTTCACAAAGAAACTAGAATCATATTTAATTTATGTTACATTCTAAAATGTAATGATTCTAAAAAATAGGGAGAGGGAAGGAAATAATAATATGAAACATTAACGAACACCTGGATACATTCTGCGATATAAATGTAAGAGGAGAAGAAGTTGGCACTAATCGCAACTACGATATTTTTCATTTAGGCCCAGTCCGTGCACAGAACTAGAGACTCAGTACAAAAATTTAATTAGAAATAAATTGAACAAAGTTTAAAGTGTAGTTCATTTTTGAGTGTTTTGATATTATAAAATACTCGAAATATGGGGCAATTAGATGGCGAGTTTCGAAAAACGATATCGATTATCAAAAAAGTATTTGCGTTAACCGGAATACCGATTTACACAAAAGAAGACAATCTTACACGTTTCAGAACAACCCTGCGTAAAATTTATTATTTAGTTTCAACCTCTTTTCAATTTATAGTGATTTTGTCGTTGTTTGGTTACGTGTTCGCTTCAGAAACTTTCAACTTAATTCAAACAGCGGAAGTTCTGCCTTGTGCCATGTACTGTGTGATTGGATTCGTCAAAGTTGTCGCTTTGTATAGTAAGATAGAAAATGTTGAAAATTTGGTTTATGACTTAGAGCGACTGTTTCTAAGTGAAAAAGATGAGAATATCCTTAAAATGGTTGTGGCGAACATAAAACAACTGAAACTCTCTGTTCTTGGATTGACAATTTTAAACACTTTTTTTATTTGGAACTGGAATTTGTCTTCACTCATTTCGATGACAATTGAGTATTTCAGATTCGGAACGGTCCATAAGTTGCTCCCGTATTATTTATATATTCCATGGGATACTACAAACATGGTTGGTTATTGTTATGGATATTTTTATCACATGTGTGCTGGATCCTTCGCTTGCCTTGCAGCTGTTGGCCCCGATATATTTTTTGTAGCTATGGCCAATCACATCGTACTTCAATTTAAGGTACTCCAAATTAAAATGAATAAAAACATAGAGAGTATATTACCAGAAGAATATCAAACGAGCCTGGACATAAACCACAACTACCACGACGAGATGTACAGGAAAATGGTGGAATACGTGAAGATACATAGAGAGCTGATTGCGTAAGTTTTGCATTCATTACTAGATTCATATCTAATTGTACAGAATGTGTTAGAGATAACCTAATTTACATTATATTTAGCTAACATCTTCTCTGTTTAGATTTGCAGACACTATTGAAGAAATATTCACCCTAACGACGTTGATCAACTTCCTATGCAGCACATTGTTAATTTGCTGCGCCGGTTTTCAATTAACGGTAGTTATTTGAACATGTAACAGAGGCGGCCTTAGGGAGTGGCAAGCAGGGCAACCGCCCGTGGCCTCGAATTCTCGCGCAACAACCCAATTAGAAAAATTCAATACTATATACGAGTATGTACATGAATCTCGCGTTTCGCTCTTTAGAAATCCCACTAAAATCACTGCGTATATCTTTTAAGGCATTCATTTACCTTAGTTTGTCATCATTAATATTTGTCGTCTTTGTGCTTGTTAACTTTTATTACACTTTCAATATAAAATTTTATTTCTCGTCAATTATCATCAAAAATACTTACTTACAATTTACATAAATTATACAAAGAACAAGTGCCTCGGAAAGATCTGCCACCCCGGGGCCTCTCAAAATTCTGCCGCCCGGGGCCTCGCAAAGATCTGCTGCCCGGGGCCTCGCAATGGCTAAGGCCGCCCCTACCATGTTAACGTAACTAATTGTTTTTAATACTTCCATTTTACAATGTTACCTTCTTTAGGTAATTCGAGGAATGAAATTAGAAATTTTTATTATATTTCTAATAACTGGTTTAACACAAACATTCTTTGTTTGTCGGGCTGGACAAACTATGATAGAAGAGGTTAGTGAAAATATTAACTAATAATCCTATTAAGAAAATTTTTTGTATATGTATGAATATTTAAAATTAACAAAAACTTTCAGAGTAACGCTATTGGAGACGCGCTCTATGACTCACCGTGGTATTTGACGGACAAGAAATATCGTAATATGATTGCCTACATAATACTCCGGGCGCAGCGACCGCAAGTGTTTACAGCGCTTCGCTTCTCGGTGGTGTGCTTGAGAAGCTTTGCTTCAGTAAGAATCGTTAAAGCAAATGTTATTAATATTTGTACCAAATCATTAACCTAAATATTAATGTTTCAGATAATAAGTTCTTCTTATTCTTACTTCACGCTTTTGAATACTTCATACAAGAAGTAGAACAATCTTCAAAGCGTTGTTCTACGTGATGTAAAATTGCTTCTTTTAATCACACTGATGCATTTGTAAATCTTCTATACAAATATCTGTTCTATGTTTGTATTTCAAGAGGTGTAGGTTATTCACATTTCACTTATACTTATACTAGAATAGTTTAAGTTTAGTTTTAAGTTTGAATTTATATGAAATGCATTAAGAAATGTAATAATGTAGATTGTAAAGCCGAAAGGCACACAATTAATTAATATAATAATAAAAAAAAAAATATATGTTTTAATAATAGTATTCGAAAATTTGTTAAAATTTTGATAGAAATAGATTGGAGTTGGTAATTAGTAGATAACTTTATTTAATCAACAAGTTTAGTTTGTGAGCTTAAAACTTAAATAATTTAAGAAGCTTTAATTTGTCTATTTAATGTAATAATGAAATAGAAATTTTTGTAGTTTAGAAATTACCTTTAAGTGATATAACATAATAAATATTTTAGAAACTGTAACACTTTATCTTGTTAAGACATTAAAGATATATGTAAAAGAAAACTATAACTCATGAACAACTTTTTGTTTTAAAGAAATGACTGAAGTACATTAATACAAAGGGTTGTTAAAATAATAAGCAACACTTAGTGGTCTAACTGTCACCACCAAACTTGTAACGAAGGTTAAAACAATTTTCTGTAGAGATGTGTTTATTATAGTATTATCTTTAATACTGAAGAGGACTATATTTCACTCATTGAAAATTGTAGGAAGCTTTATTATAGCATAATGTGCAAGGCTCGTTTCGGGAGCTAGGCACAAGGTTGAATAACATACATTACAAGAGTTTAACAAATAAGTAAGTGTTACGAGTATATGTTAGCTTATTTTCCACGCGTACTGTACAAGTTGTTAAGCTCGTTTACTTTTACTCAATACTTTTCTTCAATTTATATTGATTTTTAAGGTTTTTTATCTACCTAATAGATTTCATTGAATCTTCTTATTTATGAGGAAGATTATAAGCACTTCGTAATTCGTACTTGATATAATTTAATTGAGTAATTAAAAGTGATTTTGATTATTTTTGAAAATACATCTATTTGTGCAGGTTATAATTTAGTGTTTCAACAAGTTTCTAAATTTGTCTAACTTGTTTTAAAACTTTTTAAGAATAATATATTATGTAGACAATAACAAGACCTGTCTAACGGTAACCATTTATTAGATAAAACTTAAACATAAAAACTTGGTAAATTGAATGTTACACAAGGTTAAACTAATTTAAAAAGTAACATTGCTTTATTATTAAAACATGTACGGGCCGCGTATGTATGTAAGGGCCGCTCCATTATTGCCCTTTTTCCAATTATTTTATAGGTTTATAAACCTTTTATATATATTTATTTATTTAACATAGGAAAATTACTTTAAAAACTACTGCTTTTGAGTGTTAGTTTTTATTTTTGAAATTTACAAAATTACCTGTTTGGCTTTGGAATTAGTTGTTATTACTTTGTGTTTAACGAAACAAGATTTATACTGTAGAACTTATAATGTATCCCTTAAAAATAAATGTGATCATGATCATAATAGGTCTACAACGGCCCTGTATTAATACATGATATTGTTTTCATATATAGGCAGAATATTATTTCATCATGGTCAGTAGCACTTAAGTTATTTAATAAATTCAGTAAAATAAAAGAAGCCAATATTTAATTACAAGTACAGATAAACCGCGAAAAACAAATAGATTTCGGAAAATGGGGAAACTACATGGTGAATTTTTAAAATCAATATTTTTAACAATAAAAATTTTTGGTTTTATTGGAATACCACTTTATTCAAAGAAGAATATCAGTGACCGTAAGAAGACAATGTATTCTGTTCTCTTTGTGTTATCATCATCTTTTCAATTTATTGTGATTATCTCTTTAACCATTTTCATGACGTCACAAGAAATGAGTTTTCTCAATGTGACTGAAGTTCTACCATGCATGTGTTTCTGTGTCATTAATTTTGTTAAAATAGTGGCTCTCCGAAGTAAGCTTAGTGATGTTCGCAAATTAGTTACTGAACTAGATCGCTTATTCCCCGTACAGGAAGAAGATGAAGAAATCATTAAAATGGTTCAAGAATATTTAAAACGTGTCAAATTTACTTTGTTTACTTTAGCAGTTATAAATTGCCTCTTTATGTGGAATTGGGTTTTTCTTTCTTTATTATTAATGGCAATTGAGTATTTTAGGAAAGGAACAGCACCTATGCTACTCCCCTATGATTTATGGGTACCTTGGGACACAACAGAATTATTTACCTATATTTGCGCTTACATTTATCAGTTAATCGGCGGAAGTATCACTTGTGTCCTTGCCGTGGGACCAGATATCTTCTTTCTTGTTATGGCATATCACATTATTCTTCAGTTCAAGCTACTTCAAATTAAAATGCAACAAAATATTAATGCAGTTGTGCCAAAAGAATACCACGAAAATCTCGATATGCATCATAAGTATCATGAGGAGCTGTATCAGAAGTTAACGGATTGTGTCAAACTTCACGAGCAACTTATCGGGTGAGGATGTTTTCAAGTATACACCTATCTCTTTTATATTTTATCAAATCTTATGGACTTACAATAATTGTTCCAGATTGGCTGACACTGTCGAGGACATATTTACTTTGTCCGTGTTGGTAAACTTTCTTTGCAGTTCTGTCTTAATTTGTTGCGTTGGATTTCAACTTACTGTGATTTCAATTTCATTGCTCTATTGAACATATATCTTATAGCTATACCAGCGCTTATAACTCGATATTCTTTTACACTTTAGGTTGTTACAGGAATGAAAGCTTTTATCTTTTTCATTTTTTTGTTGTCTGGATTAACACAAACCCTATTTGTATGTCGAGCTGGCCAAACAATTATTGATGAGGTACTTTTTCATATGTACTTTATGCAGAGTCTTCCAACAAAAAAGTATACACTATTTAACTGGCAATAACTTTCTGATTTTCTGTTTTACCGCGCGTTTTGGAACACTTTGGTGAAGATGCGAATTTTATTTCAAACAGAACGAATCACCTCCACGGTATCATCGGGATGTAAGAGCATATTGATGAGAATCTTTCAAATAGATTACCCGTTTCCTGAACCTGACGCACCACGAATTTTTTTTATGGGAACACATAGATTGTGCCAGAAAGCCGACGATACAATTATATATTTTACGCGGCTTATTCCCACAATGACGATATTAATTACATGTGAATAAAAATTGAAGTTAGAATCTATCAAACTGTGTATACATTTTTTGGAACACGCTGTATAAAATTCAGTTATATTATTTATTATATTAATTGTGTGCCTTTCGGCTTTACAATCTACATTATTATATTTCTTAATGCATTTCATATAATTTCAAAGTTAAAAACTAAACTTAAACTATTCTAGACTATTACTACTTCGAATAGTACTTTCTGTTTCTTCTTTTCTGGATCCTCTCCCTTCATGTCCCCTACTCCTCCTTTATTTACACCGTTTCCTGCTTCTCCTTCCTTATTGCCTGTATCTATTACCTCTTGCTTTCCTTGTCTTCTCTCGACAAACCCTCTATTATCTTTTCACTACCCTTCCTGCCTTCTCTCTTCGTTTTCACTTCTCCACTTATGTCTATTACAGGCATAAACGCTCTATCTTCACTATTTCCTCTTGACTCTCTTACTTTACCATTTCTTCCTGACTCTCTTCCTTTACTTTTTTATTATTGTCTCTATCTTCGTCATCCACCTCCTGTCCTTATCTCCTTTCCGCAAATCCTCTATTTTTCTGGACTGAAGTTTAACTGTTTCCTCGCTACTTCTTTCTTTCTCCTGCTTCCATTCAAATTCAGTTATATTTATAATCACTGTTTGAAATATTTTATTTTCATAGAGTAATAAGATCGGTGATGCTATATACAACTCCCAATGGTACATAACAGATAAGAAGTATCGAAATATGGCTTTATATATAATTATAAGAGCGCAACGTCCCCAAGTATTTACAGCACTACGTTTTTCTGTGGTATGCTTGGGCAGCTTCGCTTCAGTAAGTTGGTTTAGAAGATTTAAAACCAATCAAATTAAGATATCAAATTCTCGAAGTAACTTATAAAAACATCAAATAAAGAATTAAATAAAATGTTGCATTGACGCAAACGTAGCGTATTTAAAAATTAATTATGTGTATATGTCAAGCATGCTTTATCCTGAATATAATGTATCGATCTATGTTACAGATAATGCGGTCTTCTTATTCTTATTTCACATTATTGAATACGTCTTATAAGAATTAAAATCACAGGAAATTATTTAATGAATTTTACCTGTTCTACAATGAATTATGACAAAAATCAGCTACCTTACTGACTTTAATACTCATACTCGTATTGATAAATTATAAATTATGTATTAGCTGTATATTTAAAAATGTATTTAGATAACACTGATAGATAGTATTGTAGAACTAAATCATTTGATTAAATCTGTTATTTTACACTTCAAAAATGTTTTTTTTTCTTCTGATTTTTTATAACAAACATATATTACATATATTCGTTGAGTTTAACCAATAGTTTTCGAGAACTTTTTAAAAATCTTATTAGAATTTAGTAGATAAATTAGCAATTAGTAGATAATTCAATTTAATCAATAAATTATAGTTCAGTTTCTTATCTAAGCTTTAAATTGTCTATTTAATGAATTTATGAAGCAGTTACTTTTGTAGTTCAGAAATTACCTTTAAGTGATATAATATAAATATTTCAGAATATGTAACACTTTATCTAGTTAAGACATTAAAGAAATATGTAAAAGAAAACTATAACTCATGAACAACATTTTGTTTCAAAGAAACAACTGAAGAAGTTTAATACAAAACCATTTTGAAATAATAAGCAGCACTTTGCATTCTAACTGTCGCTTCCAAACTTTAAACGAAGGTTAAAACAATTTTCGCTAGAACTGTAATTTGTTATAGTATTATCTTTAATACGTAAAAGGGTATAATACATTCAACACCAAATTACAAGTTGGGCGTTAAAGGTTTTACATCGTGACTATGTTTCACATAAGATGGATATCAATTTTAATCAATTATTGTAAACGTAGTAATAATTGTGTAATGCCATAATTGTATATATATTATTTTAGTAAAGAAGTTCTTTTATTAATATATAATAATATGAATAAATGAATCAAAGCAGAATTACAGAATGAACTTTCGAAATCTTTAAACAGAATAAAGAATCTTATTGAAATAAGCGGAATACGAATCCATTACGTGTTCGGAAAACTCTTCGAGCATTATTTAGCTTCTTTCTGAGTTTCTGAAAAGTGGGTTTTATTGTTTTTTTTACTAACTTAAAAAAATGTCCTATTCTTTGGCTCTACAACGCGTTTGTTATTGGATTTAGACCAAAGTTGATAAGAAAAAAATTGTTCAAAATTTTATTCTCTTTAAAATATATGTTCAATATCAATACTCCGGGAACTTTACACTTTTACCTGACATGATGTCCGGTAGTTCTAATTATTGGATATATTTTAAAGTTAGGGGTGTTAATGAAAACTCCAAGGTATCCAACCCGGGTAGCGTTGGCATGCGCCGCTATCTTGTTACCAATATCTCGTTACCAGTGCATCCTATGATAAAAATTGTTATTACTTATAAAGGACTCAATTCCTTACCAGTTTTGTATACAATATTTTTTGTGTGTCTCACATGGACGGAGCTACGTCACTATAAAATAGGGCACTTCAATGAAAATTTTAAAATATTTCAATTTTAAGCTCAATTTTTATTTAAGTTGGGCTACAAAGACATAAAGCCATTTAAGATATTTAAAAAAAAGTCCAAAATTTTCGGGGTTTTTAGGCGCGGATATTTTTAAAAGCTCTTTTAAATTGGAAAACTTAATGTTTTACTACATACGTTAATATATACAACTTGGAAAAAAATCTCATACTTTCTGCGCGTCTATATGTAACCTATACTAAGCACAAAGGCTAAAAAATAGGAATTTTGTGCAATCAGTAAAACTTAAGTTGAAACTTACCTTATTAAATAATGTATAAAAGAAATGTTAAAGCTACACCCTAATAAAAGCTACACCACTGATGCTAATAGCAATTGAAACCGAAGTAAAGTGTTAAAGACCGAATATAATATTAATGCCCAACGAAACCAGGGCAAACTTTTTTGAATAAGTACTGTAGGTTTCATATGGCTGTACACACTCGTGTTTGACCTTTAAGGGAATTGGTGTTTGCCTATGGTGAAGGCATTTTAAATTGAAAAAATGTAAACTAAGTGAAACTTGCTAAATATTAAATAAATTAAGTTAGGAAGTTTAATTAAATTTGAAAGAACAATCTGTTGCTTTAGTTTCTATTGAAGGGTTTGAGATTAATAAAATGGGTCTATTGGAAAGCGAGTTTATTAAGTCTATCTCATTGGTAAAAAAGTTGCTGAACGTTCTTGGAATCCCAATTTACATGAAAAGTGACAACGTGACCAACCTTGAAAGAGGATTACGTACTTTCCATTTTACAGTGCTGGTCACATTTCAACTAATTGTACTTTTATCATTACTGGGCTACATTGTAGCCGCGGATTCCTTCAATTTTCTGGATGTGACGGAAGTCCTTCCATGTTCCTGTTTCTGCTTAATCAATTTCGTAAAACTCTTAGCTTTGAGATCTAAACTTGATGCAGTCGGCAAATTGGTTAACGAACTTCACAGACTGTTTCCCACAGATGATGAAAATAAAGAGATCGTTGAAATAGTGAAACATTACACGAGGCAAGTTAAGATCTCTGTGATGACTATATTTATTATGAATATCATCTTGGTGTGGAATTGGAATTTATCTTCTATAATTTCGATGGGAATGGAGTATTTTAGAGGAGAAACTGTACATAAGTTGTTGCCTTTCTTTATGTGGGTTCCATTTGAAACAGATTCAGTGTTTAATTATGTGGTTGCATACATATTTCATGTTATGGCGGGAAATTTTACTGGATTGGGTGCTGTTGGTCCAGATGTTTTCTTCGTTGCCATGGCTAATCACATCGTGTTGCAATTTAAGCTTCTGCAGATTAAAATGAAAGCTTCTGTGGATAACATTCTACCCCAAGAGAACCAAGAAAACCTCGATATTAACCATGATTATCATGAAAAAATGTATCGGAAAATGGTCGACTGCGTGAAAATTCACAAAGACCTCATCGAGTAAGAATTTGTCTTATTATAGAATTGTAATTAACGAGAAACCGTTTTACTGTATTTACATTTCCGTAGGTTGGCGGAGACAGTGGAAGATATATTTACGCTGTCTATTTTAATCAACTTCCTGTGTAGTTCAGTTTTGATATGCTGTGTAGGATTTCAACTTACGGTAGTTTTATTAAAAAGAACTAATATGTTTTTTTTACAAATTGTTCCAAATTAAAATGTAATAATTTTGTAGGTTATAACAGGAATAAGAGGCTTAATTTTTATTCTCTTCCTTATAACTGGTTTGACACAAACTTTGTTTGTTTGTCATGCCGGACAAACAATGATTGATGAGGTGAGCTAAGTTTATTTGTAATTTTGATTTAGTATATTTGTAAAACTGTGTGCGAAGAAAATACTTTATTCTAATTTTAAATAAGTTAAAATATTGATAGACATTTCCAACCCTTTAAACACAAAACATAATGTATTGTTTAACGTAATATTTTTTACCTAACGTTTCTTTTTGTTATTCACCGAAGTTTAACATAATTGCAATACATTTTGGAAAAATAAATGCCAAATGCATTGAAAATATTATACTCATAAAAACCTTTATTTACTTCAGAAAACTTAATTTATTTCGAAAGATTACTTTTGATTTCTAACCTTACATTATATTAACCTAAATAATCCAGGTTGTTTTATAATATGAAGTCGGAATAAATAATACAGCAACTATGTAGTTCACTAAATCGTAAATCTAAAATTGACCAGATTTTTTAAATTTTTTTATTAATACTTCACGGGCTTCTTAGGACCAGAATCTTTTTATACTTGTAAATGTATTCTATATATAACACCATGTTTATAATTTAACTTTTTCTACAGAGTAATGCCATTGGTGACGCAATTTACAACTCTAAATGGTATTTAACCGATAAGAAGTATCGCAAAATGGCGTTCTTTATAATTATACGAGCACAGCGCCCTCAAGTGTTTACAGCGCTACGATTTTCAGTGGTGTGCTTTAGAAGCTTTGCTTCAGTAAGTTGTTTTGAAACAAATATCAGTTCGTTAATTTAAAAAAAATATATTTCATTTTAATAAACGTTTTTTCTTTCTTTTTAGATAATGAGTTCTTCTTATTCTTATTTCACTTTATTGAACACGTCTTACAAGAAATAAAATGATAGAGATATTATGTTGTGTAGAAAATACAGTTATTTAACATAGATACAAATACTACTTTTAGTGTGCCACGAATTTTCTAATTACCTTTTAGAATTAAATAAAAAAAAACTGTTGTTTCACTTTTTCGATTAGATAGCAAAAGATGTTTATGATTCTATTACGATTCTAACAAGGTCGGTAGGCTAAGTCCTTTTAGTCTAAGAGATAATCTATTCCTGCTGAGTCAGATATTTAAAATACATATGTTATTAGGGTTGGTAAGGAAAGAAATATTATTTCGTTCTTCGTTAATGACTAACTTGAATTATTTATTTCATTTACTGGAATGATAAAATTGATTTCTTTTTCGTTTCTGTTTCTTTCTTGTAAAAATGTAGGTAAGTAACACCTGTTTAATTTTTAGTACAAGTAATTTTCAAAATACAGTAGAAAACACTACATAATATAAGACGAAGTAGTTCTAATGTGCTTGTTAACATTATTAACGTTATGCTCTTTATTACCTTTGTATTGCGTTAGTTTAGTGGTTAGGAGTATAAACAAAATTAGTAATTATTGAGTGCAAAAAGAGCGCGGAGTTCCTATTCTAGTTTTTAAATCTATTTACAAAGTTGCGGTGATACCAAAATGAAATTTATATGAACCCACCATTATATAACATTGTATTACAAGTTACCTATTACAGTCACTAGCACAGCACAATAAAAAATAGTGACAATAAAAAAGAAATAAAAAAATAGTTTAAGAAGGATAGATCATAAGAAGATACACTTTCTAAAGATGAGCTATGACATTTCTTTAACAAATTATTGAAAATAGAGAATAAAGACAATAAACAAGTGTTAGATTATACATTGCAATGTATTGAGCACAGATGATCTGCAACATTTAAATAAAAATTACATTACACTGCAAATTTGAGTTTTATTAAATATTTAATTATTACTTTTAAAACAATACTATAAATAAAATATAAAACATAGACCAATTTAAATATAAAACATAAACATATTAAATAAAAATTAAATACCACAATAGTAGATAAGAAACAAGATGGCTGCTGTCGGGCAAGTTAATTAAAGTAAATCATTTCTCAATCTATTTCATATTATTTTCAAATTATAAAAAAAACTTTTATATTTCTAAGAATTTTCGTAATATTATTTGTAATTAAGCAACTTTTGTCGACAAATAAGAATTTCTTTATTAGGACATTACAAATAATTTCTATTGACAAAGAAACCCCTATAAATTTATAATTACTGTTAAATAATTAATTAAGTAAGGTTTTTGTAATACCTTCCATGAAAAGTAATTTTAAAGACTTTGTAACAGTTTTTTTTAGAAACAAAAAGAAAAGGTTTCAGCAACAATAAAGAATAATACCCCGATTTCAAGAGAATTTAGTTTGTTATTTGAAATTTCTTTTAAATATTTAATTAATAATTATAAATTAATAAGAATAAATGAAGGTCTTGAAAGATTTGTTGTGTAATTCGAAACAATGGCGTCTTTAAAGGCGTGCATCCTTGTTTCCAGAAGAATTAACTTTAATGATATAAAATATTTTTTCTATATTGATAGTACTAATTAAATAACTTTGTAAAATGAGATTTAAATAAACATTTTAAGAATATAACTTTTTTTTCTTACATATAACACTTTTTATATAATAGTGTTATCTTTTCGTGCAACACACTTTCTCTTGATTTCTACCGCAGTGTAAGTTTAATATTAAAGGTTAATGCATTTAGAAAATGAATAGATAACAAATTTTGAAATTCTACTAAGCTCCACCCCTGTAACACTCTAATATTGTTTTAATTACGAAACATTTCACACAACCCCTATTTAACGTTGTCGACAAGATGGACTCTACCTCAGTTCTGCTTCATAACTAAAGCAATCAACTTTCAAAGATGGCGACATTCAACGAGGATTTCAAAAAATCCTTTGAACTACCAAACAAGATATTTACATTTATCGGCGTGCCACTTTTCAAAAACAGTGTAATCACACAATTCGAACACTTTGTATTCGTTGCTAAATTCACGGTAATCATCATCAGTTTGATATTTGCCGTAGTGTTGTTCGTCGGCTATATTTTTGTGACGACGACTTTCAATCTTATCGACGTCACCAAGGTGCTACCCTGCATGTGCTACTGCATCATTGCTCTGGTCAAACTTCAAGCCTATCGGAATAATCTCCAGGGCGTGGAGAATGTTTTAACGGACCTGGGTCGTTTATTTCCCTCTGATGAGAAGGATGATGAAGCAGTTGAAATCGTTCAACTTAATTTGAAGAATTTAAACCAATCTGTAAACATTGTTGCAGTGACCAGTGCTATTTTCATTTCTACTTGGAATTTATCCTCGCTTATCATAATGGCTATTCAATATTTCAACACTGGAGAAGTTGAGAAGCTTTTGCCTTATTATCTGTATATGCCATTTGACACTAAAGGAACATTTACATATCCTTTAGCGTATTTCATTAATATCCTACTGGGATCAATGGCTTGCCTTACTTCGGTTGCAACGGATACTTTCTTTTTGGCAATATCGATGCACATTTGTATGCAATTTAAGTTGCTGCAAATTAAGTTCGAGCAAAATCTTGAGGAAGGTGTTTCCGTTGAGGAAGAGAATGAGTTTAGTATCTCTAACGTCAATCAAGAGATGGTTTATAGGCGTCTACAAAATCTGGTGAAGACTCATACCGAGCTTATAGGGTAAGTATGTTACATTGTACTATCTAAAAGTCAGTTTTCTTTATTTTTAATTAATAACTCGTATGTAATTTGAGATAAACAATGAATTCAATCAGCGTTAGGAATTACAAGGTTTTTATTTGCTAGCTTACTACAAGTTCATTTTCTACTTCTCATATAGCAAATCTCTTGAAATACAAGCTTCATCCTTACTAGCTTACTACAAGTGAATTAAAGTGTCACATTGTGTTACATGTTCTACCTAAGTAATAGCACATTCCCTATTTTTTTAAAAGACTAATTTACAAGCTATTAACTTAATAAGATCAAGTAAATGTGACCTACTGTTTTGCGAATATTCCGTGACTATTATAATACACTCCCTGATTTGCAATATACCAAGTTCCGCTAAACAAATGTAAATATCACGTTAAATATTTGTAACATATTTATAAAACCAAGCCAACTAATATATCCACTGTAATATGCAAAATACATAATCATAACATATAAAATTTTTATATATCGTCGTTATATTTCTAGATTACTTCTCGAGTTATTGACGTTATCTAGAATAAGAACATTTTTAGAACAATTTTATCTTTAAATAGATATACATCTTTCAATTTTTGGATATTTACTAAAATAAAAAGTCAATATATATTATTTGACAAATATTTCAATAAAGAATTAAAAAATCAGTTTGAAACCCAATTGTATTATTGTTTCAGGTGTTCTAGGGCAATAGAAAGTATATTTACCGCAGGAATTTTCGTAAACCTAATATGCAGTTCTGTGTTAATCTGCAGTGCTGCGTTTCAAGCAACGGTAATATATTTATTTATATAATTAAGAACATATTTAAATTGTATCCTTAAAAATAACAACAAAATTTATGTTTGCAGGTGATGCTAGATTTTCAAATCGTGATTTTTTCGATGTTTTTGGTGACGTATTTAACGCAGACGATAGTATTAGCAAATGTGGCTCAGAATCTGATCGATGAGGTAAACACAAGTGTATTTCATTTTCTATATTGTAAATTATCTCTCTCTATGTATTTTCTTTAGTTTAAGATAATTACTTTTACAAAGTAATTAAATGCAAAATCAAAGTATTTTACTAGTATTAGCCTGTTTTTATAAACAGAAACTTGAAGGTACAAATGTATATTTTCTGAGAAAAATGTTTGTAAGATTATTGCTTCAACCTGCTTAAAAATTACTTCCTTTACAGAGCGGTGCAATAGGCGACGCTGTCTATAATTCCCCATGGTATCTTGCAGATACGAAGTATTGCAGAATGATTTTGTTCATAATTCTTCGTTCTCAAACGCCTGAAATGTTTACAGCACTTGGCTTTACAGGGATTTCAATCAGAACATGTTCTTCGGTAAGTGTACTTGAATATTGCTTTGATAAGGCATTCCATGTCAGAGCCTGACAAGGCCCTAATAAGGCAGTTGGACTTGATCGGGTTTATTACGTATTTACTATAATTTATTTATCATGATTTCCTTTTCAGATTATGAGCTCTGCTTATTCATATTTTGCAGTTTTGAACACGTTCTACCGAAAATAGTAATGTATTTATTTCTACGTAGTATTTGTTCAAAGTAGTTTTTATTTAATTTAAGTTCATTTAGACAAGACACAAACCTACTATTAAAGTTTGCACCTTTCTCTATGTAATTTTATCTTATGCAAACATAAAAGTTATTTCAAATAAATTATTTTAATATTTACTTTATCTCTTTCATTTATTGAATATAAATTTATCTGAGATATAAAAAAGTTTTAAAATATTTCATTTTATCTCAGATCACAACCAAGTGGTGAGCTTATGAACTATTATAAACCGTTTAAAGAAGCTGATGGGAAAATAATCGTTAAACACAGATGGTCAAGATAATAATACATACAGTTTAATGTAGTGGCCGTGGCATTTATTTGATTAGTTTTAAAATTGGTTATTTTTGTAACAATTTTAATATGTAAAAAAACGTGTTCATTAAGTTATTTGAGTGATGTAAATAAATAATAGCTATATTTAAAGGAGAGAATTTTGTGGTTATATTTGTTATGAATGGTAACCATTTTCGCTTTTTATACACTTTCATTTTATTACCAGAGGTTTCTCACATAAGTTCCCCTATGTGGTATTAGACCATTACATTTTTAGACTTATAACTATTTCAAAAGCTCATAAATTTCTATCACAGTTTTGGATGGTACGGTTATGCAAGTGATTATAAAAAATTATAAAAAATATTAAAAAATTATTTAGTGAAAACGACATTTGTCGAACTGTGAAAATTAGAACACCTGGTTCTTAGGACATTAATTTTAAATTACAGTATAAATCAAATATTAATTTACTTGTTAAAATGAAATTAATGTAGCTACGGATATAAATCAATGGCTAATAATACATAAGCAATGTCCAAGAAAATACATAAATCTTTTTATTATTTAATTTGTCCTTGACACTGTAATCATAGCCACTTATAAATGTTTGAACATAAATATGTAATTCCATTTCTATATTCAATACCTAGTGAACACAGAACGAATTATCTTTATTCTTAGACTTCTTGTGCTGCTAAAATAGTAATATAAAAGAACACCTTTCTAAGTTGTGCAGGGAACAGAAATATTCATCTATTCGCTTCTCTTGTTGATCAGTTAAGTTAATTGTGTTACTTTTTGTGATTCTTAAAATTAACTATATAATAAATAAAGTAAGTTAATTGTGATTTAATTTTGGATTAATTGCATTAGTAAATGAAAATTACTAATTATTATTAATTATATATTAATTGTGTGTGCTTTGCGGCTTTACAATCTACAGTATTATATTTCTTAATACATTTCATTCCTATATACATTTAAACTTAAAACTAAACTTAAATTATTCTAGACTTTTACTGCTTCCAAAAGTGCTTTCTGCTTCTTCTTCTCATAACCTTCCCCATGAAAACGAGATAACGAGATTATCATTTATAACAATATTTTTGGTTCCTTTTCTCTATTTCCGCCATCCACCTCTTTCTTTCACTGCCTCCCTTTAATAACTGCACAATATTCTTCTCGCTCATTATTTTTTCCTGACGAGAAAACTTAATGTGCTCTAGTGTTTCAATCTCCATTTCGCACACTCTACATATTCTTTCCTCGCTATTTGCTTAGTATCTGTTTCCTTTCTCCTCGTTTCCCAATCTAAATCTGGCAGTCCTTGTCATGTTTTTTGGGTCTTTTTCTCTGAAGTAATGTGGTATCTTTCTCTCCCAAATCCATTTATATCTTGTGTTGTAATTGTTCTTCTCGTTTTTTTCCATTCTTTTCTGTTGCTGTATCTTCTTGTCCCTTCTCCTTAGCTCATCTTCCTCACTTGCGCCTCCTTCTCTTCTTCTCTCTGCCTCCTCGATCGCCATTCCATTCCTTTCACAATACTCCTTTCTCTTTTTCGAGCCCCCCAATCCTTTTACTCTCCACCCTTATTTTCTTTAAAATTTTGCTATCAGCGCTGCTCATTTTTTACTGCTCTTCCACCTGCTTTAATTCTTATTAAGGAATCAAATGAAAATTACTATAGCTTTGGTAATATTTCCATTATACAAAGGAATTTTTGTCATAAACCATTGTAGTACTTTTCACTGTACGTTTTCACAGTGTATATTCTGCTAAGTTTTCTCAATTATATTATTTAACTTATTATATAACAATAGTAATATTGCAAATATAATGATATAATAACTTCCGCTTAATTAAATACGTATATAAAACATATTTATTAATTACAGCTGTAAATATAAGACATTTGAAGCATGGAGCACTTAGACGGAGAGTTTCGTAAGACAATATCAATTGTTAAAAAAGTACTTGGAATTATTGGAATACTCGTTTATACCAGAGACGATAATCTCACTCGTTTCAGAATAACCTTGCGAAAGTTCCATTACTACTTTATAGTCATCTACTTAGTAATAGTTGTAATTTCATTATTCGCTTATTTGACGGTTGGAGAATCCTTTAATTTCATTCACACTACAGAAGTCTTTCCTTGTGCATTGTACTGCATTATTGGATTTGTCAAAATGATAGCATTGCAGAGTAAAATAGTTAAAGTAGAAAATCTAGTTTATGAACTAGAGCGTTTGTTTCCAACTGAACAAAAAGATAAAGATACCATTAGAATGATTATTGATCACGTGAAACAACTGAAATTAACTATTATGTTCATAACTGTGCTAAATATGTTCTTCATTTGGACCTGGAATCTATCTTCGTTGGTTGCGATGGCGATTGAGTATTTGAGATATGGAACGGCTGAGAAGCAGATGCCTTACTATTTATATATCCCATGGGAAACTGAAGAAATGGTTCCTTTTATATTAGGATACATTTTTAATATTTGTAGCGGTTCAACGGGTGCCCTTGCGGCTGTCGGTCCTGATATATTCTTTGTAGCAATGGCAAATCATATTGTACTCCAGTTTAAGATTCTACAAATCAAAATGAACCAAAATATTGAGAATATATTACCAGAGACAAATCAAAGAAATCTTAATTTGAATCATAACCACAAAGAGGAAATGTATGACAAATTGGTGGAATGTGTGCACATTCACAAAGAACTTATTAAGTAAGATTTTAAGTTAAATGATATCAATCAATAGTGTGTTTGTTACCTATTTTATTGTAATTTAGGCATGCAGACACTGTTGAAGAAATATTTACCCTTACCACGCTGATCAACTTTCTGTGCAGCACTGTATTAATATGTTGCGTTGGTTTTCAAATAACGGTTGTAATTCCATTTGTTTAATATGTTTAGATTTGACAAGTAGTGAATTTCTTTTTTCATTGCAATGTATTATGCTTTTTTTAGATTATCCGAGGAATGAAAGCAGTAATTTTTGTTATTTTCCTAATTACTGGATTAACACAAACTTTCTTTGTCTGTCGGGCTGGTCAAACTATGATTGATGACGTGAGTAAAATCTAGAGGTGCACTAGAAATTCAATTGTAATAATGTCATTAATGAAAGTGTCAGTTATTCATAGATACAATTGATGATACCAAATAACAAACCAGTGATCCCAATCACCTTGATCCGCTTTGATTTTTAATTGCAGAGCAACGCCATAGGAGACGCACTCTACAACTCTCCGTGGTATTTGACGGACAAGAAATATCGTAATATGGTTGCCTGCATAATATTGCGGGCGCAGCGTCCTCAAGTGTTTACAGCGCTCCGCTTCTCTGTGGTGTGTTTGAAAAGCTTTGCTTCAGTAAGTATTATTAACGCGAATATACTTAATAAAGACTTGTTCTTAATCAATGATGAAATTATTTCTCTTCCAGATAATTAGCTCTTCTTATTCTTACTTTACGCTTTTGAACACTACATACCGGAAGTAAAATTAATTCAAAAAGTCACTACTGTCTTGATTATAGAAAATGTAATTATAGTTTTTGCACTAAAGATAAAAATATGCACTTCACTGTTTCTAACCTTTTTAGATGTAATTAACAATATTTCTATACATTATATATTTTTTTAATGTTATCAATACGAATTTATCAGAATAACATATCTTAGATCACAACCATTCAGTTGTCAGCGGTGAACTTTTGAACTACTCTGAAACGATCAGATACTGATGGGAAAATATTGATAATCACAGATGGTCAGCAAGAAAACAAATCCAATTATACCCAAAGTTTAACGTATTGGACCTTATTTGCTTTAAAAGTTTTCTAATTGAATAATTACTGTAATAGCTTTCCTATTTTGTTTTAATCTCTTTATTAATCATTTTATTTATATTTATAATGAAATATTTATATTATTTAGTTAAAATACATTATATTCATTATTTTCAAATTGTTTGAAGTTCAGTGAACAATTTTGAACCTGTGAAAATACTCTTCCTAGTCTACCTCCGCTCAATAACAATCACAGATCTCAACCATTAAGTGGAGAACTTTTGAACTACTGATGGGAAAATTTTGACAAACACAGATGGTCAGCTAGAACACAAAGCCAGTTACATCCATAGTTTACCGTATTGGACCCTGTTCGCTTTAAAAGTTTTCTAATTGAATAATTGCTGTAATAGCTTTGTTGGTAATGCATTTGCTATAGAAATGTTACATGAATGTTACATTTGTGTTACATAAGGATTTATATCACCAATATCGTAACTTAATGGTCTTCGTTATTAATATGAGAGTAGTTTAAAGGTCAAGGTTGACTGACAAATACACATTATTGCCAGTGCCGTAACAAAATCTCTTGAACCCTGTACGAATAAATTTCTGCACCTTTCTGGTAGATAACGTCCTAAGAAGAAAGTGAAAATTTTCACTAGTTTTACAAAGCCTGTTTCCAGTGGCGTAGCTACCGCTGCCCCAAAGTGTGTAGCTACAGCTACAGCTACAGGGGCCAGCTACAGGGGCCCCAAACGTGATGATATTCACAATCTCACTTAAATTCTTAGGCTGCACTTAGCTTTGTTCCTAGGATTATTAATTATAAGTTATAAGGTATAATCAATATATAATTATTTTAATTCAATGCGAGAGTTTTTGTTCCTTTAGTGAAAAATCTTTACCCATCACTAGGGCCCCGCAACCAATTTTGATACGGGGCCCGTCTAAGGCACGCTACGATACTGCCTATTTCTTTAAACTTTAAAAGTTATTAACATTTAAAAGAATATAAACATTTACAATACATAACCTTCAACTTATAGATACGAGTATGATTACTTAAAATAAATTTTTAGTTTCAAAAATTTCAAATCACTATTCTTGATTTAAATTTAATTATAACAAAAAATGATTAATATGTTTCTTCTGAGATTGTATATTTTTGTTAATTATAAACAATAATTAAAATAAGAAACTACCTTCTGTTTAGGATTAGTACGCCTTTTTATGTATCATTAATTTTAAATTACAATACGAATTAAATATTAATTTTATATTTTAATATTAATTCAATATGTACACGGACACGGATATAAATAGAAATAATTCGTATTTCAATTGTCTGTGTTATTATTATACTTCTTGTGCTACGAAAAAAATATTAGACATCATTTTATTTTCGGTCGAGTAGGTTTAAAGTCTTCAAGTCGCAAATCTTAAAAATGTTGCTATACTAGTGTCAAACTAGAACAAGTTCTTCGTTAACCGTTCTTCGTTAGTTATTTATAATCGTACAACAGCTGTACTGATTTAAGAAGGTTTGAGAAATATAAAAGCTTATCCGATTTGTGAATTACAAAAAATATGGGTAAATTAGACGGTGAGTTTTCCAAGTCAATATCAAATGTTAAGAAAGTATTTGCATTACTTGGAATCCCAGTTTATACAAAGAAAGATAACCTCATTCCACTAAGAACAACATTGCAAAAGTTCCATTATTTCTTAGTGATTAGTGTGATTGTAGTGGTTTTAATATCATTCGTCATGTATATGGTGGTAGCTGAAAAGTTTAACTTCATTCAAGCAATGGAATGCCTGCCTTGTTTGATGTACTGCCTAATCGGATTAACGAAAACGATTGCACTTCGCAGTAAAATAGGTAAAGTTCAGAATCTGATCTACAAACTGGAGAAACTGTTCCCATCAGAAGAAGAAGACGAGAATATTATTAGATTGGTTCTGGACTGTGTCGGGCAATTGAAGTATACTATTCTGTTCATAACTTTGTTTAATGCGTTCTTTATCTGGACTTGGAATCTATCTTCGTTGATTACGATGACAATTGAATACTTTAAACACGAAACAGTTCATAAGCGAATACCTTACTATCTGTATATTCCATGGGATATTAATGAAATGTTGCCATATGTAATAGCCTACTTTTATAACATTTGTTGTGGAACAGTGTGTGCAACTTCCGCTGTTGGTGCTGATATTTTCTTTGTAGCAATGGCCAATCATATTGTACTCCAGTTTAAAATACTTCAAATAAAAATTAACAAAAATATTGAAAATATATTACCAGAGACAAATCAACGAGATCTTAATTTGTGCCACAAATATAAAGACGAGATGTACAACAAGCTGGTGGAATATGTGAAGGTTCACAAAGAACTTATTGGGTAAGATTTTAATTTACTTTCCTTTTTGGGCATTTAAACAAATTTGTTTTAAATGCATAAAATGAATAAGGAGGTATCATTACTGGGTGTTGTGTAATTGCTATATTTTCCGTCAGACATGCAGAGACGGTGGAGGAAATATTCACCCTAACGACGCTGATCAACTTCCTGTGTAGTTCTGTACTTATTTGCTGTGCCGGTTTTCAAATAACGGTTGTAATTTTTAATACCCGGAAACTGTCTCTTCGTTTCTTACTTTTTAATTACATGATGTTTTTAGGTTATCCGAGGCATGAAAGCTGTACTATTCGTTCTATTTCTAATAACTGGCTTAACACAAACTTTCTTCGTTTGTCAGGCTGGCCAAATGATGATTGAAGACGTAAGTAATACTGCTAGCATTAGCCTAACTCTTGCAAAATGACTTGCTGTAAACTTGTACTTAGGTTATATTTGCAACCTTTTTAATTATGCGCTAATTTTAGAGTAACGCTATCGGAGACGCTGTATACAACTCACCGTGGTATTTGACGGATAAAAAATATCGTAAAATGGTTTTCTACATAATATTACGAGCGCAACGTCCCCAAGTGTTTACAGCGCTACGTTTCTCAGTGGTCTGTTTAAGAAGCTTTGCTTCAGTAAGTATCTTTTACGAAAATAATAAGAAACATATGTTATTAATCATTCATGAAATTATTCTTCTTCCAGATAATTAGCTCTTCTTATTCTTATTTCACGCTTTTGAACACTTCATATAAGAAATAGATTTATTTACTTATTTATTATGACATTAGGCAGATATTGTGTTTCATTACTAACCTCAGAATTTGTACTTTATATTAAATTAAAAAGATTTTCACTTTTCACGGAAATATTGCGTTTTTCTATTGATTAAAAATGATCGCTCTTGTTGAAACGTTCATAAAATGACAGCTCTTGTACAAAGACCATACACTTAATTTTCATTTAAAGCTTACCGCCATCTATTATACTGTAGATTAATATATTTTCTAATGCAATAGCAGAACTGTAGCTTTTTAAAAAGTCAAGCTTCTTTTTAAAGTATTTTAATACTTACAAAATAATGACGATAATGATTATCAATTAAACACAATCACAAAATGTTTTCAATATCAATCACTTATTAATGACTACAAATAGAATTTAAATATTTATATTAATTTTCTATTTCGCCTTTTTAAGCGTCATATATTTTAAATTACAATTCAAATCAAATATTAATTTTGTATTTTAAAATTAACTCAATATGGGCACGGATATAAATAAGTGAGCAATAATTATTGAAGTATACACTTGTACTTAAATATTTAAATCATATATCAATTATCTGTATTATTACTTGCGTACTTCAAATAATATTAGACATCATTCTTTCTCCGGTCGTGTCGGTTTTAAAGTTCAATAGGGTAAGTGGCAATTGTGAATTTTATAATACAAAAAGGAAAACATGGGTCAATTAGACGATGAGTTTTTTAAGAGCATATCAATTGTAAAGAAAGTATTTGGATTACTTGGAATTCCAGTTTACACAAAGAAAGATTCCCTCACGCCATTTAGAACAACCTTACAAAAATTCCATTACTATTTTGTAATTAGTGTGATTGTAGTGATTATAACATCATTATTTACTTATATGGTGGTGGCTGAAAAGTTTAACTTCATTCAAGCAATGGAATGCCTGCCTTGTGCGATGTATTGCCTAATCGGATTAACGAAAACGATTGCACTACGCAATAAAATAGATAAAGTTCAAAATCTGATTTACAAACTAGAAAAACTGTTTCCATCAGAAGAAGAAGACGAGAATATTATTAGATTGGTTCTGGACTGTGTCGGGCAATTGAAGTATACTATTCTGTTCATAACTTTGTCTAATGCGTTCTTTATTTGGACTTGGAATCTGTCTTCACTGATTTCGATGACAATTGAGTATTTTAAACAAGAAACAGTTCACAAGCGAATACCTTACTATCTATATATTCCATGGGATATTAATGAAATGTTTCCATATGTATTAGCCTACTTTTATAACATTTCGTGCGGATCAGTGAGTGCCACTGCGGCTGTTGGTGCTGATATTTTCTTTGTAGCAATGGCCAGTCATATTGTACTCCAGTTTAAGATACTTCAAATCAAAATGAACAAAAACATTGGGAATATGTTGCCAGAAGCAGATCAACGAGATCTTAATTTGAACCACAAATATAAAGACGAGATGTACAACAAGCTGGTGGAATATGTAAAGGTTCACAAGGAACTTATTGAGTAAGATTTTAATTTACTTTCTTCTTATACACTTAAATATATTTTGTTTTAAATTAATAATATTAATAAATTATCATCCATTTACATTCTTAAATCATTCCCTCATCCATTATTTTCATTAGCTTACTCCTAACTTCTGTCATTCATTTTATTCCCTCTTTCTTTCCTTCTAAAATCTCAATCAGATCTACTTCACTTTCCAAGTTATTCCTATACCTTCTCTTAATGTGCTCTAATGAATCCAATTTCTTTCCACACATCCTACATAGTTTCTTTTCCCCATTTGTTTTTTTCTTTATCTTTCCGTTTTTCTTGATATTACGGCATTCTTCTCGTCCATGATTGACGATATCTAGTATTATATACATATAGCTGTGCTATAACGGCACATTTGACAAATTAATAACATTCGTACAAATACAAATAAAGATACTTCATTACCGGGTGTTGCTTAATTGCTATATTTTCCATCAGACATGCAGAGACGGTGGAGGAAATATTCACCCTAACGACGCTAATCAACTTCCTGTGTAGTTCTGTACTTATTTGCTGCGCCGGTTTTCAAATAACGGTTGTAATTTTAAATACTTGGAATCTGTCTCTTCGTTTCTTACTTTTTAATTACACACATGTTTTTAGGTTATCCGAGGTATGAAAGCTGTACTATTCGTTCTATTTCTAATTACTGGGTTAACACAAACTTTCTTCGTTTGTCTGGCTGGCCAAACGATGATTGAAGACGTAAGTAATATTCCTAGCAATAGCCTAACTCTTGCAAAATGACTTGCTGGAAACTTGTACTTAGTTATGTGTGCAGGCTTGAAACGCTTTTAAATGAGCACTAATTTCAGAGTAACGCCATCGGAAACGCAGTGTACAACTCACCGTGGTATTTAACAGACACCAAATATCGTAAAATGGTTTTATACATAATTTTACGGGCGCAACGTCCTCAAGTGTTTACAGCGCTGCGTTTTTCATTGGTCTGTTTAAAAAGTTTGACTTCAGTAAGTATCTGCTATGCAAACATCAATAAGCATATGTTATTAATAATTAATGAAATTATTCTTCTTCCAGATAATTAGCTCTTCTTATTCTTACTTCACGCTTTTAAATACGTCGTACAAGAAATAAAAGTATTTGCAACTAGAAAGAGGCTGTTAATGATGCACGTGCAAATCTTCTGCAACTATTGTTTTCCATACCGAGGAAGAAAATTGACTTACACCCAAAGTTTTATACTCTGTAGTTTGCTGCAGGATTATTTCAAGGTTCATTCTACCTCTTATATAAAAAATTGTACCACTCTAGTTTCAAACTTGCTGGCTTGCTGCAGGGTAATGCTAATTTTTTGCTTTTCATAAAGAAAGTTGTAACTCAGTTTAACCTTATTAGTTTGCTACAAGCTAATTGCAGGATTTATTCTTATCTAGGAATGAGTTGTTTAATAATCTAACTTTGTATCACTATTTGGAATACTTTTCTTTTACTAGGTTTTTAAATAGCACCTTTTTTATGTTGGGAAATAAAAAAACTTGGACGATTCTCAAATACAATAAATCATTTCCTCAAAATCATTTTATCTAACATTAGTTATAATCACCACAAGTAGTTTTTGTCCTTATCTAAACTCAATATTCGGTGATGTATCTGTAATGAACTGAATCATCGATCCAGTATGTTGTGCTGTTTGACCTAGAATAACTTATTGTTTGTAAATGATATACACATATTAATAAAATATTAAATTAAATACAAATTAATCTTTTGATTAATATGATAAAGGAATATTATTAAGTCTTGCTCTTTACGTAACAGGACTGGTTTATCAAAACAATTTAATTTGATTGACTTTTCAAATATTTACAAAATGATAAATCAAAACATCTATGCTACCGTGCAAATAAATCGTTAGCTTATTCATAGTAATTGACATAGAAAAAAAGAAATTAAATATTTATTGGCTTTCACAAATCAAACCACATTGAAAACTTTGTATTCTTTGTTGTATACAACGATCTTTTTGATAGTCCTTAAAATAACCTTGAACTTAAAACTGGGCTAAGATAGATCATTTATTTACAGCAAACATAATATTTTATTTGTGTCACCTTGCTAAATACAATAACTTAAAATAACAAAGTAAAAAGTAGAATATTAATTAATATATATGTAACATCAATACATAGTTTATGGAACGTATGTTGTTTAACAAGTTCAGCAATTTTTTTTTGTTTAGTCAGTTTGTGTAAAGTACTGACATTGTCCATACAGAAATTAGATCCAGTCCAAAGATGGGGAATTTAGATGGACAATATCGTAAGACAATATCAATTATTAAAACAGTATTTTCAATGATTGGAATACCAGTTTACACAAAAGACGACAATCTAACACGTCCCAAATTAATCCTTCGTAAAATTCAGTACTATTTTTCCATCATGTTCCAAATTCTTGTGATATTGTCTTTATATGCTTACGTGTCATCCGCTGAAAACTTCAACTTCATTCAAACAACAGAGATTCTTCCGTGCTCCATGTACTCCACAATTGGATTAGTGAAGGTAATTGCCCTCCAGAATAAAATCAAACAAGTTGAGAAACTAGTAAACGATTTGGAGAGATTGTTCCCAACAGAAGAAAAAGATGAGAGTGTTTTTAAAATGATTATGGAGTATTTAAAGGAAATGAAGTTGTCTATTTTGGTATTAACTATTATTAATTCAATCTTCATATGGAACTGGAATATGTCCTCACTTGTCTCAATGACAATTGAGTATTTTAGATTTGGGACAGTTCATAAACTACTTCCATTTTATTTATACATTCCATGGGATACTACAGATATTATCCCATACATATATGGATACATTTATCACATTTGTGCAGGAACAAGTGCTTGTATCGCAGCTATTGGATCTGATATATTCTTCATTGCTATGGCCAATCACATTGTGCTTCAATTTAGACTGCTTCAAATCAAGATGAACAAAAACATTGAAAATATATTGCCAGAGGAATATCAAACAAGTTTGGATATGAATCACAATTACCATGACGAGATGTACCGGAAATATATGTGAAGATTCATAGAGAGCTGATTGCGTAAGTTTTTACTTAAGTATTATTTTTGTGGAATAGATGTGTATCTAAACAGTGTATCTTCTGTTTAGATTTGCAGACACTGTTGAAGACATATTCACTCTCACGACGTTGATCAACTTCCTTTGTAGCACTGTATTAATTTGCTGCGTCGGCTTTCAAATTACGGTAGTAATTTTCAAATAAATTTACACAAAGTTAGATGTTCTAAATAATTACAATATTCTCCAAAAACTGTGCATTTTTTCAAGTAGCATACACAAAAGAATTTGTTCAGTTCCAATCATTATCCGAATGTAACTTTTCCATTTACAACGTTTTACTATGCGATCAGTTCATTACATACATTTCATAGGGACAACCGATATATAAAATTTCTTGTACGTTTCTTACTTTAATAACATTCCAATTACAATTACATTCTGCTTTTTTAGGTTATCCGAGGGATGAAAGCAGTAATTTTTGTTATTTTCCTAATTACTGGCTTAACTCAAACTTTCTTTGTCTGTCGGGCTGGTCAAACTATGATTGAAGATGTGAGTACAATCAGTAATAGTTGATTATCATAGTTGATAATGATTTTAATTAATAAAACGCAAATTTCAGAGCAACGCTATCGGAGACGCACTTTACAACTCACCGTGGTATTTGACCGACAAGAAATATCGTAAAATGGTTTTCTTTATAATTTTACGGGCGCAACGTCCGCAAGAGTTTACAGCGCTTCGTTTCTCAGTGGTGTGTTTGAGAAGCTTTGCTTCAGTAAGTATTTTCAAAGAAATATCTAATTCATTTCTATACAATTAAAATATTAATAACAAAAATTAATATAATACTTTTTCTTTCAGATAATAAGCTCTTCTTACTCTTATTTCACGCTTTTGAATACTTCGTACAAGAAGTAAAATTATTCCCAAATTAAGAGATTGACCAATTTATGTACGTGCAACTTTTACATCAGTCTCACACAGGAGTGAACTACATGCGACGACGACTTTTTGAGTAGCGTGTATTCAAGTTCTATCACATTAGTTTTCTAAGCTCTCGGTTAATTCATCTTCTGTAATATTTATGAATACACCACCGTAGGTCTAGCCGGTTTGCCTCCAATGAATGAACATATTGCCACTGTTCAAGTTATTTACGAATAAACATCCCTATATTTTTCAGAACTATGCGGTATACCGTACCAAGTGTTGCGCTGTATTTTACAGTTTTACATCAGTTTTGTCCTCTTTTCGACTATGAATAGAACACAAAAAATGCACTGTTTTTATAAACTCACTATAAAATAAAGAAATATAGAGAACTGCACAATTATTTTGTTAAAATAACCTAGTTGTTGAAATCGCAGTCATGTAATAAAATATAAAAAATATTTATTTTAAATAACTTGTTGGATTCTTTATCTTGGTACTTATACTATATATAACTTGATATAAAAACTAAACATTAAAACTAAAACTTAGTGAGGAATTTTAATTTTAATTCCAATTTTAATTCTTTAATACATTTTTAAACCTCATCTAAAACAGAAAAAAGAGTAAATGGGAAAGATTTCGCAATTATTGATATATGGGCTATTATATAAATATAAATTAAAATTAAAAATAAAATTAAACAACCGAACATCAATATGTTGTTTGCTTTTAAAGCTTGGCGCCATCTATTATACTGTAGATAAATATATGTTCAAATCCAATAGTAGAACTGATTTCTTTTATAACGTTAGTAAGACAACAAACTTCTTTCTAAAAGTATTTTAATACTAAAATCTCTTGACGATAATGATTTCAAATATACCACAATCACAAAATAGTTTCAATACCAATAGCGTTTTAAACTATTTATTTATCTTAGAACACAACCAATTTTCATATTGTAAAAGTGTTAATCTTTGATAACCTTCAAAACTTTCTGTTTTACATTCTAATTTTCAGCCGTATCGGACGAGTGGTTTTTATTCAACGGCAATGAATAAACGACATATTTTAGTACGATCCGTAATTTTGGCAAATGTGCGAATAGCGCGAGATTTAAAGAATTCAATTGATTTTTCTTAGTACATAGTATTACAAACGTTTTTCAGCAGGCTAACGGTAAATTTACATTCTAGTCAATACTATATATATATATGTTGCAGTTTACCTTCAACAGTATTAATAACATAATAAATCATATTAATAAAGCAAATTTAGTAATATAATATATTCTGCTAAAGAAGTGTCACGAGTTTAAAAACATCGGTGTAGATTCAATGGGCTTGTGTCCTCATTTTTTAGTGGTCGATTTTTCAATTGCTGATTGAAATTGATGTTAATAAATGTGTATTGGCGTGTCTATTTTATTAAATATCTAAATATTGACGGAGATATAGCAATTAAAAGTTTGAATTGTAGTTTTAGTGCTAGAAATGGTTGGCTATATTTGTATGACGTTAAATGCATTTTAACATCAGTTATTTGTAGGTCAGTGTTGTGGTAATGTTCTGTAGCTGTTGGTAGTCAAATAACCAAGTCAAATCAAAGAATAATAAGTTTTTATTTTATTTAACCCTACTGAGGCAGACATAATATTGAAATTTGATTGTTTCTTGAAATAGCTGTAAATAATATTTGATATTTTGATATATAAATACATATAGCAGAGATTTATGAGCTGTAAGGTTGGTAACCTTACACAAGGATTGTGATGTCACATGCACTTGGAATGTGTACAACGTGAAATCCCTTTAATAATTAAAGAGACAAAATGACTTTTTTAATTGTTAATATCTCTTAACATATAAGGAGTTATTAAAAAATAATTGAACATTTGAAGTTCTCGTAACCCACTTAATCAATATATAGTACACTTTTATAGAAATTAAGACATAGGACACAATCCCATTCAAATGAGTTTTTTTTTAAACTAAAAATTAAATAAAACCAAAGTAATAAAAAGTATGTTGTTTTTTTTATATAAAATAGAGTTTACTTTAACTTGAAAGTTCGTAGTTTGAAGTCACTCACGTTACTTTGATTTTAAGGTCACTGTTAAGGGCAACAAATAGAAATTAAATATTGATATTATGTTTCTAAATAATAAATGTATGCACCAAAGCGTGAGTTCGATCCTGCTGGTTTCATTAATTATTACTGAAGAGGCAGTAGCGTGTCAACTTGCACGACCTAGCTTCATACTTAAACGATTGCACGCCGAATAATCTTTCAGTTGATTCTCACACCTTCAACCGAATTCTTCTTACAAGATGCCTGTACTAAGTGGAGAGTTTGCGAAGAACATAAATTTAACTAAATTCGTGTTAACTTTAGTAGGGCTAATAATATTCACAAAATATGACAAAATATCTGAACGTAAACAACAGTTTTATAAGATCATGAATACGTTTGCGTTTACTGTCCTGATGATAACAATTATAACGCTAGTCAGCTATTTATTTTGCATGCCGGGTATGAATTTATTGCATATTACCAACGTGCTACCGTGCGTTTGCTATTGTATAATCGCATTCGCAAAGCTCTGGGCATTAAAATCCAACTTAAATAAAGCCAACCAAGTTTTGGATGAACTGGACACGATCTGGCCTGGTGAAGAAGAAGACGCTGAGATTATTCAAGTAGTCCAAGACAGTTTAAGAAAAGGACAAATGACAAGAATTGGGATGACAGTTCTCACTGAAATTTTTGTTTGGTATTGGCATTTTTCCCCGCTGATAAATTTAATAGTCGTCTACAATAAATCTGGTGAAGTTGTAAAAGGATTGCCTTACTATCTCTATTTGCCGTTTGAGACCGATGGAAAATATGTGTATCCTTTCGTATACGCCTTCCATATCCTTACAGGATCTATTGCTACAATTGCAAATATGGCTCCTGATAATTTTCTACTTGCTATTGCATCAAATATTTCGTTGCAATTTCAGTTACTACAAATGAAAATTGAAAAAGTTGTTGATGAAGTAAGTGGACTTGGAGAAGATGCCAAACAAGATGAATTGTTGTACGATAAGTTGGTTACATTGATTAAGGTCCATAAGACGTTAATTTCGTAAGTACTTAATATAAATTAATTTATTTGTATGTGATTAAATATTAAAAACTTTTTTAATCCGTTTAGGCATTCTGAAACCGTTGAAGAGATATTTAGTTTCTCTATTTTAGTTACATTTTTGGGAAGTTCTATATTAATTTGTTGCGTTGGATTTCAAGCTACTGTAAGTTCTTAATATTACTGTTTAATTTTATTTTTAATTTTAATTTTAAATTCATTATCATTTGACAATTTTGGCAAATTTTAAATATTTAGAAAAGATAAAGAATTTATTAAAGCAAGTGTTTAGGGTCCATTTTGGGATAATACACCAAACTACTTGTATTATATAATATGTGTTTATAATTATATTACATCAAAATATGTGTACATAATGCCAGTGGCGGCCTTAGCCATTGCGAGGCTTCTGGGCGGCAGATCTTTGCAAGGCACTTGTTCTTTGTGTAATGTGTTTTTGTTCTTTGTCTTAATTTCTATAAAACTGTACTATATATTGATAAAGTGGATTACTAGAACCTCAAATTTCCAATTATTTTTTAATAACTTCGAAATAATGTTAAGAGATAATAACAATGAAAAAGTCATTCTGTCCCTTTAATTATTAAAGTGATTCTACATAGAACTCTTATCCATAAAAAAATAACTGACCAACCCTTAATAGTACAGACCGTTACGCCATAAATATGGCCGACATCTGTAGCCTAAAACTACAATTTTAATTTATAATTGCTATATCTCCTTCAACATTTAGATATTTATTAAAATAAAAACCCCTATATACATTTATTAACATCAATTTCAATCAACAATTGAAAAATTAGGTAAATTGAAAGTTAGTATTTTTGATGATGATTGACGAGTTATAAATAAATAAATGCAGAGTCTAAAAATTTTATATTGGAAGATTTCTAAAAGTTAACAAGCACAAAGACGACAAATATTAACGATGATATATTAATCTTAGAGATATACGAGATTCAAGTAGATTTTCTAAAGCACGAGGCGCGAGATTCAAATGCATACATAGTTATACAATAAGGTGGCCCCGAGCGGTTGCCCTGCTTGCCACCCCTAAGGCCACCACTACATAATACAATATATGCGAATATTTTTATCTAAAATTCAATTGATATATACAATGTACTGAATTGAAGTTAGTCATAGTAAAGGACAAATTATATAAGATAATCTTAAAAAATAATAATATTGTTGCCGAATTAATTAATATTACCATTAAGATTTTAATTTATCTCTACTTAGTGTAATTTAGTGTATTATTTATAGTTAAGTAGATGAACGAAAAGTTACAAACCATTTATATTAATTTAACGTACATAGAATGAGTATTGTACATATAACTTTTACATAACTGTTATACTGTATGTAAAATATAGTTGTACATAAGCGTGTTAAGTGGAATTTTAGATGCAACGCCGTGGTGTAAATTGGAACACCTGTTTGTAGGAAATGAATTATAAATTAACCTATAAATCAAATATTTATTTTATACATGTATGTACACATAGAATATTTAATACATTTAACTTTATATATACATATAGTAAGAACGTATAGGTATATAATAATTCTTAGTATATATAATATTTTCTACCGATAAATACTGAGTATTTACATAATTTAATATCATATCTAATATACTACAAGTAGTCGACGCTAGTTGTAGTATATTAGACTAAACATGATGTGATATATGCTACTAAACTAATATTAATTTTCATTTGTTGTGCAAATGTCCCATTGAAAATGGTACTAATATTTTACGTATTAATTAAGTTAAACTTTCTAATTAAAAACTGTTTTCTGTATAGGTCGTGTCCGGTGCAGAAATGTTCATCTTCTTACTATTTCTGGCTGTTAGTTTGGTCAACAATTTTACTTTGTGTCAAGCCGGAAATAACTTAATAGACATTGTGAGTATTATACATTTATTAAGTATACTTTAAATCACTTGGAAATTCTATGACATTTATTCTTAATGGGCTTGTGTCCTATGTCTTAATTTCAATAAAAGAACCTCAAATGTCCAATTATTTTTTAATAACTCCTTATATGTTAAGAGATATTAACAATTAAAAAAGTCATTTTGCCTTTTTAATTATTAAAGGGATTCAACGTTGTACACATTCCAAATGCATGTGACATCACAATCGCTGCCAACCTTACAGCTCATAAATCTCTGCTATATGTATTTATATATCAAAATATCAAATATTATTTACAGCTATTTCAAGGATTTCAAATCAAGCCCAATTTCAATATTAGTTCTGCCTTAGCAGGGTTAAATAAAATAAAAACTTATTATTCTTCGACTTGACTTGATTATTTGACTACCAACAACGTCAAAACATATAACTGACGTTAAAATACATTTCACGTCATACAAATATGGCCGGCTATTTCTAGCGCTAAAACTACAATTCAAACTTTTAATTGTTTATCTCAGTCAATATTTAGATATTTAATAAAATAAACACACCAATACACATTTATTAACATCAATTTCAATCAACAATTGAAAAATCGACCATTAAAAAATGAGGACACAAGCCCATTTGTTAAGTATTGTGATACTGATTGGATTTAATGATTAGCGCCATCTCTTAGTCAGTTGATATTAATAGAGCAACTAATTAGTAGAAAATAATTTAATTTAATTTACTTTCAGAGTAACGGCATTGGCGATGCGGCGTACAATTCTTCGTGGTACATTACTGATAAGAAATATCGCCAACTGATACTTTTTTTAATCCTTCGAGCACAACGTCCTCAAATGTTTACAGCTCTTAGATTTTCTGTCGTTTCCTTGTCGAGCTACTCTATGGTAAATTGTATACTAACACAATAATATCTAATAATTAAAATCTATAATAAAAGTCACCTAACGTTAAGAACACTATAAGACAATTTTCTACCAGGACGTCTAAGTCTAAGTTATAATAAAATATTTTCTTTTCAGATTCTACGATCCGCATATTCGTACTTCACGCTGTTACAAACCACCTATAAAAAATAAACCAAACTCATATGTATAACCTGTTACACATAGTTACGTAAATTTTACATAAAAATATTGACATATTGACTTTTTACTTACTAATTTTTTTATGAAATATTTACGATTTGTGCTAAGCGCAGTGTAAGGGCTTGTACGAGTATACCAGAATATAATTGTACAATAATTATTTATAAGTACTTGAACTAATTGAAATTGAGTTAATTACACTTATAGATTATTATTAATTTGTTTACATAAAGAAATAAATAGAAACTTTTCTTATACGTAATTTTATTTAATATGCTGTTGTGTAAGATACTCGTATTTCAAGTAGAGCTGACATTTTAAACTTAACATCATTTTGGTATCGTCATTGCAATGATATTTGATAGATACTGTTATAGATTCCAATACTAACCTCAGAGTTTGTACTTTAAGTTAAAATAAAAATATCAATGCTTTTCACGAAAATATTTCGTTTCTCTGATGATTTTAAATGACAGCTCTTGTAGAAAGACCCTATATTATATTTTACACCACAGAACAATCAGATTTAGCTTGATAAGGGCATGTGATTCCTTGTCACATAATGTCAAATATTTTAATTTATAAAATTCAATATTTGTATGTATCAGATAAGAGAACTGTACTGTATTCAAGACGTCAACCATTTTAGAGATAATATCTAAGACGTGAACCATTTCCTTGTTTCAAACCAATTTATAAAGTTGATTAATAATATAAGGTTGTGATATTTAATAAAATATGGTAAAAAAAGTATGGTAAAATATATTAGGTAATATTGTTTACGTAACAAGTAATTTTTGTTATGTAAGATAAATGTTATTTAAATATATCTGTGTTTGGCGAAGAAACTTCAATGACATTTTTTACGTTTAATTCTTTCTCACATAAATTTATCTCACAAGTATACAGTACCACAATTGTCTGTATTTAGATAAAATATTTTTTTACGTCGTTCCCTTGACAGTCTATCACAGTCTAGAGCTTGGAACAATTTGAAGTTTGTAACAACTCGAGCTTCTATTTATTGACTTTTGATATTAAAACAAATTAAAACTTTATTTTAGAACTGGGTGTCGATGATTATCTTTAATTAGATAATGATTATCGCCAGGATCGGCTTTCATCTTGTGTATATGAATTGTTTTTAACAAACTATATATCTTTTGAACTCAGAAACAAAAAGAATAACGTAGATTGTGTACGGATCTTTATTTTGTTAAAATATTTGCTTCAAATATAATTATTATAATATATTGCACTAGTATTTCAGATTGAGCACTTTCACTAAACTATTATTTACTTTAGACTTTTTACCTAATCATTATTAGAAATTAAAACTTTTACAAAATAGTTTCTTTTATTAGTATTTATAACATTCAAACATCGCGGTATTGTATGAGGTACGTGATTGGTTGAGCTGAGCGCAGCCATTTTTAAATGTTCAAGTGACATTTACAAAAATATTTATCAATTCTTTATTTGTACCGACAATATATCTAACAAAAAGTAACTTATTCACCTGCTTAGACATATTTTAAAGTAAAGGCTAATATAATATTACGAACAGAAACAGTATAAACAACAAACACTTTACTCTTATTCGATTCAAACAAAGGTTACAACTATGACAATATTGAATTCAATTTGAGACTGAGTGTTATAAATAAAATTTCTTACCTTGTTAATAGGAGTCATAACAGCAAACATGATAATCGAATTTCACTGCACTCTCCGAATATCTAGTAACAATATTTTATTTGTGACAGACTGACAAGTGTTTAAATCATACAATCTCACTTAGGTTAAGCAAATTGAAATTCACTTTAAACACAGTTTTAAAACTTACACTACACATTAACTCTTACAAACACAACAGTTCACCTTTAAGTTTAATATAAAAGCAAAATATGAGTCACAAATAAAATTTATTACCCGGAAAAAACAATTAATTTTAGGAGAAAATTTAATTAGCAACCACCTGCCGCAGAATATATAAAACTAACTGACGCCATTTTGGATTTTGGTCACGTGATCTGTTAGAGGAAATGGTAGCGTTCAATTATTTATGTTGTTGAATATTAATTTAAATAAATTTTATACTGCATCTAGCGTTTACACTGTTCAGTATAATATCTTTATTTTCGAAAACATATAACGAAATGCAAAATTTCAAACAGTATTTTTGTGAAGAAACATTTCACAACTGGAGATACTACACTGTGAAAAAAAGAAATTCAAACTTTAAATAGATATCTAGATATATTAGCAAGATGACATACCATTTGCCCACTATTTTAAATGGGCTTGTGTCCTATGTCTTAATTTCTATAAAACTGTACTATATATTGATAAAGTTGGTTACTAGAACCTCAAATGTCTAATTATTTATTAATAACTTCTTATATTTCAGGAAATATTAACAATTAAAATAGTCATTTAATTATTAAAGGAATTAAACGTTGAACTACATTCCAACTGCATGTAACATCACAGCCGCTACTTGCTATATTTTTTATACAAGAGAGCGTAAATGAGATAGCATATTCAAGATAGAACTCTGGCAAGTTTACAGGTTACAAACCTTACAGCTCATAAATCTCTGCTATATGTAATAATATATCAAAATATCAAATATTATTTACAGCTATTTCAAGGAACAATAAAATTCCAATATTATGTCTGCTGTAACAGGGTTGAATAAAATAAAAACTTATTATTCTTTGAGTGGACTTGATTATTTCGACTACCACCGGCTACAAAACATTACCACAGCCCTTGCAGTTAAAATGCATTACGTCATACAAATATGACCGACCATTTCTAGCGCTAAAACTACCATTCAAATTTTTAATTGCTATATCTCCGTCAACATTTGGATATTTAATAAAATAGACACGCCAATACACATTTATTAACATCAATTTCAATCAACAATTTAAAAATCGACCCATTGCGGTCCTGGAAATAATTGAACATGAACGCCTGTCGATGCTACGCGTCCAGTGGACAACATTTAAGCCAGTATCGTCTCAAAGAATAAATCAGTTGACCTACTCAACCGAATAATCATGGCGGTTTCAGAAGAAGAGTTTTCCAAGTCCATAGGATTAACAAAAACAATATTTTCAATAACCGGGATGCCTATATACAACAAAGGTGTTAAAATAAGTACATGCAGGAATATTATAAACAAATTTTTATATTTCATGGCATTTTTAATGTTAACTCTTAATGTTATAATGTTAATTACATCAACAGTTCTGAAAGAAAATTTGCAGTTTACTGATTTAACAAATATTTTACCTTGTGCGGTCTTCTGCATGTTAGGGTTAGTTAAATTGTGGACCATTCAATCGAAACTTAAGAAAGCTGATGAGATATTAGCGCAGTTGCATCGTCTGTGGCCTACAGGAGAAGATAACCAAGAAGTTGTTAAAACAATCAAAGAGTTTATGAAGAATGCGAGATTTACCGGTTTGGTTATAACCGTTTTGAATAATATGTTTGTCTGGCTTTGGAATGTTACTCCTATATCATTGCTTATATATTACTACGTGACAACACACGAAATAGTTAAGACGTTGCCGTACTTATTCTACATGCCTTTCGACACCACGGGTACCTTTACTTATCCGCTGGCCTACGCCTATCATGTGATAGCAGGATGGATGGCGATTATTGGCGTCATTGGTCCTGATAATTATTTTGTCGCTATTTCGACGCATATTTGTCTACAATTTAAGCTACTTCAAATAAAGGTAAAAGGCATAATAGAAGAAGTAATACCACGTGAAAGTCAGAACGAGTTAGACATAGATCATGGTTACCATGAGAAGATGTATAACAAATTAGTTGAATCCATTAAAGTACATATGGAACTCATCAAGTAAGTATCACACATTTCAGATATAGTTTTATATTGCACTTAAAATAAATATCTACGGGTTTAGAATCATCAATGTTATAACATCGAGTCCTATATATTCATATAAAAAGTACCATCGTTAGCAATTTTTAATATTTACATAGGAATTTTTGGTATAAAAATATAAAGGCGCACAGGTACTATGTTCACACAGTAATTTTTACTGTGTTTACCTCATACGGTTCAGAATCTGTTTTCGATAAATAGATTTTTTCAAGAAAAGTTGTTTTCAACTATACTTTTATCTGAAGGAGATCTGTAAAGAGTACTATAGCTATACATATTGTTCATGCTGTATTCGACCGTAACCAAGGAATTCAGCATCTGAAGTAGCTTAAGTGGTAAAGAAAACACTAACGTACTAAGATAGTGATCAAGGTTTTGCAGCCCAGCTGCTGATTTTTCTTCTTGTTACTTTCGACGGACAACTTAAGGTTTTAAGGAAATAAGGTTTTGTATTATTTTCAACTGTCTTTCATGTTTCAGACTTGCCCAAGATGTTGAAGAAATCTTTAGCTTCTCACTACTGATCAACATTGTATCTAGCTCGATAGAGATATGTTGTGCAGGTTTTCAAGCTACAGTAAGGCTTAATAAATATTATAATTGCAACTTTTCACTGTTAACTCTTAGAGAAACTTTGTAGTTTACCTTCTGTTTGGTGTATTAGAGTTGTTTCACATCGGCACACTTTATCTTTAGAAGAAGCTTCTACATTAATATTTACTAATACACCACTGTATAAAAGATTTTAATTCTGTCGTTTCTCTTCAATGTTTCTTTTCTCCTTCTTATTTCTTCCATCCATCCTGCAACAGTTTCTTCAGACTCAACCAGCTTTCAACCCTATCTTTGCATCTACTCCTCATGGTGCTGTATCATTTATTCTTCTTCTCCACATATTCTCAATTTTCTCTCTTCCTCTCCTTTTCAATACTTTCTTCATTTTATATCCTAAATCTCGCTATCATTTTAGTTTCTTTACTGTCCTGGTCAGAGTATTCCGGCATTCTCTTCGTCCTCAGCTTTCTGTATTAGAATTAATGTGAACACAATATTCGTTTGTGTAAAATATACGTTCCTATATTTAGATAATATTTGTGTACATATTCTTACCTATTTATTATTCCAGGTGGTCACAGGAATAGATATTCCCATTTTTATGTTATTTCTGAGTGTATCCATTGTTAATATATTCGCCTTGTGTGCTGCTGGATATCTTCTAATTGATACTGTAAGTGTTACTTATATAGTTAGCTTGCCACAAGCTAATTCCTAAGTTTATATTTGCCCCTATATAGAAATGGGCTTGTGTCCTATGTCTTAATTTCTATAAAAGTGTACTATATATTGATAAAGTGGGTTACTAGAAACTCAAATGTCCAATTATATTTTAATAACTCCTTATATGTTAAGAGATATTAACAATTAAAAAAGTCATTTTGTCTCTTTAATTATTAAAGGGATTCAACGTTGTACACATTCCAAATGCATGTGACATCACAATCCTTGTGTAAGGTTACCAACCTTACAGCTCATAAATCTCTGCTATATGTATTTATATATCAAAATATCAAATATTATTTATAGCTATTTCAAGGAACAATAAAATTTCAATATTATGTCTGCCTTAGCAGGGTTAAATAAAATAAAAACTTATCATTCTTTGACTTGACTTGATTATTTGACTACCAAAAGCTACAGAACATTACCACAGCACTGACCTACTCAACAAATAACTGACGTTAAAATGCATTTCACGTCATACAAATATGGCCCACTATTTCTAGCGCTAAAACGACAACTCAAATTTTTAATTGCTATATATCCGTCAATATTTAGATATTTAATAAATTAGACACGCCAATACACATTTATTAACATCAATTTCAATCAACAATTGAAAAATCGACCACTAAAAAATGAGGACACAAGCCCATTGTTAATTACTTGTGGTTTATAATAAATTTTGATTGATACTTTTGTTTCCCAGCTCGCATTTTTTCCGAGCTGAACCTAACTGTTCATTGATAAATTGATTTTTAGATTAACCTTCAGTTATACAATAACTGAAGGTTAAGTCAGCGTTGAAAAAACGACTCTGTGGCAATTATTTAACCTGTTACTAACTCGTATTATTCTTATCATATTCAACAGAGTAGCGGTGTTGCTGATGCGGCATATAATTCATCTTGGTACGTGACAGATAAGAAGTTCCGCCAGCTTATCTTGTTCATAATGCAGAGAGCGCAGAAGCCGCAGATCTTTACAACGTTTAAGTTTTCAGTTGTATCTATGGAAAGTTTCTCTGCGGTAATTTTGTGAAAATTATTTATTGCATATTTATGCACAAATTAGTATTTGTAAATATTAATTTTTACGAACGGTTTAATATGCATAAGAGCTCTTTTGAATCATATTGTTCCAGTCAAGAACATCTTTAATTAATACATCTGTTTAATTTCAGATTTTGAGAACTTCTTACTCATATTTCGCTTTAATACAAACTACTTATAAGAAGTAAAACACCTTTTCATGACAAAGAAATGAAACTTAAATAAATTGTTTAAAATATATTTTTTGAAGTATATATATTTTTTAGAATACACAAATTACTTAGGTAGCACTATCTTAAAGTGATAGACTTATACATGTACTGAACTTTAAAATAAACAACTAAATTTTTTTGTGGATATAATTAACTCGTCTCTTAAATATTGTTGAGACAAAGTTATGTGTTGATACTAAATTAGAAAGAGAAAGATAATGATTTGCTTAGGTAAAACATATATAAACTTGTCTCAACTTAATTTAGATATACATATAAGAAATTGTCAAGAACTGTCTGTAAATTAAAATGTAAGAATATTTAAAAAGTGATGAATAAATTAAGTTTCTTCAAGATTTTATTTACAATTTTAATTAATAATAATAAATTCTCATTTTATCATAAAAATAATTAAATTTGTATAGCTGCAATCTGTTATGTTGTCTAATGTAGACGTAATAGTCGCTACACTGTATTGATTGATAGATATAACATTACTATAATTAATAATGTATGATTATAGTAAGTGCTACTACTACTTCGATATCTGTAATGTATAGAATAATAGGTGTGTTTCTTAACTAAATTTATTAAAACAAAAGACAGGACTGTATAAAACAATTTTATCGAAGATTGAAAGAATAATTTACTATTATAATTTTCCAAGTGTCTGTTTATTTTGTTATATGTCCATAACTTTTTACTGAATTTTGTATATGGATGGAAATAGACTCTATGATGATATGCAGAAAATCTTATTCTTTAAAATTAAAAATATGATTAGAAATATGAAATAATGTTTAATTTTCTTGTTTTAAACGTTTTTTTGTTTGCAACAATATATACTTTAACTTCGTGTTAATATAGTTGCATGCTGTTCAGGCGTTGTAGTTTGTATACCAATAGTGCCATCTAAGAAACAATTGATTCATTTTATATGTTACATCTACTGTGTAGTAGGTGGCGCATTTTATGTTTTAAATATTCCTAAACAATAGTTTTTTGAAAAGTTATTAATAATATCTATCAATTAATTAATACAGATTTTCTTTAATATATAATTTACTAAACTGTTGACAAGAACGAATCTAATGATTACACAATTATTTAAAAATCTCTGCGTCTTCTTTTGTTCCTCTAACCTTTCTTTAAGAATATTTTTATTTAAGAAAATTTTATTTTTGATAAAACTAAAAGTTCAACATATTTATCAGTTTTAAAAAGAGTGTAACCTTCTTTCATCTCAGGAAAATGTTGCAATTTATAAACTAATGGTGCCATCTATGAACCAAAAGATTAACTATATCTATACTACTGTTTAATTGATTGAAAGTTTTGATTGTATTTTTTATATAAAATATTGTAGTCTAATTGATTTGGGACTTGTTTCATATAATTACGTATAGAAATAGAATTTTCATAATTGGATGATTTATTATTTTGGTCTACTTCTCTCTCAGTAAGTTGTCCTTACATATGTGTATCACAGCCATCACCTTGGTTTTGGTATAAAACCACAGACGTATGCCAATGGTATAATTTGAAAATCATGCTCATTTCATCAGGAAATCTCGGAAAATTCATCACTTGAAATATTTGCATGATTAGAACGTACCTCGCTAAAATGTTGTTTTAAGTCAAAAAGTAAATTATTATCTTTTCCATAAAATTATTTTTCTAACTTTTTCACAATTTGCTAATCTACTTGGTGCTGATAATTTATTTACTAAATAATTTTTAATTAAATTTTAATTTTCCTACAACACTTTATAAAATAATAACAAACGAATTAAAAATACTAAACAGTTGAAAACAAACTTTCCATACAACTATGAAAATGGCATGATAGGAAATATTTTTCAACTTGTAAGTAAGTTAATTCATTAATTAATAAAAATAAAATTCGCGAAGTTATATGTAGGTCATTTATTATAAGGACAGGCTCGGTTTTTGATGGCACTTTACTTTTATGTTAACCGAGATATATGAGGGCCCGATCAGGCTTTAACAGGGTTTGCCCTACAAGGTACGTGATAAGGACTACCTCTATTCTTTTCCAAAAAATGCAAACATAGTGAATAGAAAGAGGAATATATATTTAGGAATAGAAAAAAATGAAATTAGAAAAAAATGAAATGAAAAATTGGCAACAGAAGTGGAATAATTCTGATAAAGGTAGAGAATTTTATAAAATACAACCAATACTGAAACATAAGCCATGGTTTGCCAAACTAAAATGGCCAAGAAGATTAATAACAATGACCTCAAGACTAAGAATGAATCATAGTGGAGCTCCGAAACATCTAGCAAAAAACAAAATCATTACAAACCCTAAATGCAAATGTGGTGAAGAGGAGGCAGATCCTGACCACATTCTGTGGCAATGTAAAAATACAAGGCAAGAAATGAACTCCAAAGGGCGGTGCTACACACTTCGCAAACGCTTCCTGTGAACACCGCCTTTTTGATTGAGAAACCGAAATTTATAACAGCAGTAGCCATGAATAGATCATTCTTGTTGTCGGGATACAAAGTTTAGTTAAAGTAAAATTCAATTTAAAGCAGAACATTATTACGGGCGATAAAAGGCTACGTGCCTAGAAAGCCCGAGAAATTACATATAAAAAAAAAGTTAAATTTTTAAACGTTTAAAAGTATATTATCTCCATCAACTTTAGAATATTTATAAAAATTAAATATATTGGTATTATAAACTGAACTATCAAATACGGCTCTGTTAACTTCAAGTTAACCCATTAATTAAAAATTATTTCGCCAACTTTTATTTGTGCCGTGTATTTAACATGTTCAAACCAGGGAAACACTTTAGTTCAGTTTTAAAATTGAAACGAAATATTTTCAATATGACGGTAACTGAAAAGGAATTTCTGGATTCAATATTTTTAACGAAATTTATATTCGAATTTATTGGTGTACCAATCTACAGTAAGAATGATCAGATATCTTCGTTTAAAGCAGTCTTAAACAAAATCTCGTTCTGCTATTGGTTCAGTATATTGGTTTGCTGCATTATTTCGTTGATTGGTTACCTTTTTGATGGCTCCGAATTGACATTCTTGGAAATGACAAACGTAGCTCCTTGTATTTGTTACTGCGTCACCGGGCTCGTGAAACTAAGCGCTATGATAATCAAGTTGAATAAGGCGAAAACGCTGCTGATCGAGCTGGATAAACTGTGGCCGGAAAACGAACAAGATCAGGACGTCATCGCTGAAGTGAAACATTTCATGGGAGTCGCTAGGAAAGCTAAATCCACTATAACCATTATCAATGTGGTATTCATTTGGATATGGAATCTATACCCATTTGTAAACCTTTTGATTCAGTACAAGAAACGAGGGGTTGTCATCAAGAACCTTCCGTATTATTACTACATGCCCTTTGAGACCACTGGGACCTATACGTACCCTATCGCGTACATGTACCATGTCTCCGCAGGCATCATGGCCAATGTTGGGACTCTAGGGCCGGACAGTTTCTTTATTGTAATTGCCGCGCATATATGCTTGCAGTTCAAGTTGCTGCAGCTGAAAATTAAAAGGATTGTTGAGGATGTTGCACCACCGGAAATGCTGGACAACTTGTCGATTAGTCACGATCGACACCAGGATATGTACGACAAGTTAGTCGCCATCGTGAAGCTACATTCAAACTTAATTACGTAAATATCCTTTCTGGATATTTTATTGTATTTATCTCACTCTGTGTCTCCTAAACTATGTAGTTGTCATTTCTTTATTTAATGAAAAATTCTTTACAAATAAACCTGTTATAAAATTTATACTAGGTATAAACTGATAATAAGCCTGTCCGGACGGGTTATATAACTAGTATAAATTTTATAACAGGTTTATTTGTAAGGCGGTAAAAATTTATCTTGCTAAACACAGTGAGGTGTATTTCGTGCTTCGTAATTTAACAAAAGTTACCTGTTACATAAACGATGTAACGTCTTGTAACTAGTTTTATTGCTTTTGAAAAATAAATTTACCTTTTTATTCTTAAAACTTCTTGAGAAAATATTTCTAAGAATTATAACTTCTTAAGAAGTTCTTTTATAGGATCATCTAGATGAGTTTATGAAAATGTTTATTTATTTTTCAGACTTTCTCAAACAGTGGAAGATATATTTACGTTATCCATCCTTGTAAATTTCATCAGTAGCTCAATTTTAATTTGCTGCGTTGGATTTCAGTCTACGGTAAATATATAAATAACATTTATAATTATTATTAGGATCTAAGACCTCTATTGTGTAATTGTTTATATTGTTTTTTATGAAGCCCGTTAGTGTTAGTGATTTTTGAAGAAGATTGGGATACTTAACCGCCGTAATCATGGGTCTCGCGAACAATGATCGTGATCGAACAGATCTGATTTATATGAGTGAAACATTTTACGAATCACTTTTAATGGAGTATTTCTGCACTATTTCTGAATTTTATTATTAATTATTATTATAGTTCATCAATACTCTTTTAAAAATGATTCGTAAAATGTTTTACTCATATAAATCATATCTGTTCGATCACGATCATTGTTTGCAAGACTCAGGAATATGGCCCCTGGAGCGGGCACAATTAGTAATTTAGAAAATATACTCGTTTGAAAACTCGCCTAATATTAGCGGTCGTCATTAAAAACTTACAATTAGGCCGAGTTCAGAAAAAAATAGTTTCAGCTTTACAAAATATCACATTTACTCTTGTTTAAGAGTATAAATGTTATATAAAATCGTAAAAATTGTACTTAAATGATACTAACTTTTTATGTATGATTAATGTTCTTTTAGTAATTATTTTAATAAAAAATGTTGGTGTTTTACATAATATTCATATGTAAGCTATTACATTTCAATGTGGAATATACATAACACTGCTTTGCGAGTATTTCTTAGAAAAATAGTTTTAAAAATCACTGGGTTAACATTGAAATTAAATAGTTTTAATTATGATGGATGTATAAATAAATACAATACTATACAAATAAAATATACACTTATAAATTCTGATATTTTTGTTATAAATATATTAGGTCGTTCAAGGCATCGAAGTGCTCATCTTTCTGCTGTTCCTTGCCGTCGGATTATCGCAGACCTACTTCTTGTGTTCGGCCGGTGATCAACTTATTGATACGGTATGTATCTTTAATATACAGAACGAATAAATATCTATCTAGTCCTGTTAAAATAACCAACATATGTGTCAATAAATATATAGTTGCTCACATTTAATATTATCGTTATTTAAAACGTTTTCAGAGCAAACAGATTTCCGACGCTGCTTATAATTCGTCTTGGTACCTCACGGACAAGAAGTACCGTCGGCTAATCCACATCATCATGCATAGAGCTCAACGCCCGCAAGTGTGGACTGCTTTAGGATTCTCGGTTGTCTCTTTAGTGAGCTTTTCTTCAGTAAGTAAATAATTAAGATACTATACAAACACAATCTGCTAAATTTAGTGTTGAAAAGTCCCATTCACATTCACCGAGTTTAATTGTTAATTTAAGGTTTTAACCTAAAATGTAAGTTTCAGTTTATGAAATAGAAAGAAATAAAATTAATTATAATAAATACAATAATTTATATTAAATAAAGTTAGTAATTAATTTATAACAGCAGTAGCCATGAATAGATCATTCTTGTTGTCGGGATATAAAGTATAAGAAGAAGCAGAACATTATTAGGGACGATAAAAGGCTACGTGCCTAGGAAGTCCGAGAAAATATATATATAAAAAAAAAGATAGTAATTATTACACAGTAATGCATATTATTGACGCATGACGTATGGTTTCATAAGTTCAAAATTATATTTACGATTAAAACCTTAAAACTAAAAACATAATGTATCTAGATACGTTAAGGGGTTAATGTATCTAGATATGTTAAGTATTTAGATAATTTTGCTTTACGTAAAAACGAATTTAAAGCTTTTCATCTGTATCTTAAACTGTATCTAGAGACACGTTAGTTTATTTTATTTGGAAGGTAAGGAGTCTAGTGTCTTTGTTTTACTACCAACAAGATCGCCTTTTTCCATAGTAGCAAGCTTTTATTATTTTTATGAGTTTAGTGATCAATATTATTTCTACAATATACGTCTTAGTAAACAAGTATGACTTTAGGAATGGAACCACGGAATCGCAAAGGTTATTAGCTTAACTATGTTCATGTAAATAAATAAATTAAATAGTTCTTCTATATTTATGCTTTGTATCATCTATACATTTTTATTTAATTACCGTCAGTTATTATCTTCTACCAATCACTTACGTTAACTACAATGCTTCCCAATAAGTTTATGCACACACCCAAGTAGAAAATATATTGCAGTACAAGATTCACACTTGCTAGTTTGTTACAAGCTAATTTCAAGATAATTTTTCTACTTCTCATATGGAAATTGACTTGCTACATTGTAACAAGTCATTTGCTACACAAATGTTACATTGTGTTACATTTTCTACCTCGATATATTACTTTCTTTTTTTAATTAATGACTAATGGTTCGAGAATGAACTCAAATGTTATTACTGAAAGTAATTGAATATTTTTGTTACAGATTTTGAGCTCCGCATATTCGTACTTCACGCTGTTACAAACCTCCTACAAAGGAAAGTAATTAGCTCTATTATTAATCCATTTTTACAGAATTATTAGAAATATTTAGTATCATCACAAACAATTGAAGTATTTAATTTATAATTCAGCATTGCATTTGCTAAACTAGTTTCAGCACAAGTCTCAAATGCAGCAACAACAACAACAACAACAACAACAGCCTGTGAACTACACCACGTTGCGTTCTGGAATAATGAATACATAAACTATTAATGACTAGTTTAGCTTAATGACCGGTATTTTCAAAATAGCACTTAATCTTAATACACTCAAAATAAGTATTGAATTAAATTGGCGGGGTATGTTGTTTTTAAAATTCTAGAGATGCTAGAGATATGTGTGGACCGCGGTTTTTGGTTATTATAAAAATTAATTTGATTACATATTGTCATAATCATACAACTGATAAGGCAGCATACTCGTATATGAAGCCACAGCATAGTAGGAGGCTGTCGAATATAACACTTCACCATTGGAAATAGGCTTACGTTAAATAAACTAAATTAAAAACTTGAAAAAAACTTCTTAAAATTTTAGCAAATCAAAATTGGAACTTGTATGATTATATTACTTCACACTATACACAAAACATGGATGTTACGTTACATTTATGTAAGATATTATTTGAACAAGTAGTTTGTAGCTAGTTTAAAACCCTTTATCCGTAAAAAGGTCTTTTCAAAATGTGTTATGGTTATGTTAGTAGACAAAAAAGGTTAATTTAGTTTTCAAAAAATAGAATTAGGTAAAGTTAGAACTTATATAGACATAACTGTGTTTTATGAGTATGCATAATGATATTAAAAGTCATTTTATGATATTAATAGCGATAAAATAAGTCACAAAACGATAAATATTAAGTAACAATATATATGTAAAAGGTTACTTATTTATATTTCGGAAAAATAAAACGAATAAGTTGTTCAAATATTGTTTTTTGCTTTATTTATACAAACAATGTTTAAATATAATTTGTTATTAGCGATCGCTAATTCGAATAACAACAAAGGACGAGTAACATATTTGAACATATTGTACCCTAATTACTATTTGTAGTTAGTAACTTAACTACAAACAGAATCAATAAGACTTGTTCTACTGTCTCATTATTATAAGTGCTTCAACAAAATCAAACTTGATTTAAAAAAGTTTTTAATAATGTGTTTCGAGAATAAGTTGATGCCACGTATCGACAATTTGTCGTCGTAATTATATGGAGTACACTGTTATTTTGTAGGAATGAAATATATTTGTTTTGGGTTACACTGTCTTTTTTATTGATAATATTAACACTTCTAGGGTCTTATACTGATTTGTTATTACGCATATTATTTAGAATTCTACTTTTTAAGTAAAACATATCGGTCTAAGGCAGAGAAAGTGCATATAGAACTGAAAGTGTATACTAATGTTTTCAATTTAATTAATGCTTAATTTTTTGCCATATTTTGTATGTCTGTATTATGAATTAAAGTCTACATATTAGATATAGGTAATAATGGGCTTGTGTCCTCATTTTTTAGTGGTCGATTTTTCAATTGTTCAATGAAATTGATGTTAATAAATGTGTATTGGCGTGTCAATTCTATTAAATATGTAAATATTGACGGGGATATAGCAATTAAAAGTTTGAATTGTAACTTTAGCGATAGAAATGGTCTGCCATATTGGTATGACGTGAAATGCATTTTAACGTCAGTTATTTGTTGAGTAGGTCAGTGATGTGGTAATGTTCTGTAGCTGTTGGTAGTCAAATAATCAAGTCAAATTAAAGAATAATAGGTTTTTATATTACTTGACCCTGCTAAGGCAGACATAATATTGAAATTTTATTGTTCCTTGAAATAGCTGTAAATAATATTTGATACTTTGATATATAAGTATACATATAGCAGAGATTTATGAGCTGTAAGGTTGGTAACCTTACACAAGGATTGTGATGTCACATGCACTTGGAATGTGTACAACGTTGAATCCCTTTAATAATTAAAGAAACAAAATTACTTTTTTAATTATTAATATCTGTTAACATGTAAGGAGTTATTAAAAAATAATTGAACATTTGAGGTTCTAGTAATCCACTTTATCAATATATAGTACACTTTTATAGAAATTAAGACATAGGACACAAGCCCATTGAAGTAGGTTTCTTTATTAAATAAATAAGTATGAGCAGCTTCTACCTTTTCTCTGGACAAATATTCAATCCATTCAAATAGTAATACTATTCTATAGACAGGATATTCTAATAATTTAAAACTACTTTGTAAATGACTTAAGAAAATCACAATGAGCGGTGTCTTTGGTTCTCTGGACCAACGTTAAATTTTCTGGGTTTGGTTGATCAAGTTAAATTGGTTATGCACATACACAATCTTAAACTTATTAGGCATCGCTATAGTAAACATATTAGAGGCCATGATACCACCAAAAACTGCAAATATAATAAGAGATACTAGGTGATAAGACTCAGCAGCAAAAATAAACTGACGATAAATAAATTGAATTTAAAAAAATGATTTCAGAACTAGGTATATAGTTTTTTAAGGTTTGCAATTGATTTTTAAACATATAGTCACAGTAAACTTTATCAATATATGGTACAGTTTTATAAAAATATATTGAGAAGTTAATTACCCGCTTAAGCAAAATAACTGTGAAGGATATATTAAAAATGTGGTTTTTTGTCCAAACATAATATTTAAAAGAGAAGAAGAATATTATTGGGGGATCAACAGAAAAAAAAAATGTGGTCGAAATGTGATCATTTTACTATTACTAACAATACTATTATTCAAAAAAACAATGCGTAACAAAATGGCCGAATACCAAAAATAAAATGGTAGCTATATAAAATTTCATATACATTCAACTACGATTTTTAACTTTAAACTATAACCTATTGTATAACACAGACATAATTACAATTAATAGTTAATTAAGCCATCAACAAGATGGCGGCTAAAGAACGATATTGATATTGATTTAAATAAAAATACTAATTCCGTTTTTCCTTAAGTAAATATTTAATATATTTTTAACTGCTTGTTATATTACCCCGGTTTTGTGTAAAACTTTTAAAGGTTTTTCCAATCAAAAGTTGTGTTTTAATATTTTTTTCTAAATCTAAATGAGGTAAAAGTATTCAAATATTTAAACCTGTTTAAAACTTTAGAAGAGGCTCTATTTTATTACATTAAAAATTAAATGAATAGCGTGTGGTATTTAATAGGCGTAGTTATTTTGTTTTGGTAAATGTATACCCTGATTATAAGGTTGGTAACATAGAAAACTAACTTTTTTAATTATCTAATAAATAAATTTTATTAAAAAAAATGTATGTACGAACCAGTGGCGTACTGAACAGTATTAATTATTGGGTAAATCATTAATCACACAACCTAACCTTACGCAAAAAATAAGAATAATTAGCTATTATTTTATACAGAAATCAATGAAGTATTGACTCAAAAAATATTCCAAACATTAATTTTTATGTTAGTAACTTCATATCCTTATTGATTCTAAAAAAGGGTTCAGCATTATTAGGGTTCCACCATCCTTTCTGGCCCTGTTTTAAAAACTACTTCATAAATATATTAATTTAGGGAAATATAATAATATATTTATATTAGAGCTGTCAGATGCATTTTTAAATATAGATATATTATGAAAACCATTAATTTCGAATTTATTTCTACTTCGAATTAATTCGATTATACATATTCGAAATTGACAGAATTTTTTATTATTATTTCATGTAGTTTATAGTATTATTTACAAATCTATTCCCAATTGATTTAAACAATATTAATTTCATGAATAAATTTATTTTGTATATGAACTCATCAGACATTTAAAAAATCTTTTATTTATCGCATTTTGTTGTATAAAGGAAAGTTTTCACAGATCCGCACGATTCGCATGAGACGCATTGGGTTTATCTTATCAAACGTAGAAAAAAGAAGCGAAAGGGTACGCATTTACTATATTTATTCCCTGGTATATACAATAATGGTGTGTTATTTTTCTATTTTTACAATAACTTTAAGTATCAATTCCAAGAAAGAATGTTCCAAAGGAAACAAGTAGCTAGATTGCCTAACCTTATTGATAACTAAACTATGGTCTTAATAACCATAAGTGTTGCCAGAGGTGGTGATTGTAATAATTTCTATTCTATTTAATTCTTGAACAGCACTATTGTTCTATGCTATCTGTCATTAATATTGTTAACTTAACGATAAAGTTTAAATTAAAAACTGTCTTAAAAAAAAACTAAATCAAATTTTCAAACTAACTAATTTTAACAAGTTTATTATTTTTGAATCCAAATATTCAAATAATGTATTCTTAGTTTAGAAAATTTAAAATGTATGGAAAAGTCTTTTAAAATAAAATAAAAAGTAGTAGTAAGTAGTGTAGTAAATGAAAATAATACAACATTTTTATTTCTTTCAAAGTTTAAATAGGTAATTGTTTTTTTATAGTAATTATCGCGACAATTAAAATATTTTTCTTGAAATGATGGTCAGCCCTATAAACGAGTATTTAAACAAGACTGACGCATGCCATGTAGCTTAGTAGTGCATTAAACACCAAACAGACATTTTCAAAATAGGTCATTATGTGTAACATAAACGAAACACTTCACTATTTGTTTCATAAAATATTAGTTTTTTCAAAAATTATTTCTGTATTTTTTGTTAAAGTTATTTTTCTATCTTTAAATCAAGAATATTTGTGCCAATATATATGTCACTCATTTGTGCTATCGGTTTTGAAACATATTAAATTAAAATATATTTTACATTTACTTTCATTTCTTTTAAATGACGCTTTACCAATATTTTGTTTATTTTTTACTAATTATTATCAATTAGAAAATACATTAAGAATAGCTACAAACACAATAAAAATTGTTGACAAATTGTTACTTAATAATGTTCATATTTCTCATATGTTGCAAAATAGTTTAATTATTATTACTTTATATAATTGCACACTATTATTACACCCTATCATTATATCATTTCAGTATTTTTTATATAATAAGTCTTCATGCTTATTATTTATTATTAATTTCAACATTAAACTAATTAACCTTTGTGGAACATTTGTTCATCTTGTGGAAGATAAAATATTATCATATAAATTAAATTTGTTTTTTTATTTAACCATGTAAGATTTTTTATATATATTTTATGTAAATATTCCATTATGAATCTGTTATGAAGCTCATTGTTTAATCTATAATTTTGTGGTTCAAGTAATTTAGCTTTTAGAGTCAGCCTGCTAAACACAACTTTACATTCATGTAATATTTTACGCACAAATTTATTTAATATAATTAATTCGCAAAAAAGTTGATTTATTTAAAAAAAAAGCAGTAAAATAGGTTATTTGTTGTATTAGATATACTTTAAATACATGTAACTGTGTTTAACGGGAGTTTATAGTTTAATCTAGTAGCAACTTAGTCTTATACTTATCATTTGTTAAATATAAACATATGATTTACACGTTGCATTTTTTTCTGCCTCTAAATTTCATCATACTTATGAAATACAAATTTTAATGCAATCTAATTCAAAATGAATATGATGGATTACTTTAATTAAAAATGAACCTATTAAGTTATTATTGCATGGTAACATTAGATATGTATTCCTTATTTTGCAGATGTTTCAAAATTTTGAATAAAAGCTTCGAGGTTGTTGAAATAATTTTTACATTAAACTTGTTTCGTCATCAGGTAAGTGTGATGTTAGCAGACAAGAAAATATAGAATTATGATTAGTTTAACCTTTTCCAAGTCATGTACTATTTACTTATATTTATTAATGGCTTAACATTTATGTGTAAATTTATCTATTACGTAACTGCTACATCCGCATTTAAAAGGAGATATCAATAAACTTAAATTGATTTTTAGGTTATGTTCAACACGAGTTTCTTGATGACAGATTCACTATCTCAGACACTTCAAATGTTAAGAGAGTTTGACTTTGTGCAAGTAAAATTAACGATCGTCGTTACTGCATGTTTTCTTAACGAGATTTCTCAGGTAAGGAATTTTTATTACTGTATTGAGTATTGAGAAATTTGAGTTAATCAGATATAAAAATTGGATCGACATATTTCAGAATTAAAATGATTTTCCACCCTGCTGCCTCGTCCTTCAAATTGATGAAATTACTTTTTATTTGCTTAGCAACAGAAATATTTCCTTCAGCGCAACTCCTTCACTTTTTTTACAATTAATTTGTCAAAATTAGCAGCGTTTCCAAAATCTTTTAAATGTTTGTCATTTACTCACGCTACCTGTATTAAACTAAGCCAAGTCCTTTCATGATAAGTTATATGTTAACAGTAAAATTAACTTACATATGATTAACTACAGTCGTTGGTAATAATGAGTTGTCATTACGTGTCTTAACATGTACCAATCTTGATAAAGTTAGCTATCAAGACGTGAAATGTTCAACTTTTATTGAATTGAACAATTTTTCATCGCCGTCTCTGGACTACTTAGCTATTCCCCGTTCCATGGAATCAATTTTCCTACATACGTCATCAAATATAAACTAAGTACAAAACGAGCCAACAAATAATTCTATCCTAATAAATATTCGACGGAATATTATAAGATGGTTTGTAACAGTATTTGTTAATCATTCTGTTAGGAGCAATTCCCACCTATTGACTTTTAGTTTTAATTTTATGTGTTACCCTTAAATATAACCTTACTTAATATATAGAAATGAAAATAAAGATAACTATTATATCTTCAAAATATAAACTAAAACAGTAGATGAGAATGGAACCAAATATTTTCAAATATGTAATACTTATTGAAAATTTGTAGATTAAGTTCTATGATTAGTTGGTTTATTAATTCTTTGTCTTCTCGTTTATCTTGTACCATTGTAAAATGTTGCATTTATATATCTGTACGTTGAAGATTTAAGTTAAGTTAAGTTTATTTTAGCAAACTTTAAAGGAGAACCGTTGTGTCATAGATTTTGTTCTCACAGGGGCTGTCAGAAAGTCCGATGATGTTGTATTCCTCTAAATAAAACTGCATAAAATTGGACTTATTGTTCCTCTAAGTCATTGTAACTTGTGTATATTTGTAGTATATAGTATACCAACTTGTAATAATGGATAACTTTATATCTGTGTACACCTTGCACGGTGTGAACCTGAAATTTGGCGAACAGTGCCAGCAAGGGCCATAGTTTGCCCTACTTGATACGGGTCTGATAGTGAATTTTACATCTTGGGTAACCAAACTAATTTTTACAAATTTCAAAACATCCCATTACAAACATGAAACTAAAAGCGGTTCTGGTGAAACACAAAAATTAGAAATTACTAAACAAATTGTTTTAAATCTAAATGTTTAGATACCTGCAATTTATGGTTTTTTGACATTGGCACTTCTTGCACAAAATGTAACCTAGTTAACATGAAAGTAATATTTATTTATGTATTTATTACTAAACAATATAACAGGTTTTCAATAAAGTACTTTTATTTAAATATAGATGTCGCACGGAATGCACACGTTTCACACATTTTCCATTAGATGTAATATTATTTAAAATGATGACATAATTTCATGTAAAAAATTGACTAATATTTTATGTAAAGAAAAGTTTGTTAAATTTTTTATATAAATTTTTATGTAATACACAACTTTATTTAGCGAATTATATAAATGTATTACAAAAAAACATAAACAATAACAAATCCAATTTCCTATTTATAGTAAAAAATAAACTCAAATAATATTGGATTTAATATATTTCATTATATTAAATATATCAGTGGTGAATTAACACAAAATTTTGAAGTGGCCTTACTGGGTCTTCGCCATTGCTTTTTTATAAACACTTTATCAAAATCTATTGTAATTTGCTCCTTCCTATCAATCTAAGGGTTAATTTAGAATTAACTTTAAGGATTATTAGTAGCAAACACAAGGTAATTAAATGGCTTATTAAAATAATTAATGTGAAATAATGATGTATTTGTTTTGTAATCAGTTTTAAGAAAATAATAAAAAAAACTCTGATAGAAAATTATTTCGTATTATCATTTTATAAGGATAGCCCGCTAAACAACGTTACTTATATGTAAAGTTTTCTAAATTTTTCTAAAACCTGTATTAACACCCTTTTAAGGACAATCCTAAGAAACCATTTTTAAGAAATAATTACTTTTAGAATAGCTATAAATAAAGCAAGACCATTTTAGATTTAACATTACTAGTCTTTCTCAAGTAAAATGTTTCGTAAATGTGAGGTAATATCTAAGATAAAATAGTTAACATCGTTAACTAAATTACAAAAACTTTGATACCATATTACAAATTTTGAAAATTAACAAATTCCATAAAATCATGTTTCTAAGCAAATTATTCTACAGCTGCTAGTGTAATTAGCTCAGAGCTTTATCGCCTTACCCCTTACTACCCTTCAACCTTCAAGCAATCATCGAAGCAACACATCCCCCACCCTCTACCATCTAGATATCGCATGCGTCGTCCTAATGGACACATTACATCGCTTGATTCATTTTTGTTGTCATAATAAGGATTATTATATAAATAAGTAACTTTATTTTAATTATTTGAAATATATAACTTATATTGAAAGTAGGGGGAAAAACACAGGGACCTACTTAGGGGTGACGATGGAATATATATGAAAATGTTATGAGATAATTAAAAAAAATCTATCTTATTCAAATTCTTTGCCCACGTGTCTTATTTTTAATATACAATTGTATAATTAAAGTTATTAGAATAAGAAGAATATTTAATTTTATGCAAAAAAAATTTAGTTAGTGAATGCCCTTTATTATTGGACCTTTTAATTAATGGAATTTGCATATACACTAAGTTGACTCTGACAACAACAATTATAATATGAATATATACATTTAGGGAATAAAATATTTCTACGAATCATAGTGTTGTTCACATATCCTTGATTTTCGATAATTTTCTATTTATTTTATATAAATATAATGATTTGCGTAATTTTATGAATTTTAAAGAAAATAAAAAAAATCTCCTGAAGCGCGACTCCTTAACTTATTTCTTATAAGTAACTTGATATCAAATTAATCAATGTTTTTAGAAGCTATTTCGTAAACTTAGTCGATTCCTTAACCAATTTATTAAAATAGTTTAACCATTTTATACATGCTTAAATAATAACGGTTGCGTTAAATTCTTTTGTGTTCAATTTCGATATATTTTACTTTTTATTTATGAAATAATTTTATTTATAACTAATAATATTTTTTTCTTCTTTTTATTAATAATCAGGCTTCCTAGCACCAACTAATAATATTTAAGTAATCAAAATTTCAAAAATAAAGAGTAAACAAATTATTTTTATTTTATAATATTTCTTAGTATTAAAATGGCTGTGATATAACAATTGTAACTCAAATACATAACTTTGTTTATTTTTTATTGGTAATCAGTAAAAAAGGTACGCATTTATAACCTTCTCAGTTTACCTTTAATATATTAGAGCCCGCCAGTTTTTAAGTAGATAACCCAAAACCTTTTTTTGTTAATTACGACATTTTCTCACTTTAATTTTAGTTCGTATGAGACATAACATCATTTCTCAGCACTACTCCAGCCTATTTAAACGACGTGGCGCATGTGTCATGCATTAGTCGCGTTTCAAAATTCAAACATAATTCAAAAATCGTATTAAAAACTATTTAAAATGAAGCTAACAAAGGAAGACTTCGAAAAATCATTAAAAATAACAAAAATTAGTGCAGCAGCCATGGGGGTGCTCTTGCATCCTAAACAAAAACCAATATCTCAGTTTATTTTGATAATCAGTAAAATATATTACATCATTTGCTTCGCAATATTGGGTCTTACTGTGGTGGCTGAAGTAGCTGACGTGTTTAAGTCCCTGAGCATTAACTTCCTGGCAGTGACTCATTCCCTGCCTTGTGTTTGCTACGGGACCATCAGCTTGTGCAAGATTGCATCACTTTCTAAGAACTTACAAAAATCTGAACAAATTCTGGATAAGTTGGAAGAACTTTGGCCAAATAAAGGACTAAATGAGGATCAAACAGCAATTGTAACAAAATACATGGAAAATGGCAACAGTGCCCAAAAAACCTTCACCATTATTAACCTGCTCTTCGTCTGCACCTTCAACGTATCTTCGGTAATCGTACTGATAATTCACTATGTTCAAACAGGGGTTGTTTTGAAAACCCTTCCTTATTATTTACCCTTTGACACAACAGGGAAGTACATTTATCCCATTGCTTACCTATTTAACGTAGCAGCTGGTTACATTGCTGGAATTGGAATGATTGCACCTGATACGTTTTTTGTTACAACCATTTCTCATATCTGCACGCAATTCAAACTCCTGCAGTACAGGATCCAGAACTTGGTCGAGGACTTTACTCCTGATAAAGGAGTCGATGTTAATAACAATTACCATCAGGAGATGTACCAGGCGCTCATCGAATGCATTAAAAGACACTCTGAACTTATCGAGTAAGTATTGTCATTTGTTTATATTTATTAATTACAATTACTTAATACAATTCTTAAATTTCTTAATCAAATATGTTAATTCACTATAAAATCACTTTTTTCTGAAATCTTTATTTTACTTTTTCTTTATTTAGAGTCTGATACGTTTTCAACCACAATGTTTTATTCGTTTCTTTAATTTCATGAAATTTAATTCAATACGTTGTTTCAATTAAACCATATAAAACTAATTAGATATGCATTAGCAATTAATTTGTTTTTAAACTAATTTTGTTTGTGTCAAATTTTTTTAACTATAATTTTAGTTTTATTTTTAGTTCCAAGAACAGTATAGCTAATAACAATATGCGTAATCTATTCTTGCATATGTTTTAGCTTTGATTTTACTTTTATGGTTTAGTTTTATAAATTCACACATCAAAACGTATTTCTTAAGCAGACGAGTTTTTAACGTATAATCTATTAAAGTAAAATTACTTTTCGGCTTGTAAAATTTAAGAGATATAAATTATAAAATATGAAATACAAATCCTCATACTCATATATTGCATTATTCCCACAGATTGACAAACACTATTGAAGACATCTTTTCAACTTCCATTCTTGTAAATTTCTTAGGCAGCTCTGTGATGATTTGCTGCGTTGGATTCCAATCCACGGTAAGAACAAAAAATTAAGTATAAAAGCACTATCTCTAACAGCTGCAGAGTACTAATTGTAAATACAATTTGTTGAACACGTTGCGTCTAACTATATAAAGCAAGAAGTAAATATTACAAAAAAAATTGATTAGGTCCATTTAAATAATTAAAAAAAAAGAGTAATGATAAAGAAATAAATATACATTTAAGTACTTCAACTGTCTAGTTCGATTCTGAAGTAAAAGTTTTTAACTGTATTATCCACACAATGCTTAGATATTATTACTTATTTGGTAAGTGTTGAAAGAATTTGCTCCTATAACACAAATTTATACAAAAGCTGTAGAATAAGCTGTAGAATAGAAGCTTAGTAGAATAAGTTACGAAAAAGAAAATGAATATAATTCGAAACTATATTCCAAGTTGTAATATTTTCGGTTTATGTTTCTCTAAGATACTTTGTTTATAACAAATTTTCATATAAATCATATATAGAATTGCGTTGAAAACTTTTTGAGTAGAGTGTAGTCGAGTTGTTTCGCATTAGTACAGCTTATCATCAGATGTGCCGACATCTATTTCATAACATCTACTTTAATAGTTAATCTTTACTGTGTTGCTGTACCGTATTCTTCTCTCATCGTTTCTCCAACAATAAAATAATAAACAAAAGTGAAAGCTACGTTATTTACAGATATGCATATATCCCTAAATGTTCGTAAATAATCAACAATTTCAAGTCAAAACGTCTGAATCATTTTATGAATACGAATGTACGAAATACATACAGTAGTGTATTAATAATAGCCCAGTCATTATAGTAAGTTCACCTCGGGATTCGAGATACCCAGCTGTAAGTCTGTAAATACTTGTATATTGACACCCTAAAGTTGTCTCAAAACCTACATATGGTAGGGTGTATAAACCATATGTAGGTTTTGAGACAAATGTAGGGTGTCAATATACAAGTATTTACAGATTTATACAGCTGGGTATCTCGAATTCCGAGATTCTTACCTAATTTAAGCTTAAATGACTGGGCCATAAAAGAACTGAAAAAATCGTAAGAATAAGACCATTATGTTCTACTTCGATGCTTGCTTAGACTGTTTTTCCATTTATCATAGGCTGGGATTACGTATATGGTATGGCGTCAGCATATGTACAGTATAAACGTTTGTGTAATTAATTCCAGGCTGCAACAGGAATGGAGCTGGTGGTGTTCCTGCTTTTCCTAATTGTCAGTTTAATTCAAACCTTCATCTTGTGCTGGGCAGGAAACCAATTAATAGATACGGTAATAAATAAACAATATATGAAATATCACCCTAACTTCAGAACATGTTTTTTTCAACAAATATTTTTTATAACAAAGAGCATTGAAATTGCCGACGCTGCTTACAATTCGTCGTGGTACTTGATGGACAAGAAATATCGTCAACTGATCTTCATAATGATGCAGAGAGCGCAGCGGCCACAAATGATAACTGCGATGAGATTTTCTGTCGTTTCATTGAAGAGTTTCTCGTCGGTACGTCTAAATTACTGGCTGCATAGAATATTTAATAAATACAATCACATAAATCTTTGTTTTCTTATTTTTCAGATTTTAAGCTCAGCGTATTCTTACTTCACATTGTTACAAACGGCATACAAGGAAAATTAATTTCAATGTTTAAGTTTAAGCAATATTATTGTTCACCTAGTTTAGATAGAAAAATGTCTTGCAATGCAAGTTTTAAACTAGTTAGTTTGCCACAACCTAATTTTAAGTTTCATATCTTACTTCTCATATCTGTGGGTCGGAGGTATAGGAAACTATGTCAATTTTTGTCAAAAATGAGATTTTTGGCACAATCGTATGGGTTTCTGTCCTCTACCGACAGCTATACAACACTTTGTCCAGTATAAAGAACTTTACGTAAAGTAAAACATCTTCAATCTTCTCTCCTGTACAATATAGTAAATGTGATATAGTGTTCTATACCTCCGACCCACAGATATGAAAATTGAGTTGCAGTGTTAGATTCCACTTGCAATTTTACTACAAGCTGATTAAAGTATTTAATAATTATTACTAAGCACGGAAAGGGCCCTGTAAGTGACCTATAGAAATAAGAAATAATTAAAATTGATCAAAGATTATTCTTAATTATAATATAAAAATTATTTAATAATTTAGTAATGACCGATTTTACAATAACTGTGGTTTATTTTAACCTTGGTTGACACTTTTGTAATTCAATTTTCAATTTTGTTCTAGTTGAACAATTTTCATTAGTTAATTGTGGTTGATTTTCATCGAAACTAGGATTGAAAATCCCTATTTTAAGTTAAACTTCAGTCATGCAATAACTGAAGTTGAACTGAATATTGCAAAATCTGCGTTAAGTGTTTATTGTTGCACAACATGTATTAAAAGTAGTTAATTAAATTTTGTGAATTTAATCATGTATTTTATTATTCATATATACCAAATTAATAAATCTAAGTTTTACTCTGATTGTAACTTATTAAAGTAATTTTTGAAAAATAATATTTCATGTTATCAAGTTAATAATACAGTTGCTGCTGTCCTGTAACTCAGCTCCTAGTCCTACCTGACTGTCCCTGGTGAAGTAATTAAAAAAGAAAAACATTTCACGGGGAAAGTAAACTTACATTTCTAATAGTGTAGTTCATATATTATTATATAAAACAAATATTCGATATTGACACCTAAAAATTTCTAAATTTCTTACAAATGCAAGAAATTTTCTAATTCCAAAAAAATACTTCTAGCAGTTGAAATCGGCTTAAACAATAAAAAAAATAAAATAATAAAAACTGAAATGAAAAATTCTTTTCATTCATGAATTTAAAAAAAGTATAATAAATTTATTTAGAAATTTAAATAATTAAGAACTTTGTATGTATAAAATCTAAAAATGTCTTATTATTAAACATGATTTACATACTTAGCACACATGAAACTTTTATTGTTCTTTAATATCAAGTATATTACTTTTTTAAGAAATCTTGCCAAATTTTTGAAGACTTTTTCAATGCCTTGAATTTAGTAAGTACTTATTAGTTGTCAACCATCCCAATTTATTGTAATTTTTTAAGACATATGTCGAACACAGCAGTGAAATGATTTTAGTAAAAAATAAATAAATTTAGAATTTAGAGTAAATTTCATTTATTATAAAGAATATTTTTTTTAAATTCATTGGTTTAAAATCTTTGCATGAATTCTATATATTAAATTTCTGGGTTCTCTATTCTATTAACATTTCTCACCACTACATGGGCCTATTTAAAGAGAAGCACCTCACGGTTTAGGCTTTAGTAGTGACTTGGAATTCAAACGGAGGTTTTCAAAATAATAAAAAAAATGCAAGTGACTAAAAGCGACTTTTCCAACACTCTTAAAATAACGAAATTCTTCGCGGCATCGATGGGAGTTTTGATCTACAATCGCGGAGAACCTGTATCTCGCAGACGATACATTGCCAATCGAATCTACTTCTGCTTCTGCTGCTTTGCCGTCAGCTACGGTGGTGCCGGAGGATTCGTTTACATGGTCCCTCATCTTCGCATCAACTTCATGGAAGCAACCCATATCCTGCCGTGTATTTGCTACGCGACTATCGTCATGTTTAGCATCGTGTCCATGGTATTGAACCTCGATAAATCGGAAAAGCTATTATACATCCTGGAGGAACTATGGCCCGTGGAAGGACTCGAGGAAGTACAGGCATTCATGGTGATTAGCTACACAAAGATGTGGACCACTGTTAAAAGCATCTTCGCCTACTTCAACGTGTTCTTTATACTGTTCTTTGAGTTCTGCCCTCTTCTTGTAATGGGGTGGGAGTTCCTTGCCACAGGATCAGCCACCAGGTCATTACCGTTCTACGTCTGGTTCCCGTTTGACACGATGGGAACTTATGTGTATCCCTTCATGTTCGCGTTTGAGGTGCTGATTTCAACCTACTGTCTCACTGGACTTGTTGCAGCTGACACATTTCTAGTTACAGTGATTTCCAACATTTGCACTCAACTTAAATTACTTAACCTCAAAATTCAAAATTTAGTGGAACAGATGAACCCACCGGAAATGCATTTCAGCATTGAAATCAACGAACGAAATCATCAGGAAATGTACGCCGCATTGATTGAGTGTGTCAAGAAACATTCAGAACTCATCAAGTAAGTCTAACAGAATATTTCGCACGTTTATAGTTTCTTTTGATCTATATAGAGATTCTTTACAGAATCACTGACACCATTGAGGAGATTTTCTCACTGTCAATCCTTGTCAATTTTCTGCTGAGCTCCATAATGATTTGCTCCGTTGGATTTCAATTCACGGTTTGTTTATTTACTTATCTATTCTTCTTCTTCTTCTTCTTCTTCAGTGACTCGACAGCCCTGGGTGGGCCCTGACCTTCTCAAGAATTTTTTCCAAATGATTTAATTATTTGAGATTTCGTAACAAGGTTTTTTTTTCACGGGGTGGAGTTGTTAGCACCACGCCCAACCCCCAAACTGGAGGACTAGTCCCCTGATATAATCCCCAGGGGCAGGGTGCCCGGCTATACCCCCAGGCACTGGGTACCCATTTTAGTCGCCTCTTACGACATGCATGAGCAACATTGGGACTATTCTTTCACACCCGGTCACCACTCGGGAAACTTATCTATTAACACTCTAAATTTTATGGAAAGATCCAAAATAATTTTGTTTTCTAAACACAGACTGCTACTGGAATAGATTTTTACGTGTTCATCATATTCTTTATCTGGAGTCTAATTCAAGCGTTTATGCTCTGCCTAGCGGGAAATCACCTAATTGATACAGTAAGTATCTTATTTGAATAATATTTATATACTGAATGTTCACAACTATGTAGATGTATTTTTAAAGACAATCCTCGTTAAATACACAACTTGAATGTTACTGTATTATCATGTATCATTTTACTTAAACATAACCCAGTATCACTTAATCAAAGAGGGTCTTATTTTGTTATGTTACAACTATTTTAATAGCATTTATTTTTCAAAAGGTTTCCTTTAGTGAAGCTAAATGATTATATTAATGAGCAATAAGGTTATGTTATTTTCCTGAAAGCCGAAAAGTAGGACATTAAACGCTATATATTTGGTAATATTATTTACGTAACATGTATCTTTTGTTATGTTAGATTAACCATAAATATATATAACTGTGTTTAGCTGGCTAATAATTAAATTACTCAAAAATTCTGGTAGAAAATAGTCTTACAGTGCAAGATTGAGTATATACTCACAGAATATAATCTTGTAGCTCATATACTCATATATTACATTGAAATATAATATACATTATTATATATTTATATTTTATTATATAATTATACATTACTTTAAAATTACATCTTTAAAGAATTATTTATTATTTCAGAGTAACTCCATTGCCGACGCTGCATACAACTCCTCCTGGTACCTCACAGATAAGAAGTACCGCCAACTTATCCACTTCATAATTCTGCGAGCACAACGCCCGCAAACTGTTACCATGTTTCGATTCTCCGTTGTTTCATTCGCAAGTTTTTCATCGGTAAATAATTTTCTTCGCAATACAAAATTAAGTAATACTTGCTAATCAAATTTCATCGTTTGTTCACAGATGCTGCGAACATCCTATTCATATTTTCTATTTTTACAACAAGCCTACAACGACAAGTAAAATATGAATTTGTACTTTAGAAGGAATTAGTAAGTTCTTTTATAATGTGATAATATTTAGGACATATTAATTAAAAAGTTAAATGTTTCTTTTCAGATGGAAACGTTCACCCCGCAAAAATCAGCTGAAAATACATGGAAATAATATTTATTAAGAAAAGAGTAAAACTTAAATAGAATAATTTATTCATAAAAATAATTAGGCCTATTTTATTTACACATTATGTAATAATAGTAATATCATATAATCAACATCACCATAACTAAGTAATATCATTTTCAAAGTGCAGCATTCAATTGTTAGATGGCAGCACCAGAATATACATATATTATCAAAAACAAATATTCAAATATAAAAGTTTATTGTTATTAAAACATGCAGAAATTAAACACAACTAAAAAAACAAAGCTATTCTTTTTCACATTTTGATTAAAACTGCTTATAATTTATTACTACTTATTAACAAACATATAAATATCATTAGAAACAAACTAATATCAGACTAGTTCAATTCTTAAGTCCTTTAGTTTCAACTTAAAAATTTTGCAAAGTTTTTGGAAAATAAAAAAAAAATTCAAAATAAATGTAATTTAAAAACATTGACTTTATTTTAAATCAAATTTAAATTCTTAGAATAATCCTACTTTAAGTTCCACTAAAGTTTCATTAGTTTTGTACTCATACGGTATGTAATTTGTGCAACTTCAACTATAAATATCGCGTGTCATTTTCAACACAAATCTTTTTAACATTTGTTAATAGTTGTTTTGAATCCAATGTTTGTCATTTAGGACTTTCTTATAATTATTCTGAGAACTTGTGTTAATAACAACTGGGGGAGCTTTTTAAGCTTCAGATCCGTACTTAGACACAATTGCATTTAAGTACCATTATATATTACGAGCTTTTCAAAATTATTTCTAATATTTATTAATAAAATACATTATATGTACCTGATATTTCAATGGAAAGTTAAATCTAACCAAAGCATTGCAAATAAAAGCAAATTAATGTATACTGTGAGAAATACAGAATAACAATTACTATGTGACATCGTATCAGTATTTTACTATCGCTTGAATTTAGCTAATGAATTAGATAATACACTTATCTTCAATTATCACGTAAAAGGGGCAACCGCTACAGAGCCCCTGAAAGTTGTGAGGCCTAAAATATTATGCCAGCTAAGAAAAAATCATTTTTTTTTGAAGAAATTCGATAGAAGATAGGAAGCAAAAGCTCACAGTGTTGATGTTACACTTTTGAAATAATTGCTACAAAAATTACCAACATTAAAATTTTGTGAAATAATAGGAATGGATTTGTTTATTATTATGATCTTCTCCCTTAATTCATTTATTATGTAATTTACAAATATTTTAAAAATTGATTATGGTTTCCACCAACTAAATAACTATTTTACGATACTTCATTGCCAAACGCTGACTCTGGATAGAGCAATTATAAGAATAAAAAAGTGAATAAAAGAATAGTGGACCTACAGAGTTTTAGTGGTGTTGCACATAATAATTTATCAGAAATTTTCGAAATAAAGCAAGCAGCTTCTTTGTAGCATGATAATTAGCATGTACCGTTTATTGCATCTGCTTGTAATGCTGTGTTTCATATATCATTGTACTTATACCAAATAAACACAGTTACATGTATTTAAGGTTTATTCAACATAACAAAGATTGCCATTACATAATTATTTTTAGGTTAATGTAATGTAAGTTTTCATAATAACAGTTATCTTTCAATATAAAATTATGTGTTATGACGTTAATAAAGCTTTTATGCAAGATTATGCAATGTTAAATATATACTATTATATAATTAGAACAAAACTTTTTAACGTAACAGAATTATGTTAAACTTCGGTAAATAACAAAATGTAACAAATATTATGTTAAATTATACATAAGTTTACGTTTTGTGCTTACAGGGTAATAGTTGCATTTACTGCTATCCATTTCAATGTCAATTAACTTATATGAAATTAGATTTGTTTTTCCAAATGATTGTGAAGATTAGGAGAGATGTAGAAAACAAAAAGGAAAGAGAGGGTGAGAGAGTAAGAAAGAGAGAGTGAATTTTAATTAAATAGGAATACAAATCCAGTATTTATATACTGCAATTATAGCATATATGAAGAAAGCATGCAAAACATAAATTACTCAGTTTTTAATGTAATTTATTTTCCTAAAACTGTAAACTTCTAAACAGAAATTTCTGTTCAGAAACAATTCCTGAGTTTTTCGTAGCACTACGCTTGTCTATTTAAGCAAGAGTGAGGCATGATTGCTGGTTCAGTTGCGTTTGAGAATTCATTCGATAATTTTAAAAGCAGTTCAACAAAATGAAAGTAACTAAATCAGATTTCGAAAAAACTTTGACTATCACAAAGCTATGTGCTTCTACAATTGGAGTGTCTCTTTACCACCGTGGAAAACCGCTTTCAAAATCCAGAAAATTTGCAAATAAAATTCGTTTTAAGATATCCTACTTCATAGCTCTATCTGGCGTTCTTGGCGGATTCATGGACATGATCTACAATCTTCGGGTCAACTTTTTGGCTGCAACTCATGTCACTCCTTGCTGCTGTTACGGTATCATCAGTTTGTTCGGTATAGCGAGCGTTGTTTCAAATCTTGAAAGAGCAAATCACCTTTTAGACGTGCTGGAACATCTCTGGCCCACTACAGAACTAAATGATATTCAAACTGCGATTATTGTCAACACCATGAATTTATGGAACTCAGTTAAGAACTATTTCACATTGTACAATCTTATATTTTTGGCATTTTTTAATTTTTCGCCAATCGTTATTATGATTCTTCAATATATTAACACTGGGGAAATTACAAAGGCTTTGCCCTACTACATTTACATGCCTTTTGACACAATGGGGACCTTCATGTACCCCATTGCCTATATTTTGCAACTCTCTGTGTCTTACAATGTTGGGGTTGGGTTGTTAGTTACGGATATGCTTTTCTTAACGATCATTTCTCATGTTGCGATGCAACTGAAGCTTCTTAAGTACAAAATAGAGAATTTGGTTGAAGCTGGTACTCTTTCTATTTTACAAATAGACATTCAGATGGATCATGGTTATCATCAGGAGTTGTACGCACAGCTGATCGAGTGCATAAAGCTGCATTGCGAGCTCATCGAGTAAGTAACATTTTGTAGACTAATGTTGCAAAAAAAACATCAACTTATTCTTCTTCAATATTGGATATGAATTTAATATTTATTTTTATGTATACTAATAATTATCTCATCGTTAAAAGACGCCATTTTCTTCGCTATATAAGATCCACGTCAGCTAATCTATAAATAGATTTTACTTGAGTGATAGTTTTATATGTATAACTTTATTAAATTAATATTACTTTTAAATTAAAAAAAATATGTTTGATCTTAAAGACATTTTTAATTCGACAGAATAACCGATACTGTGGAAGACATATTCTCGCTGCCAATTTTCATCAACTTTTTGTGCAGTACCATCATGATTTGTTGCGTGGGATTCCAATTTACGGTAAGTCTGTTTATATATTATTTAGTTTAATAATATTCCACTAATCATAGTTATGTATATTCCTGCCAAACATAAAACATGGATATTACATTAAATCACTGTGAAAAATAGAATGCAAAACTTACTATGTGAATATATCAAGCATCAATTAAAAATTAAACTACTCATAGAAGTTTTTTTGTTTTGCATAAATTTTTTTGTCATAAAACCATTACTGTGTCAGTAAAAATATTTTTTTTTTACATAATGTTAGCTTAACTTTTTACCGAAGTTAAAACTGCTTTTGTTACATTGTAATTAAATAAATATAAAATAAATTTATATATTAGACTATTTTATTATTTTAATATGTACTGCAGAAGACGTAAATTTATATGAAAAGATAATTTTTTTAAGTAATGTTATATTATGTATACCTAAAACTGTTAGAAATATAACAGATAAACATGTTTATGTTAAATAAACCTTAAATATATGTAAATGTGTGGCGCCTTAGTACAAATTTATGTAAAATATGTTAGTTAATTATATTTAGTTAAAAATAGCTTTCACACCTTTATTAGAATTGTGTATATTAATTATGTTATATAAGTTTTACTTTTATGTTTTGTAATACTTTCGTTCCGTGTTTTACATAACATTAATGTATAAAAAACTATTATCTACTCTAGATTTATTGTCATTGAATTTTGATGTTTTCCTTATTTTTTGATTTACTATGTGATAATCTAATAAATTAATATAAATTATTTAGGCCAGCACTGGAGTTGACTTAGTGATCTTCCTATTGTTTTTGGGCATGAGTTTACTGCAAACACTTGTGTTGTGTTTAGCAGGAGATTATCTTATTGAAACTGTAAGTACCTAGTAACATCATTCTTACATAGACAAACTATGCATTATTGTTATTTAATTATACTCAGAGTAAGCACAAACTATCGTTGGTTGATAAAATTAACATGCTATAATAAATCTAATTTAGAGTGGCGAAATAGCAGACGCAGCTTATAACTCATCGTGGTATTTGATGGACAAAAAGTTTCGTCAGTTAATTGAAATTATCATCCAACGGGCTCAACAACCGCAAAAAGTAACTGCATTTCGTTTTTCTGTGGTTTCATTTCGCAGTTTTTCTTCTGTAAGTACACTTATCTTCTTTAAAAAAATTAATATTTGGAAAATTATTCGTGACGTTATATTGCAGATTCTTAGTTCATCTTACTCGTACTTTACGCTGCTGAGAACCACCTACAACGGTAAATAAAGGACAGCTACACCTAATTGGACATTTACTCTGGAGAACCCTGATGTTTATGAAACGAAAAATCACTTAAAATAAGCACAAATGAAAACAATGTTTCACTTCATATTAATAAACAAAATTTAAATTCAAACTATAAGCGTACTTACTAAGTAACTATTATATAAATTACGTTTTTACGAAACTATAACATAAATTACATACGTTTATATTTACGGGTAATAATTATATTTCTGCAACTAACTTGACTTGCTGTGTCATACATATAGCAGCTAAATTTATAGGTTTTCTTAGTTTAAAACATTAAATAAAGTGATAACGGTTTCTTATAGGAAACGTACACAGAGCCGCACAGAAGGGAGAGATGGGAAGCGAGAAGAAAGAATATGCAAGCGACATTGTTATGTTTACTAGTACAAATGCGTTATGTCAGTCATCAGCCGCGTTTTAGTGTACATTAATTCAAAAAGCAGGCAAAACAATAGATTGTGTTGGTGATAATAGTACCAAAACTTTGTATTCTTTCTTCCCGCTTCTTCTCTTTTCAACGTTTCATTAATTCAACAGAATACGTTAATTGCTTTCCGTGCTGATCTGTGGACGCTTACTCGTTATACTTGATTACATTTTGTTACCTAATCTTGAGTTAACATGTTTATTTATGTCAAATGAATGACACGCGCTATAGCTTTTAAGAGTACCTTGTTATAATGCAATGCACAAATAATCAAATAATGTTACTTTTTGTGTTAATTTTATGTAAAGTTAACTTGATAATTAAGTTGTTAATATAAAAGTAGTATTTCAATTTGCTTTATTTGTATTTAATTAGTAATAAATATTATGAACATAAATTTATAATATTTTTGTTTTATATGAAATAATTCATAACTTCGTGAACAACAATTAGAGAGAGAGAGAAAGAGAGCGACTTGTCACTAACCAGATAATCTCTTCTTTCAATTTACTCTTTCTAGTCGGAGTCCTTAATTTATATTTACGGTTCAGTTGGGGATGACTTCTTTCAACCATGCTGGACAGAATCGCTGTGCATTAAGATTCCCGTGCACCAGCTAGCGAATTTACGTTTTATTTTTACGGTCCAACAGTGCCAGCCCTGTATGGATAATACATTTCTTCTCAATTTTAATTAAATAATTAGATTTCATAAACATACTGGTAATTACTCAGAAAAGTAACTTATTAAAAGTAAGTCAGTATATTTTAATGCATACATAATTTTAGTACTTTTTAAAACACTAAATATATATTATGTTTTAGATTAAACATTTAAATTACTGGAACCGTACTTTATTCCCCTTACCGTTCTTCTTTAAACGCAAGTTTTCCCACTTAAAGTACAGTCTACGGCTACTATGCTGACCCTGGTTTCGATAATTACTATACAAATATGTGAATTAGGGAAAACTAAAATTAAATATATATTATAGTGTAGTAAAATATACCTTTTGCAGTACAAATTATTCGAAATTGAAAGGCAATATTATCTTCGAAATAAATAAAATGTTCATCAACTAATTTAAAAGATGCAATGAAACTATTTTAAGTAAAAAAGGACGGAAAAAAATCGATATTTACAATTTAGAGAGCTGCTTTTGCATTGTATATTAATGAAGCGACAGGACATTTTTAATTGCGTTAGGCAAATTACGTCACGATAAATTCTATACATCCTGATAAAGGTGTTAGAAAAATGTTTGTGATTATATTAATGAACTGCTTCATGAAATTTTATTGAAATATTTGTATTATTGATAAAGTCATAAACTTCACTATAGCTAAGATAATTATTTATTAGGTTATCATATTTTAAAACATCGAAGTAGCATTACAGTACATTGCATCACATTTTCTTGCAGTTATCATTTAACCCAAGAAATAGCGGTTAGTTATGTATGCCACCATCTTCCTAGTCTAAGCAACAATCTGGAGTGTTTCTCAGCCCTATACCTGCCTATTTAAGCAGCAGCAACGCATGATTTCTCGTTTAGTTGTGGTCTGGGATTCAAACAGACATTTTAAAAATAACCAACAATGAAGATACCCAAAGAACATTTCTCAAATTCTTTAAAAATAACAAAACTCAGTGGTGCTGTAATGGGTGTCTTGCTTTACAATCGTCGACAACCTATTTCCGAGTCAAAACGATTAGCCAACAAAGTGTTTTTCGTATTTTGCTGTTATATTTTAACTTCCGGTATTCTTGGCGGTATTGTCGACATGGTTTACAACTTTCGCGTGAATTTTTTGGCTGCTACGCATGTCATTCCATGTATTTGCTACGCTACTATCACGATGTTCAGTATCGTGTCTGTCGTTAACAAACTGGACAAAGCGGAGCATCTCCTAAACGTTTTGGAAGATTTGTGGCCTTCTGAAGATCTCGACGAATCCGAAGGAAATGAAATGATAGCCTACATCAATATGTGGAACACCATCAAAAACGTATTTACAATTTTTAATATATTCTTTATATTGTTTTTTGATCTGACGCCAGTTTTTCTGATGACTAGCCAATACATTACTACAGGACATGTTATAAAATCTCTTCCGTTTTACATCTACCTGCCTTTCGATACAACTGCTCCATATATTTATCCGTTTGCTTACTTGTTTCAAGTCGGAGTGTCTACCGTTGGCACTGCTGGTCTTTTAGCGACCGATACATTTTTTATAACAGTCATTTGTCATATTGTTATTCAGCTGAAACTTCTTAAAACTAAGATAGAACATTTGATAGAGGAAGTTACACCAGCTGCAGTGCATTCTGGAATTGATGTTGACCACGATTATCACCAGAAGATGTACGAAGCTCTCGTTGGGTGCATCGAGAGACATTCAGAACTTATTAAGTGAGAAAAAAACACATCTCTTAATCTGTTAAATACGTCATGCAATAAGTACAATACGAATGACATTATCTTTGATATTTGTAGGCTAACCAATACGATAGAGGAGATATTTTCTTTATCAATTCTTGTCAACTTTCTAGGAAGTTCCATTATGATTTGCTGCGTTGGATTTCAATCTACGGTTTGTAAAGAAGCCTAACTTATTTATATTTAATATACTTTTATACGTAACATATTTATTTCCTTTCAGGCTGCTTCAGGTCTGGACTTGTTTGTGTTTCTAATGTTCCTAGTATGGAGTCTACTCCAAAACTTCTTTATTTGCTGGGCAGGAAATCATCTTATCAACGCTGTGAGTATATTTAACAATGAATTGAGTGAAGAAATTTTCTTAAGCGCTCCATTTTTTAAATGTGTATTTGTGAGCATCAAGTTTACTTAGTTATTTGCACTTAAATAGTACATACGTCTAAACACTAAGTGCAATCTCTAAGTGTAATGTATTTTATAACGTAACAATTTTTATAACTTAACGTTATATTATTTACCGAAGTTTGACAAAAGTAAAAGGTAAAGTTTCATATGTTAAATAAACCTTCAATACATAACTTGGTTTAGAGGAATTCTATAATTTATAATATACATTTAAGAACATTAAATTTGATTGACCGATGAAGATATTTTAAACTTTCTTGGCTTTCATTTTTTCTTTTAAGTTTCTTGTTGAAATTAAACAATATGATGATTAATAATTATTAATACGTTACATAAAAAATATTATAGTTTTCATTAAAAAAAATTATCTTAAATTTCATAAATTACTAGTGAAGAAAATCTGTAAAATTATTTACATAAATATAATACATACATAATACATTACATAATATAAAATATTGTTAGATTTCTACGTAAAACTTAAGTGATAATTATTTTATGCGTATATATTAAAATACAAAGTTATTTAGCTCTTTAATAATGAATTTTTATATAAAATAGATAACAATATTTTTATTTGTGAATTATTGTTCATTTAGAGCACGGCAATTGCCGACGCAGCTTACAACTCTTCGTGGTACCTGGCAGACCGCAAATATCGACAACTTATCCGAATCCTTATGATGAGAGCACAGCGACCTCAAGTTGTCACAGCACTAGGTTTCTCCGTAGTGTCTTTCGAAAGTTTCTCATCGGTAAGTTTATTCTATCGAAGTAATTCAACTTGCTAGTAACTTATACAGTTAATTACACTGACGTTGTGTTACTATTGTCTATAATTATTATCTATAATTAACACATAAAAATTAGTTTAAGAAAAGGTATTAGAAACATTTATATCTTGATAATTTAATGCGGTATTTTTATTAGCGATTTTCAGAAAATTATTTGTTTTATCAGCTTCTTTTTCCGATTAATCTTTCTTTTGTTTTCACGCCACATTGTTCTAGACTGTTACAACAATGTGTCAGGCTAACTAACCTAAGAGTTAATTCAGTGCTGATAATAGGCGAGATCAAATAAAACAAAAATTGAATAGAACGAACTGTCAAGCAATTTTTAATTTATTTCTATCATATTAATCGTTTCTTTTTTTTTAAATTAGTCAATATTATATGAAAACCATGATATAAGTCATTGAAGTTTACTAACACCTTTTTTATTTTTTTAATTACAGATCCTCAGTACATCATATTCATATTTCACTTTACTGCAGACGACCTACAATGGAAAATAAGTAAGTGATTTAAAAAAGAACTATATATCAGGTAGAAAATTGTCTAGCAGTGCAAGGTTCACATTTGTAGTTTACTACAAGCTTATTAAAGTGTTACATTTTATACCTGGGATTAAATAAAATCACAATTAAACTCTGTTTAAATGTTAGAAATTATGAGGCACTAAAATATCTTTAGAAGCTAATTAGGTTCTTTAACTTTTATACATTAAATGTAAATGCTAGAAAATGTACTAACCAAGTTAGAAATACAAATAATTGTCTGTGAATTTATACTTGTAGGTCTCTGTAAGAGAATAAAATTTAATTTAAGATATTTTAACATACATGGTGCACCAATTGGATTCTTCAATTTTAATTTATACACGCGATTAAATTAAATTCATTTTTACAAATAGTTACAAATAAGGAAAAGAAATTAATTATATATATGTATATTACAGTTCAAAAGAAATGAAATGCAAAAAAGGAAGACAACATTTGTTTTTAATCAGTTGAGGAACTTAAAAACTAGTTTCTACAAAACAATACCTTTACAAATTCGTACTAAATTTAATTAATTTTTTCTTATCGGTCTTATCGGTTTTTCTTATCTTTTCTACTTGTATAACACCATTGTTGCATTATGTATATTAATATAATTATAGGGTTTAATAATATGTTAACAACATGATGATAATTCATTTCTCTATGAGCACGTTACTTGTTCGTTATATTACACTTTGTAAGTTTATTAAAATAAAAATTAAAATAATAAATAAAAACCTTTTTTAATATATTCGTATTTAATTATTAATAGCTTCCTCAATCCACAAACATTTTTCATATGATATATAGTATATTAACTCGAAAGCTCTTTCTCTAGTATTTGATGTATCAACATTAAAAGCTTAACTGATGAGCTTTCATTTCATAAAATTCTAAAGCTTAGTATTTAAACTAATTATTGTCTATCAACTTTACCAATATATATAAATAATTGAAATCTAATTAGAGGTGCTTAGTAATTAATATTTTAAAGATGTGTATTAACGTACGTAGTGGAAGGAATAAGAATAAACGATTAGAGTAAATTTTACTTAACCTTTGTAGATCATGGCTTGTATCGATATAAATACAAAAGTATTATAAACTACTGAAGTTATGTTATTATTACGTTAAAATAATTTTTTTTTTAAATTTAATTATTTTTGTCATAGATTAATTGGTTTTAATGACGTTAAATGGAAAATGCATTATTTAGTATTTTCACTAATTATGACATAATAATGCAATAAATGAGCATGCACCAGCTTCTGTGTCACAGAGGTGAATCAGTCGCGTGTCTAGACCAGTGAATAGCAGCCCTGACAACTTTAATTCTATAATTTTGAATCATAATTATTATATCTCTAATAACTTCATATTTTACTGTCTAAAACAATAAGTATTTTATGATTTAGGGGAAGATTTATCAGAGTCGTATTTAGAATAATCTGGGCAATAATATCATAATTAATTAGGTAACTGATAAAATCTATAAATTTATTAACAAATACGTACATAATGAAATAAATTTTAAACAAATTATTTGAGTTTTTAGAATTTCTTGAAAGTGTATATAATTTTAAACTAAATGCTATTTCTAAAAAATATTATAGCATAGAAGTTTCCATAAAAACTCAATTGGCTCTGTGTTTCATTAAATATTTCATAGAAATGTTAATTTAGGGACAAATACAATTAAATATATTCTAGTGTGGCAAATACATTTTATTTAAATAAAAAAATTCGAAGATTTTTACAACGTAAAACATATTCATAGCACGTGTATGATTGCTTTAAATGTTATTAAGTAAACTATACAAGTGTACACTCAATAAATGTGACGTCTTGTTTCTCAAATCACTAAAATCTCTTCTTTGTAGACTCTTCAGCTTTTTTATCCGTTGACCTATACGAAAACGTCTAACTCTAAATTCTTGTAATCTTTCCAATTACTCAATTTCAAATTTATTGCATTTTAATTACCTTAATTTAATTTAATATTATTTGTTGTTTATTGTTTGTTTATTAATGTTTTTTTCTATATATGTCCACTGGTATCAAGGTCCATACACAAATATATTATTTAACAGATGGTACAACAAATATTACAAATTATTTTCCAACATTAAAATGAAATGAATCACACATTCGATTTAAATAATATTCCAATGAAAGTAATGGAATTTTGCACAGCACTATACAAGGCTATTTAAATAAGAGCAGCGCATGTTCCATCGTTAGTTTTATTCCACTGTTCAACCAACGATCAAGAACTGCATTAAAAATGGAACTCTCAAAAGAGGTATTCGCCAAATCTTTAAAATTAACAAAATTCAGCGGCCAAACAATCGGAATCTTAATATACAACAGAAGAAAACCAATTCCAAAATTCAAGAAAATTATAAACAAAATATACCACAATTTCTGTTACTATTTATTTGCCGTCGGAGTCCTCGGTTTGATCATCGACGTGTTCAAGGCGGAGTCATTCCTCGCTGCAACCAACGGAGCACCCTGTTGTTTCTTCTCCTCCTTGAGTTTACTAAAGATAAGATCTGTAACATCTAAACTAGAAAAAAGTGAGAAACTTCTGAACGATCTGGAAGATATGTGGCCAACTTCAGGACTCAGTGAATCCATGAAGAAGATGGTGATAGAATACACGGAGAAATGGAACAGAGCTAAATTGGTGTTCACAATATTTAACATTTTGTTTATTTCAACATTTGATGCATCCGCTGTTATCTATTTGGTAATACACTACCTGGAAACTGGAGAAGTGATCAAACCTCTACCCTACTACATCTACATGCCGTTTGATACATCTGGAACCTACGTTTATCCCTTCGTATTCCTGTTCCACGTGGCAACTTCAACCATAGACGTCATTGGCTTTGTTATTTCTGATACGTTTTTTATTACAACCGTCACAAACATTTGCACACAGTTCAAACTTCTACAGGACAGGATAGAGAATCTGGTTGAGGAATTTTCTTCTCGAAATGTCTCCAACTTGGAAAACTTCCAGCAGTATCAGTATGACGTCTACCAAGGGTTAATAGATTGCGTCAGACGACATTCTGAATTAATTGAGTAAGTTTGTTACTAAACTAAAATTCATTTTCAACTAATTATTCAACTAGAATATTGCTAATTTTGATTTCCTTTTAACTTCAGATTGGCAGATACGATTGAAGAAATATTTACCGTATCAGTACTCAGCAATTTTCTGTGCAGCTCCGTCATTATTTGCTGCGCTTGCTTTCAGTCAACCGTAAGTGCAACTATGATTTCCTTTAAACTATAATTTAGAAACTTAGCAGGTTAAATCTTGCACATTACCCTGCAAATTCTATGTGGGTGGTAAACAACGACCTTGGAATTAGCATGTAGGAAACTAGCAACCTACACTACAAGAATTTTTGTTCTTTTAGCCATTTTAATTAGTGATTTCTTTTCCAGGCTAATACTGGAGTCGAATCTGTTGTTTTCTTACTCTTTCTGTTAACAAGTCTCTATCAAGTTTTTATCCTTTGTTGGGCTGGAAATCACCTAATTGACAATGTAAGTATTTTAATTGTTATGTGGAAAATTTAAAGCTGTATTTCACATTTAATAAATTTTCAGAGTTGCGGTATAGCAGATGCTGCTTACAACTCCTCCTGGTACCTCATGGACAAGAAGTACCGTCAACTTATTCACATCATCATAATTCGAGCTCAAAGGCCCCAAGTCGTTACGGCACTGCGATTTTCAATTGTGTCATTTCAAAGTTTTTCATCGGTATGTCAATCAATTACATTTATTTGATGTGTTTCTCTGCCAATATCTTCTATAAGATTGTGACTAATTACAATGATTTATAAAATTTATTACTAATAAATCTACTTAATTTATTTTGTTTTTAAGTTCCCATTATACATTAAAACGTACGCTCGAAATAGGTTCCTAGACATCGGTCGTACGTAGATTTTCATAGAAAAAAAGCTCTAGTAATTCGTTGTGACCTTGTACATAAATAGAATTTTCGTATAAATAAAACTCGTTTCCATTTGTTGATTTTTTTAAAATTGTTACAGATTCTTAGCAGTGCTTATTCATACTTCACTTTGCTGAAAACTTCATACCACGGAAATTAATTTGAAAACAAAAAGAATGATACAGAAGACGAATAATAAAATTAAAATTTATATATATACATAATAACTATATAAACGTAATTTAATTACACTATTATGTAGCATTTACGTAGAATTTACGAATAACCGTATCTAATATCAATTATCCTTGCAAAAGTAGCATGATTTGTTATTGTAAGATAACTCTACTGTCCTACCAAAAGTGTTTTTAATAATCTCATAAAGTTCATAAAGTTCCTGAGATTACAATTAATTAGTTAACTTGACGCTGCAACCAACACAACTGTAGTAATCACTATCTTCTAATTATTTAACTTTTAGTTAAATGTTTTAGGCACAAATATGTTAAAAATATTACACATTGAAAGATATAAATAGAAATATATACATAAAACCTTATAAGTTACTTTTAATTTACACCCGCTACACACAAAACGTAAAGTTATATACCAGTTCACGTAATATTTTTTACCTACTCTTGCATTTTATTATTTACCGAAGTTTAACATAATTTTTTTTATACGTTGTCATAAAATAAATTCAAATACATTAAAAATTTATCAGCAAAATATTAAATAATACGTAACACTACATATTCTTCAATAAAAAACTTTATTTAAGAAATCATAAATGTATTTCGAAAGATAACTTTTGTTATGTTATTTTACGTTATATTAATCTAAAAATGTTACATAGAAGGTAAACGTTTTGTAAATTATAAAAGACAAATTGTTTCTAGCGGACTAATTAAATTAATTAATTAGGATAAAACTGAACTGTTTAAGTCCGCTACAAGATCTATTTGCACCTTATTGACAAGACCTATTTTGCAACTTATTTAAGGTCGGCTATTAGCTTTAAGTCATATGAAATGACGAAATATAGTACTCTTACTTTGAATACTTCACAATACATATTTATCTTTAACATCTTTACAAAGTTACAAAACTCGCAAGAAAAAGGATAATACATCATATTTTAATATCGCCAACACTAAATATAATACACACTTCTTAAACATTAATGTACTATACGATTCTCTATAATTAAAAGTAGTAAATATTTATCTTCTAGATTATTTAAGTTTTTATTAAAAAAATATTTAATAGAAGCTGGTCTTAAAAGTTTTATAGGAAAAGTGAATAATTAATATGAGCGATTTTTTATATTGCTAACAGAAATCATTATTAATCAACAAGTTGAAAATGTCTTGTTCATGGCGAGTCTATATTACGAAAACAATATGGGTTGATATACCTCAACGAAAAAATATCAGAAATCAAATTTGACTGAGAGCTCACATAGCAACATAAAGGTTATGTAAATGCTACTTGCTTATAAAGGGTGCTTTCGGGAATTACATTTCCCCACAGTATATATCTATACGTATTTCAATAAACAGTGGTTATTAAGGACTGTATATGGTAAAGAAAACGGGAAATAAATATATTTCCCGAGGATTCCCGACAGCATCCTTTACTTACTTACTAGATTTTAAATAGGGACTTAACTAAATAAAACACATTACCTCGCTAAGGTTATTTATAGATTTATGTGTATAAGGTTGTGATCTTTGCTTAACATTATTAATTTTTACAACTAATTTTTTCTACATAAGTAAAACATTAAATAGAAACTGAAAAACTTTCCAAAATATTTAGAAATACATATTTTAATAAAATGAATAAATAAATAGTTAATGCATTATTAATATAACAAAACATCGCGTGATTGCATTAACACTGTCACTAACTTTGTTTTGATAATTTTTATTCTAGATTACAATGTTAGAAATAACTTTTTTAGTTTTAATTATCTAAACAAATAACTTTTTATAAATTAGGGGAAATATTACCAGAGTTGTACTTAGGATATAACAGTTTTATTATCATATTTATTTAGGTTCCATTAAAATAAACTTGATATTAGCTGAAAATTCGATATTAAAGTGAATCATAAATAATTAATTATTCCTTTTCTACAATAACTTAACATTTAATTTAATTATGGTAAATTAAAGTATTTGCTTGTCTTTAAACATGGCGGATATTCTAGAAATATGTCTTAGTACCCGACTGACTCTGCTTTACATTAATAATTACATAGAAATGTCAATTTAGGGAAATATACAATTAAATTCAGTATAGTGTTGAATATTACGGGTATTTTAAATATAAAATTCGAAGTTAAAAATCTTTCGCAAATCACATTTTTTCTAAAAAAATTTACCTTATAATTGTTTATTTGTTAAATTACTATATTTACTTAAAAAATAATTAAATTTAATATTTTTTTAAATACTAATTAATAAAATATTATACAAAAGTGAGAAACATACATCAATTTATACAAAAATTTCTATAGAATATCTCTAATTAAAGAAATTAGTAAGCTTAAAATACTTAATTAATATAATCAAGTATCATAAAACCAAATTAGAACTCTATTTCTTAAGTATTAGTATTTAATTTTAAAGCGTTGGCCCAAATTAAAGTATACTCAATTTAGATTATCATTTTTACGTTTTGGATTATCTTCAAAGATAATTTTTACGGATATATTTTTTTATTTAAATATTCCACAAATTCCAAAGTACTTTCTATTAAAACATCAGTAGCATTCAATAAAGAATCTATTTTGTTTTGTTTAATTAATTTTAAATTACTAGTTAGTGCTGTTAATTTATGTTGATATAATTAGCAAAACTATTATGCCAACACTAAGTTAATTTTCAAATTAACTTTTCGATGTAATTTATGTCGACTCTTAACAATCAGCAGACGTTGCTCAGCACTATAGTTTCCTATTTAAACCACGCTGGCGCTGATTCATTCGTAGTCGTGTCCTAAAATTCAAGCAGTGATTTTGATTTTGTATCCACAATGGAAATAACAGAAGAAGTCTTCGCAAAATCAATCCGAATTACTAAACTAAGTGCCGCTTCGATTGGAATTTTACTCTACAACCGAAGAAAACCAATTTCTAAGTTCAAACGTATTTTTAACGACATTTATTACAATTTCTTGTATTATTTCTTGAGTGTCGGTGTTCTGGGTCTTATAATAGATTTATTCAAAGCAGAAAATTTCATCGCGGCGACAAATGGCGGTCCATGTACCTTGTACTCACTAATCAGTCTCCTAAAGATGAAGTCTGTATCCAGAAAATTGGAAAAATCGGAGAAACTGTTAAACGATTTGGAAGATTTGTGGCCAGTTGGAGTACAACTCAGCAAGGAGATGACGAAGCTCGTCCTGGATTACACCTTCAAGTGTAACAGGATTAAATACGCCTTCACAGTGTTTAACATATCCTTCATTTCTGCCTTCGACGTCTCTGCTGCGATCTTTCTCATAGTTCACTACCTCCAAACCGGGGAAGTTATCAAATTCTTACCTTACCTCATCTACATGCCATTTGACACGTCAGCAAAATACGTGTACCCATTTGTCTATCTGTTCCACGTCGTAACTTCGTCTATTGTCGTGATTGGCGTGATTTTGTCGGATACTTTCTTCGTCACCATCATCACGCATACTTGCACGCAGTTCAAACTCCTGCAGCATCGAATTGAGCATCTCGTGGAAGATTTTACGCCTTCTGACGTCAGCTGCAGTCTGGATATCAACCACAATCATCACCACGACTTATACGGCGAACTCAAGAAGTGCATTAAGAGGCATTCGGAACTCATCGAGTAAGTCAAAAGTTCTTTTACGATTACAATTTTATAATAATAAAAATAAATTCCTTAATTAATTATATACCACTTTTATTAGATTGTCTAACACAGTTGAGGATATATTTTCCGTTTCTCTTCTCATGAACTTCATGTCCAGTTCGATCATTATTTGCTGTGTGGGATTTCAATCTACTGTAAGTTTTATTTCTAATCCTATTATTTCTATTAACTACATTCTCAAAAAAAACTTAAAAAATAGCAATATTTTAGAACCAAATATTAAAAAAATTCAGATCTCAGAATATTAATTTTCATAACATATACAGTGCATTTTCATAGAATTCTTTAACAAGTTCAGACAAAAGTTAATCTTAAAAAAATTGTAATACAAAATATTAACAAACAATACATAGCTAGCAAGAAGTATGGAACTTACACTGCAAGACAATTTATATATGAGAAATAGAAAGTGAACCTTAGAATTAGTTTGAACCTTATAGTGCAAGTTTTCTAAGTGAACATTATTTGAAAATATTTCTTAACGTAATATTTACATTTGGTATTTAGTGGCTGTATATAAAATATATTTACTTTCTTAAAGAAATTGTACTTCGCAGACGCTTCCTGTTAACACCCCCTTTTTGATTGAGAAACGGAAATTTATAACTGCAGTAGCCATGAATAGATCATTCTTGTTGTCTGGATATAACGTATAAGAAGAAGCAGAACAATATTAGGGGCGATAAAAGGCTACGTGCCTAGAAAGCCCGAGAAACTATATTAAAAAAAAAAAGAAATTATAAAGTGTAGTTGTGAAAACGAGTTTCATAGTCTTTCTCCTTCTTATTTTATATATAATACTAACTAATTAAAATAGTTTGAAGTATCAATAAAAACTTAAGATTATTAAATATATTCAATTTATTTTTATTTATTTAAAATTTTCAAAAACATTCGAAACATTTTTAATAATTATCGCACTATTATTATTTGAAGGTCGCTACCGGAGTGGAATTGGTTATCTTTGTGCTGTTCCTCATCACCAGCCTGTACCAAATATTCGTCCTGTGTTGGGCGGGACACCAACTTATTGACAACGTAAGTCAAATTAAAATATTATTTTTCTTAAAAAAGAAATTCACACAAATGTGTAATATTTATAGAAGAAATGCAATGTGTTTGTAAAATGTTTTCATATAATATTATTTAGAGCACTGCAATAGCCGACGCAGCATACAACTCTTCTTGGTACCTTATGGACAAGAAGTACCGTCAATTGATCCATATCATCATCCTCAGAGCACAAAGACCACAAGTTGTGACAGCACTTCGCTTTTCGGTTGTCTCCTTCAACAGTTTCGCGTCGGTAAGAAAGAACAACTCATTAAGTCTTATCTATTCGTTGTGCATTCAAAAATACCTCATCTTAACTAACACTTTTCATTTCGCAGATTCTCAGTACGTCTTACTCGTATTTCACACTGCTGAACACGTCTTACAAACCTGAGAAGAAGTAATAATTATTTAATAAAGATAACTTTAAGTTAGTTAATTTGGTTAGAAAATTAACATTTATTTTATATTTACGGCTATGTATCTATTTATAATTTGAAATTAACTATTGCACGCCCAAAAGCTTGTTCTGCCTATGACGTCAGTCATGGAAAGATTTGAGTTGAGAACTGATTTTTGATTCTTTATTGAAATATAGATCACTTAATGTATATTGGCGTTTTTATTTTATTAAATAGCCAAAAATTAAAGGTATCTATTAAAGTTTGAATTTCGTTTTACCACTTAATATTTCTTAAGACAGAACTATTCAGTAGAACATAATAAGTAATCGAGTTTATTAATCATAGTACAACACAAAATTTTATAAAAACTTTCTGGGTTGCTACTAGCGCTGTGGCGTTTGATTCTACATCTCTTCTCTTGCTCAAAAGCAAATGGTTGTGGGGTAAAAAAGGAAATGACATTTACTAATCAATTAATTTTCATACATTTTTACTTCTTTACTTGTTAACTACGACAATTTACAAGCTATCAACTTATAATATTGAGAAGTGAATAAAAATAATTTGATAATCAATTTTATCAATATACAATACAGTTTTATATAAATTCAGTAATGGTTCACAAACTAATTTTACCTTATAATAATATTTGGAAACCCTTGTGAAAATCTGGTAATTTATGCCAATTAGAAGCACCTGTGTATATCTAACGTTTAAATTTATTGGCGCATTACAATCCAAACAATTCTTCTTAAAATTAAAATTAAAATATTCAAATTTAAATTTAAACCAGTATTCAGAAAGTATAAAATAAAATATATTGAATACTTTATGAATAAATTGTAACAGTTACTGTTGTACTACGCAAACTGTAGTAAACAGGTTTTGCAACTTGAATACGCAACGTCCTTGCAAGGACGACAAACTAAGAAAGGTGTGTATTCAATACTGTTATTATGGGTGTTACAATTCATGCAAACATTATATATTAGGCCCTAAATACAACCCTGTGTAAATTTAATTGTAATACAATGAATGCATTCATAAATCTTGAATAAAGATTTATGAATGAACGTATAAGATAGAGATGTATATTAACGAACACTTATTATAGGCAAAGAAAGAATCTTACATCAGGGTAGTACTTAGACAAAAGTTATTTTAAATATAATAACACTTAAATAAGAATTGTTGTAATCATGTAATGTAATTAATAGTAATAATTTTAATGGAATAATGTTTTAAACTTATATATGACTTAAAATGTAATTTTGTATTTTATTAATAAATGTAATAAAAGTGGATTTTAAATATATTTAACAACAAATGTATATATTACGTAATACACTGGTAATATTTCATATAAGCGAAAACTACTTATATTTGATGTATTTTATTGTATATATTTTTACTAAACATTAGGTTTAATTTTTTATCAAAATTTATTATATTTTTACACAATTCTTTTACAATAATTTCACTAAACCCAGTTATGCATATTTCAGATTTATCTAACTTAGAAGACCTACTTGTTCGGTAAAGAATGTTACCTAATATATAATGTTTTGTGACCTTGTTTACGTCTTTATTGAAAAACTATTAAACCTATTTGTTTTAAGCAGTTCGGATATTAAACCGTAAACACATGTAAATTTGTTTAGCAAAAAAAATAGCTGAGAAAATGCAAAGGAATAAAAATGATAAGTTTTTAAAGTGAAGAAGTGAGAATACTACCTAAATATGAAGTGAAATAAAATTAAAATTTGTCAAAATTATAATGCATATTATTCGGTTTCTTTAATTTTTCTTGTTATTTATTTTAACATCAAAGAATAAGTAAGCATAATCTAAAAACTTTAATACGAGATACATTTCATTTTATAACTTTTTTATATTCATTCCATTGCAATAAGGCATTCATCTGTTACCTGTATAATAATCGAAGATACAATTAACTGCAGTCTTTAAAATTAAAAATGTTATAATTTGTATAGATATAACGTATATTAGAAATAATGTAATTTATCGTTGATTTATTAAGGACGCAAACCATTTGTAAATATTGGAAATAAAAGCTTAACTCAAGTTGCATTTTCAGGACAATTTTATTTGTCAATATTAATAAACAAACGAATATCAGACAAGTTCAATTCATGACGCATGACGTCAGAGATAAAGGTACAAAACAAGTCCTTGAGTGTGGTGATTATTATTTTGCAACGTCTGTAATGTATAAGTAAGTAATCAAATGTTTTATAAACTAAAACAATAAACAACGTATAACTTTCTTACTATAACTACCCTTTTACCAACAATTGTTAGTAAAATGACTAATTAGTATACAAATATTTGTGTTTAACATTCTTGACAAGAGATGGCACCACCATTTAAGCATACTATTGGCGCTAATATTTAAAAGAAAACCCTTTTCAAATAGGTTAGAACAAGTAAAAACCTATTCTTATATAAATCACACGCTACATTGAGTTACAAATACAATTGCGTGTCATATTATCAAAAAGATTTTTATTCTTATAATAATTACTCTCATAATATAGGGCATTTAATAGAGACATTTAACTTACTAGCAATTATACTACAATTAACTTATATAAAAAGCGGGGTGAAAAGTACCAGTGCCGTACTTGGATGTGGAAAATGAATCAAAATTATTAAAACTTAGGGCACTTACTTTTAACATATTATACGTCACTTTTAATTAAGTACAACTATAAATTACTATTATTAGATTACCATCGTTTTGATTACATCGTAAATTTTTGAGAAATAATTTAATATGGTGCTATTTTTTATTAATAATATTTTGTTTTATTGTTGGTGGTGGTATTAGGAATATTTTATTTTATTTACTTTGTCTTTGTTCACCTATCTGACCCTGATGAAACTAAATGATAATTTAGGGATAGTTAACTTTAGGGCTGTCAGAAACGCTTTTATACAAATCATTAATATTTTATTCAAACATATGAATATTACATTAATATTTTATTAGTCCTTACATCGCAGCGTTATTTTAGCTTAGATGCTTCAAAATTGAATACAACTAATAAAATTATTTATTTACTGGGTGATAGTTTTAATCTATATAAAATGTAATCAATTTCTACATTAAATAAATAAAGATTATCCTGAAAAAGGTTTAATTAATTAATTAGTAGTGTTAAATATTAGATTCTATTATCTAATATATTTTCGAAACTCATTAATTTTTTAATTTTCCAACAAGATATGGTTTTCGGTAAAGCGTTTGATGTCTTCATCTTTAATTTACCGCCTCTGCTCAGCACTACAAGTGCCTATTTAAGAAACGTCGACGCATGTCTTATAATTAGTTGTATTCAAAATTTCAAACGAAAATCTTCAACCAAAGAAACAGTCATGACATTGCTGGACATAAGTTTCGAAGATTCGGTGAAGATACCAACAGTTGCATCGGCAGCTTTTGGAGTTTTGTTGAAAGATAGAAGAAAGAATATTTCAACTTTAAAGCAGATTTGCTGCCATATTTACAACGTGATATGTTTTCTATCGTTATCTCTATCAGTTTTTGGCGCAATTGTTTACATGTTTATATTCAGTGTTAATTTCCTATCAGTTACCATCGTACTACCATGCATCTGCTTGTGCATCATCAGCCTCTGGAAGTTTGGGACAATGGCAGCTAAAGTAGAGAAATCTAAGAAGCTACTCAACCATCTAGAAGATTTATGGCCGACGAAGAATTTGGACAAGGAAACCGCAGATATTATTACAACAACAATACTCAGGGGAAAGAAAGCTCAAGTGTTTTTCTCAGTAGCTATGATAGCTCTCGCTGTTGTTTTTGATATATCTTCACTACTGCTTCTCATAATTCAGTATATTCAAACAGGCGAAATAATTAAAACTCTTCCTTATTTAATTTACATGCCGTGGGACACCACTGGAACATATTCCTACCCTTTGGCATATATATATGATGTTCTGTCTTCTTCTTTCGCCTTCGCTGGTCTTCTTGCTTCTGATACATTCTTCATAGCCAGCGCTTTTCATATCTGTACACAATTTAAATTACTTCATCGAAGAATTTCTAACTTAGTTGGTGATATTCTTCCTCTGGAGATATCGGAGAGTCTCGATATTAACCACAAGTACCACCAGGAAATGTACGACGCCCTTATTGAGTGCGTGAAACGTCACTCGGAACTAATCATGTAATTATCTTGTAATTTTCATTTAGTTTCATTTTGGGAAATTTGATATAGTAATTTAAAATATAGAAATATATCAAATTCCTTAAAATTTGGGAAATATAACAAATTATAGTGTCTTACAAATCTGCATTCATTTTTAGGCTTTCTCGCACATTGGAAAATATATTTTCTTTGTCAATTTTGTTCAACTTCACAAACAGTTCCATCATCATTTGCTGCGTTGGCTTCAATGCTACAGTAAGTAGATCTTTATCATTATAAATCTATAAGTTGTTTTAATAATAAAATATAACGTAAAACTATTCGCTAAACATAGTTACGTATTTGTAAGGTTTATTGAAAATATAAATTGGGCAATACTTTCACAAGGAGTAACGTAAAATGAAATCGATGTGTTCTTGAATGTAAGGTTTTAACAAAATAAAATTACCAAGTAAATATATAATTGCAAGTAAAATTAAATACATGAAACAAAGCGGGGCGAAAAGTCAATTAATTATAACTCATATGTATCATAGTGAAATTATTATCATTTTAGGCGCTTACTGGAATAGAACTGATGATATTCATAGTGTTTTTGGTGGTGGCCCTTTCCCAAATTGCATTTTTGTGTTGGGCTGGAAATCATATTATGGAAACTGTAAGTAATAAAAACTAATACATTCCAACTAATAACATACATTTTTTTAAGGTAATATAATGTAAGATATCATAACAAAAATTTAACAGAACACAAACAATTACATTTTCTGATGATAATGAAGCTTTTTAAGTAAGATTATACAATATTCCATACGTACAAAATTAATATATCGGTAAACTATTTGTACAACTTAACGATAGGTAAAACATATTACGTTAATAATATTACTTTTATGCGATACAACTTAGCAATTTTGTAGTTGGAATTTTCTTTTCAGATAAAATTTGCACACAGTATGACAATAATTATTATTATTCTAGAGCCAAAGAATTGGAGACGCTGCATATAATTCGGCATGGTATCTGGCCGATAAGAAATTTCGTCAACTCATACACATCATCATCATGCGAGCTCAGCGCCCCCAGGTTATTACTGCATATGGATTCTCCGTCGTTTCATTTCAAAGTTTCTCTTCGGTAAATATAGCTAATATTTATTAACATAAGAGTTACGTTACGTTACGTTACGTTTTAACATAAACACACACTTTTAAGCGCGATTAAAAAATCTTATAAAATATCGTTCATAAATTATTTGACATAAATTTCATGGTTTATTCGTTCCTCTTATCTCGGCTTTTAACACATTGTAGACTCACTTGAAAAAAATATTTATTTTTTTAGTGTTACCCAGGTAGCAAATGTACCGCATTTTAACACTTAAATTAGCTTGTGGCGAGCTAGTAAGTGTGACTGCAACACATTTTTCTGCTGGGTATTTCTTTTAATCTTATTTCTATTTAAGTCGAAATTTGGTTTAGATGTCACTTCACGAAACTTATAATACCATAAGTAATAATTTAAGAAAACCATCTACTCACCGTCTTTACGTATGATGTAAGTAATTGACGAACAAATTTAATTTTTATTCACTTTAAATATTGTTATTTTTCTAGATCCTGAGTACATCGTATTCATATTTCACGTTGCTGCAAACGTCTTATCAAAATAATTAGAACACTATCAACAAATTAAATTAAAACTTTTAAGTATGAACTATCTGTATACCAATACATGTACCTACACAAAATCACATCATAATGTTAATGTCTGTTTTAAACAAATAATACTATTAGATAATTTGCTATAGAAAAGGATGGTAGATGTTGTTAGAGTGAGAAGAAGTTTTGTCAGTGTAGGCATAAAGGTTAACTATATTTTTCTTGCAATAACTAATTGTTCAAGTATATGGTTATCGTAGTGCGCTGTGCTTAAACTGGCCAGTATCATCGGCTTGTTTTCTTTGGAGATGTGTGTGACTGAATTGGTAAGACTATATTTGAACATACAGGTCGGTTTCACACCAGACAGACAGTTCAATAAAACACGAACAAAAACTGTTTTTTCTGACCAATGTTTACACCAAAGAGACAGTGCTTAAATCATATTTGTCTTTTGTTGCTGTTTTAGTAAACAAAACACAGCAGTTTTGTTTTTTGTGAACATATGCGCTTATCATGTTTGTCATGATGTTTATCATGTTTATAATTTTTATGGGACACACAGAAAAACACTAAAAACAAAACCAGTCTGAGCTGAACTGTTTTAAAATAAAAAAAAAAGTTTTTGTTTTGTTTTTTGGCAACAAAACTGTTTTCAAAACTGTCTCTTTGGTGTGAAACCGACATTAATAACGTTCAAAGATTTTGCGACGTAAAAATATGTATAAGTAACACAATTACACTAACAAATGATAACAATCATGAATTCGGCCCTTTTCTGGTTCAGGGGTGAGATAACTTACAAATTATTAGCGTTTCAAAATAAAAAGAAATTAACTATACTGTGTAAAAATGTTAAATTTGCAAATTAAAACTTGAAATAAGGAAGTACCTAAGGGTCTACTAATTTATTACGAGTATATAATTATTATTGTTAAACTATATACTGGTAAATGTGTGTTAACCATAAAATATAATGCATTAATTATTTACAAAAGTAGAGTAGAGATACCAAACTCTTAGTATCAATTAGGCAGGATTAATATTTAAAAAAGTTTATAATTACAATGCATTTGTAAAATATTTACTTACACTTTCTGGCGTGTTAATGGTAAACTTCATTTAATTATTGTGATGGTTCAAAGTTGGAATAATTACACGCAACTAACTTTCAGCTAAACTGTGGGGTTCAAAGTAACAGTGACGTACTTAGGAGAAACATAGGGCATGAATTTAAAAAAAATTCATAAATAATATCACACATAATTAACAATATTTTAGAATAGAATAATGCAAATATTATTATTAAATTACATTTATAACATAATTTGTTATTAATTCAAAACTTTTATTGTAAAAAAAATATTATTGCTGTTAATTTTTATGTAATAAAAGCACAAGTTAAAAAAATTCAATTTTGTTTTTAAAAGTACTTTGTTCCTATCTGGCTCTGATGAGTTTTCCTGGAATATGAGGATAGTTTTAAGTAGGGATGTTAACAATATATATTTAGTAAGCACGATATATTCAGCTCATAAATTTATAACAAAGGAACTATGTTCAAAAATCGAAATTGACGCATTTCTAAAACAAATTCCTTATTCACATTTCATTGTTACGCAATAATTATAATAGCTAGTATATTTTAAGTCGCTATTTCTTAATTTATTCATCATTTGACATATTTAAAATGATGCAAAATGTATTTTGTATAAAATATTTATAATTTACGTTACAAAAAAATTGATGTTAATAAAATACTATCAATAATTGTTATATACTTTTATTTATTTTCGATATTTTACTTCGATTATTGTTACATTTCACCAGTTGTGATCAATTCCCACCACTAGTTTTTACTATTTAAACGAACACTTTGTCACTTTGGGGCTAGTCCTATTCTAAATTTGAAACAGATACAATAAAATCATGAAAATATTAAATGATTCGTTTTTTAATCAAACTAACTTCATTTCAATAGCTGTTATAGCTATAGTTGTTTTTTTATCTAATATAAATATTTATTCATCAAATTTTAAATTGTTGTCATACATATTCGACAATTTTCCATCTGTTGGTGCTATTTTAAAAATATGTGCATTTATTTGTGTTGATATGTTCGATAAAAGTGCTTATTTCAATAAATTGGTGTCAATATCAAATTATATTAAATACGCTACGAATAATTATAGCTTCACTATAAAGCTGAACACATTTGGAAGAAGAACTATTACTTTCTGTCTGGATCAAAACACTTGCGCTACTCTGAACGTGTCTTTAAATATTTCATCTATAAATTGTGCAAAGAAGAACAGAAATCAACTAATAGTAAATCAAAGGAAATACAGTTATTGTTTCTCGCTTTGCATCTCTGGCACTTTCCATTTGTTTTGCAACATCATTTATCAACTGGTGCGTATATCCATACAAGCTACACATCTCAGATTCAGTTTGGTTTACATTATTTCTAAAGATTCATCTAATTGCCACTGAAGTACGTCTTTTACATAGCAATCAATGTTCTAAGGTAATTATTATTCATTTACATTTATATTTATTTTCTGATTTGATTCACAGACTGGTGCTACTTGAAATTTTTGTGAAAACTAATTTCAAATATTCTGTTGCAGATTCTTTTTTCAATCACATATTCTTCAAGATCTACACATAACATTTACAATATTAAAAATGAATAAAATGTAAATTTTACATTTTTATATAAAATGCAAATTTTCCATAACATTTCTTTATGTAAAATATATATATAACTCTATGTAGCACAAATGAATTATGTTGCTATCACGTTTTACAAATATCATGTGCACATACTTTTTGGTAGTTAAGAACTAAATGTAAACTGTAAATTGATAATTATTCATGTAATTGATAAGAGTCGTATAACATGTTGTTATGATATGATCAACAGATTCTATAAGATTAGTATTGTATTGTGTTATTATTATACTATACTATTTTATAAAATGGTTTTAATGGATAATTAATATCTAAGACTGTATTTCTTTTATTATTTAAGAGCGTACTTTTTTATAATGTTTGTACATTAAAATCTGTAACGAAAGAGTTCCTAGTACATAGTGTTTCAGAAAAACGATGTTTTCAACGACATCTGTGGTTTCTAAATGCGAATGTAAAACACTGCTATAATAAGAAAATCACTGTTTAGTTATAAGCTTAGTATGTATCCAACATGTTTTTCTTTATTGTTTTACGGCGATTTCAACTGCTAGGTCGTATTCGGCGAACATTATTCTTTTATAACTAATTAAAATTAAACCCACTAATTAAAATAAAATCTCATTGAAGAACGCTCGCAGTCTAGACTGGATCATCTTCCATGATATCTTAAAATTGATCTTTAATGTTGTGTTTTTTCCAGATGGCTTTATATCTAATTTTAAAGTTATAATAATTATTGGATTACTTTATTTATAGATTTAGGTTAAATTAAATTAATTAGTTAACTTGTTTAATATATGAATATTCAATTAGATATTTAAGTTACATTTATTTATAAAATATGTACATAACCGTGGTTTTAAATTTGTAATTTGCTAGTGTTAATGATTTGTCTAAGTGTTGGGTTTTATAACAATGTAAATAAATAAATTCTTTAAATATTTGTGTCTTAATTCTTTACTTTTCTTGACTATAGACTCGTCTGTCTTCGGATTCGATCACTAGACCAAAGTTATATTTTCTGTTGTTATTAACTTATATTGATAATGTACAAACATAATTGTACACTTATTAGTCAGTTGTGTAGCCCACATATATGAGACCATGACATTACAAATACTGTCAACATAGTCGTCGATGATGACCTTGAAATAAATTAATTAAAAAGAAAATCACAACATGAAATTCGTTTTATATCTTTAACATATATTTAGTAGTACTATATTTATGTCAGTAATATGTATTATTAAAATACTACGAGAGTTTTTTGAAGAATGCATAATTTACACTATAAAGTAAAAAATTACACAAGTTTTTACTTCAGAAATACTGTGAGCTATTATTACAGTAATTGGCAGGTCTTCACCTTTCCACTCTACTGTAATTTTCTTATATTAAAATCTTAAATATTAAAAAAGGGATTAGAATATCAGTTTCATATTGCAAGTTAATATACCTTGTTATATAGGCTTTAATAATTCATAGCCAATATTAAAATCAAATGTTTATTAGGGCTGTAAAATCCATGCTACAATATGTTATTGTTCATATTTATAGTTAACTTATTTACGAATACCTATCATTTACGATCACCTACTATGTCTACAATCAACTATATTTAGATTTATAAAAAGTTATGTGTACAAGAATACATCAAAAATTTTCGGCATCTTATTTGGAACACTAAAGTTAGCTTGCTATATTTTTTTTGTATTCACGGCCTAATTTCGAACAATTACATCGGACTTTACCTGAATGAAAAATGTAGCAGAGATATACAAACATTACAGAAATAATACGTAAAATATAGGTTACTTTACGTTAATTTTTATCTGTCTAATATGTATCTATGTAATATTTATGATTTATGCTTAAGAAGTATTCAATTAAGGAATCAATCCTAAAACTTCAATACATTGTTCATATTTTTATTAAAAAGTACAGCTTTCAATTAATTCAAATTAAATCTAATTTATAGTTATGCTTAGAAATACAGGTATAATGAACCCATTGCTAATAATTGCTGTGCATTTAGAACAAAAATAAACATCGCGTGTGTCATATACATAAGACTTTCGATAATTCTGCTTCTTAATACACAAATTGATAACTTACTTCAAATAATTATATGACAAATAACTTTCATTCAATAAAACGCAGGGTAAAAAATACCAGTAGCGTATTTAGGGGTGAAATAAATAACAAAAATATTAACTTTCTTAGGGCGTCATTTATTGACTTTTTCATACGCGTATATAATAACGAATAACTGGTAAAAGTGAAGTAATTAACTAGTTGATAAATTTATACTAAAATAAGAAACAAAATGTAATTGTATTTAATGCTAATTATCCATTTTACTGTTTTATAATTGATGTTAAAGTAATCTATTTTCAGTTCGTGTTACATATTTTTGTCTCTCATCTGACCCTGACAGAAACTTCAACGGTTTAGAAAAACTTCACTTTAGGGTTGTCATTTCGATTTTATATCTTCGAAAATATATAGTGAAATATTATTTCTAATGTTTAACGTTGTGAAGCGTCTCTATCTTCCTTACTGAGTAAAAACTTTTTGTTAATTATTTTTTTCACTTTCAATTGTAATCAATAAAATTTTCGATGTTTTACTTTACATGTTTAAGAATATAATTCACTATTTAATCTTGAAGAGTTAAATTCTTTTTAGTTTATGTAAGATGCTGTTTTCATCCAAATATTCTACGCAAATTTCCTAAAATTGGATACCTCTTTTTGCAAATTCTTTTCAGATGGCATAGCACTATTATTGAAATAGTTCAAATTATATACAGGTCAAAGACTCAAAAAAACCTACTTCCACAACAACGTTTTATGTTTTCTCGTTGTGCCGAACTTTTTCTTCGTCGACATCGACACTTCTTCGACGATCAAACATTTTTCCAATGTTTGACAACACTATGAAAAGCTATTTAAGCGATGTTGAGACCTGGTTGAAGTTTAGTTGCGATAGAAATTTCAAGCAAATACTTTAAATCCCATACCTAGTATGAAAGTCTTAAAGACAACTTTCGCCGACACCGTATACATTCCAATAAAAAGTGCAGCCGTCATGGGAATCGTACTGTACGATCGCAGAAAACCCATATCAAGCATTATCAAAATCCTAAACTGGATTTATTTCAGTTTTTGTTTCTGGTGCCTTGCTCTAGCGGCATTAGGTGAAACTATCAACATATTCGCTTTATTTAGTGTTAATTTTTTGGCAGTTACAAATGTCGTCCCCTGCATGTGTTACTGCACCATCAGCCTCTGTCGGTCCGGGTCTGTTGCTGCTAACATTGAAAAATGCAAAAAGTTATTAAACGATCTGGAAGATATTTGGCCCACTGGAGAACTTAACGAGAAGGAAGCTGGATTAGTTATAAATATAACTAATAAAGCTAAGAAAGCTCAAGTTTTCTACAACTTTGTAACAATCTTATTCGGTATCACATTTGACATATCGTCAATTCTTCTTCTTGTGATCCACTACTTGAAAACAGGAGAGGTGATTAAAGCTTTGCCGTTTTTGGTTTATATGCCGTTTGACACCACGGGAACGTACTCCTATCCATTGGCTTACATCTTCCTGTTGATAGCAGCAGCAGTCGCTAATTTAGGGCTGATTATTGCTGATACTTTCTTCATTGCAACAGTTATGCATATCTGCACGCATTTTGAACTTCTAAAGTTGAAAATTCTTAATATTGTTGAAGAATCTATCCCAGATGAGATCTGCAGAAGCCTTGACATCCACCATGATCACCACCAGAAAATATACGATGAATTGATCCTATGTGTTAAACGGCACTCTCAACTGATCATGTAAATATGAATTTTATATACCTTTAAAGTACTGCCAAGTTTACTAATTAGAATCATGTCCCCAAAATCAATTTAATCACTTGTAAAATGTAACGCAATATAACACTTAAATTAACTTGTAGTTAGCTAGCATCATGGCAATTTTCTACCTATACTAAAAAAAATTAGCTAATGTTTCAATTTTTGTAGGTTGTGCAACTCTTTGGAAGAAATGTTTTCCGGATCTATTTTGTACAACTTCATCGCCAGCTCCATCATCATTTGCTGCGTGGGCTTCAATTCTACTGTAGGTCTCATTTAGTGTATATTATAATTAGTAATTAGTGGTTTAAAAACTATTCTAAGATAAATTCCGCTGTAGGCCTGCACTGGCATGGAGCTGATCATCTTCACGGTGTTTCTAGTAGTCGGACTCTACCAAATCTACATTCTGTGTTGGGCGGGAGATCAGCTTATTAACTCTGTAAGTTATTCATATTTTATAGATCTTCCTTTTTCTTAAAAAATTAATAACTTCCCGCGTAGCTAGTGATTATGACAAAAAACAAAACTTCAAATTAGTAAAAAATATACAGGGAATTTGGTAGCAAGGTGCAAAGCCTTAAGGGGATGATAGTTGACACCATTTAGAACATTTTGAGCCATACATAACTTTTTGAAGTCTTCTTATTTACTTTTTACTACTATTTTTATGTTATTTTTATAAAAACACAATTTCTGACAGTTAAATGCCAAAAGTGACCCAATTTAAGTTGGTATGTTAATTTTTTGGGGTTGTCAGATTTGTACCTAATCTAATAAACCAAGTTTCAAGCATATGTGTTATTTGAAAAAAATGCTAGACGCTTTAGAAGTTGTATTTTTTTGAAATTAATAAGACGCTGCGCAGTTTATGGCATTTCAAAAAATAAATAAATTAGCCTTGATTACACAAACCTTTTTAAAAACATGCTCGGTTATTTGCCCTTCTTTTAAGGTATCATTTAAGCTGATATCTTACTAATACTCAGAATACACCCTGTGTATTGGAAGGAGTGAGAATGCTTAGATATAATAAGGATCAAAATTGAATTAAGCACAATGATATGAAAATAAATGAGTTAAGCCACAAAAATGTAGTCCCAAATGGCAAAAACATTAAAAATAAAATATATTTATTGATAAGTAAGCTAGTAAGTAATATTCAGTAAGACTCCATTTGAAATCGCATTGTTCATAAAAGTGTTCGCTCACAGTTTAGATGTTTAGATGGAATGTCTCCATTATGTGTATAGCCCATACCAATATCAGTTCGCTATTTAGAATTCTAGCGACAAAAAAGTTAATGCAATCTACAATTGAAGTGAATAAGTGACATAATAAAATTGTTTATAGGTTCAACAAATAATTTTTCTATTATATTACAACGATTTCAACAGCTAAGTAATATCACTTTTTATATAGAAAATTGTAACGTAGTTTAGTTTCAAACTTGCTACCTTGTTACAAACCAATTCCTAAATTTCTTTTCTACCTAAATCCACCATTTCACACCTGTTAATTATTAAAACCAACTGGAATGATAGCATGATAGATACATTGATTTAAGTTACAATTTCGTTAGAATTTATTTCTACCGTTGCGACAACCCAATATTTTATATAGTTTCTTATTAAAGTTTCACTTCAAAACCACTAATCTTTGTGAATATATTAGAGCAAGGATATCGCTGATGCAGCATACAGCTGCTCTTGGTATCTCACGGAGAAGAGATTTCGTCAGTTGATTCACATCATAATGTTGAGGGCACAGCAGCCCCAGGTTATCACAGCGATGCGATTCTCTGTGTTATCGTTCGATAGTTTCTCATCGGTAAATATTATAGAAATTTTAAATTATTTACGTTAACAATATTTGACATGTGAAAGTACTCAACTTTATTTTTCAGATTCTAAGTACATCTTACTCGTACTTTACTTTGCTACAAACGACTTATCAAAAAAACTAACGGGGCATCCACAAATGAAAGTTCTAAGGTTTGGAAACTGACAATTTACGGAAAGAGAATATATGTTAATCACCAAGTGCAAATTCTAGATGTTTATTTTTGTAATATAGATGCTACTTTTTACATTCTTAGAAATGTTACTATTTTTGCTTATAGAATTTTATCTTTTAATTAATTTGTTGTTAATTATATCTGTTTATATTACATAAGTAAAATATACTGTTAAATAATTATTATTACCCAGGTAGAAAATTGTCTTGGATTACAAGATTCGCACTTGCTAGTTTCTCACAAGCTAATTCAAAAATTCATTTTCTTCTTCTCGTAAAAAAATAGTCACACTTCACAGTTGCTAGCTTACTACAAGCTAATTAAAATGTTATATTTTCTATCTGGGAACTGTTATAAAAGTTTTAAAGAATTGCATTAAACTTATGCACAGTATCTAAACTTATTTCAATTTTAAATTAATTTATAGTGGAATTTTATAATTCAACTTTGGGTGAAACTTTTGGTATTTCATGTTTTTAAACATTTAATATTTTGAAGATGTAATATGACATTGGCCCTTTTAGCACCAAGCTACTGATATAGATGTACTTTAGTCGTAAAAATGTATTTTTAACACTTACAGAAATTTTTGAATTTCTTAAACCTGCAAAACCTTAGGACCACTATAAATGCATATGTAACATTTACGTTCAATTTAAGTATTTTAAGAGAATATAATCTAACGCTATATCATGATGTATAGTAACTAAAAGGTATACAAATGCAAAAATATAAACCCTCAAAAAAAATTGACTCAAAATTGACTCTAATTGTATGTATAGCTGCACTTCATTATAAAAAATAAATATTTACTTTAACAGATTGCTTATTTTTTAATAGAAATAATATTATCCCGCTAAACACAGTGACAAGTATTTAAGGTTTATCTAACGTAACAAAAGTTACCGTACCGTAACAAAAACGTTTTGACCTAAAATACAACGTTCAGTAACATTTGCTTTTAAAAATATATCTACCCCTTTAATAAGCATAAACATACTCACAAAAGTTCTTAAGAGCACCTTCTTAAAGATTATAAAATCTGAAGAACTCCTTATTAAGGATTATAGTTTTTAGAATAGCTGTGAAATAATAAAGGATAAATTTGGTTAAATATTATTAAGTTTTGCTTAAGTAAAATATTACATGATTGAAGATAACATCCATGTTTTATATTTTGCCGGATAGTTTTTAATAATTTTACTGATAAATATGGTTAAAAAAATGTCCAAATACGTTGATGTATTTTGAAATTATCTACAAGTTGTAAATGAGTAATTGGTGGGTTGCATTGCGTTTATTTTTAGAAGTAGCGAGTTCAAATCGCGTGTAGAAAATTAAGATTTCGAAAGTTTTCTTTAGTATACATATACATTGTAGTAAGTTGAATCAAAATGTTTCATTTTTAGCAGTAGCGTACTAAGGGGTATGTAATAGATGTAATATTTAAAAATACTTAGGGTAACTGTAAAACGTTCTTTGTTATCTATACAATTAGTTTGAATGTTTAAATACTTTTGATTTTTATTAATAAAAGTAATTTACATTTGTGAAAAGTTAAGCTTACGTACTTACGAAAGTTACGTATTTAAAGAATCTAATAATCGCCAAGTTACTGTAAAATTAATTAACTAGATACCTGTCTGCCCCTGCTAAAAACTAAAAACAAATTCCAGAAAACTTCCACTGAACCTAGGGTTGTAAAATAGATTATTTAATTCCAAGAAACCGTTCGACTTAAAAAAAAAAGTTCGAGTTCGTTTTATCAAAACTGGTTGTAGTTTTACTATAAAGTTAATAGTTAACTTTTGAGGGCTTTTTTGGTGAAATTCCAGGAAATAAATATTTTTTTATTATATGCATTCATAGATAAAGTTATTAGATATGCAGTGTATACCCGATAAATATCGTTATGTTTCTTTTATTACATCACATAAGCAAATATTATAGCTAATATATATGTATAATTACTTACATAAAAAGAAACAATTGATTTTTTTAAATCAAATTATCATATTAAACTATCACAGGTCTTAAAAATTTGCACTTTTTAGAACCGGAAATTATGAATATTGTTAAATTACTCGTAGTTAAAAAAATGTTATCATTGCACAAATGCTAAGCTTATCTACTATTGCTAATAATAATGAATTTCGACAAATATAGTATTTCGAAAGCGATTCTGCTTCGACAATGATCCGATAAGTAGTAACTTAGTGATTCTGCCCACCACTACGAATGTCTATTTAACTGAGTGCGATAAACGATTTGGGTTTAGTTGTGTATTGAGAGTCAACCAAATATTACCTGACCAATTACCAACCAATCATGAAGAATTTAAAAACGAACTTCACCGATACCGTGAACATATCCACAACCGCAGCCGCAGCAATCGGCATAACTTTGTACAGCAGGAGAAATCCGATATCAAATTTAAAAAAGAAATTAAACAAAATGTATTATTTATTTTGTTTCGGATGTTTAGCTCTCGCAGTTTTCGGTGAAATAATAAATATGTTTTTAATGTTCAGCATTAATTTTCTGGCCGTAACAAATGTTTTACCATGCATATGTTATTGCATCATTAGTTTATCGAAATTTGCATCCCTTGCTGCTAATGTGGATAAATCCAAAAAGCTTTTAAACGATCTAGAAGATCTTTGGCCAACCGGAGAACTTTCTGAAGATGAAAGTAGCATTATTCTGAAGACGATGAAGAAAGTGAAAGCCGCGCAACGGTTCTACACAATAATTACCATTACCATCGGTATTGTTTTCGACGCTTCTTCTCTAATAGTACTGATCATCAAGTATATGCAAACAGGAGAAATTGTTAAGACGCTGCCTTATTTGATCTACATGCCGTGGGATACTACGGGAACCTATTCGTATCCGTTGGCCTATTTGTACAACTTATTTTGTGCCTCCGTTGCTTTTTCTGGGTTGATTGCTTCAGACACGTTCTTCGTGGCCACTATTTTTCACATCTGTACACAATTTAAACTACTCAGCTTCAGGATTCTGTGCATCGTTGAGGAGAACGTTCCATCCAACATGCAGGACAACCTGGACATCAACCACTACTACCACCAGAATATGTACGAAGCGCTGATAGAATGTGTTAAGAGACATTCCGAACTTATTGCGTAAGTCTTATCTTAATCCCAATAGAAAACTAACCTTAGAATTAGCTTGTAGTAAGCCTCAAACTAGCTAACTACTAATATTATATCAATGTTTGTATATAGGTTATCTCACACCCTAGAAGATATATTCTCTCTGTCCATCTTGTTCAACTTCATTAGCAGTTCCATTATAATTTGCTGCGTGGGATTTAATTCTACAGTAAGTACAATAAATATGATCTCGTGATATAGAATTTATTTAAAAGGAATATCTCTATATATTAATTATTTTTTTAGGCCGTTACTGGAGTAGAGCTGGTTGTTTTTCTTGTCTTCATGGTCGTTGGATTGTATCAGATTTATCTTCTGTGTTGGGCAGGAAATCATCTTATTGAAACAGTAAGTCTTAAAGATCTATATATAATTCTTCTAATAATTATTACACATTTTTTATATAAATTATCACTTATGTAATATGTTGCTCTCTTTCTACCTGACAAGCAGATTAAACCCTGGTAGCACAAATAGCAAAAGGATTAATATTTATATCCTATATTATAATATGATATATCACAAATCAATCTATTTGATTTTTATTAACATATAGGAGTTATATATATATTTAAAGTTTATTTATCTAAAAAAAATTACGTATCAAATAAATATTTTTAGCTAATATAATGTAAGGTTACATAACAAAAATTATCTTTCAACATATATGTAGTTTTTTATGCAAGATTAAATAACGTTACGAATTAAACTATTATATTAATAAAAGAATGTATTGTCATTGTTCTAAAGGACACCTTTTTAAGGATTACAAAACCTTAAAAAGTTCTGTATAAGAATTAAAGACATTTAAAATATTTTATTTAATTAAAATATTACATTAATGTAAGGTAGCATTCTTGTTTTGTATTTAGCGAAATATTTATTACATTATATTTGGGTTTGTAGAGCTGTGAAATAGCCAACGCTGCTTACAACTCGTCCTGGTATCTCACAGATAAGAAGTTTAGACAAATCATCCACATGATCATCTTGAGAGCACAGCGTCCGGTGATGATCACTGCTCTTGGTTTTTCTGCGTCGTCTTTTAAAAGTTTCGCTTCGGTAAGTAACACATTTTTAAATTATATTCACTTACCAATAAATTTCACATGATTACCTTTAATGTTTAAAAGTGTAACATAGAAGTAAAATTTACATTGTCTGTTCTTTCAGATTCTGAAGTCATCTTATTCGTACTTCACTTTGCTGAAAACAACTTACGAAAAAAAATAGCTTCGAAATGCAAAACGAAATATTTATAACACACAAATCTGTTTAGTTTACATACCATAGATTAAAGCACGATACCACTCATTTAAAATGAAAAATATTGAAAATTACATTTTTAGCACGTTTTGGAAAATTTAGTTCCTATTTTTGTTTTTATGTTAATATAGTGTAAGGTTACATAGCACAAGTTATCTTTCGAAATAAATTTATGTTTTCTGACGTTAATAAAAAATTTTATGCAAGAATATATAATGTTATATATTAAACTAATATATGAGTACAAGATTTTTAATGTGCATTGCATTTATTTATTGACAACGTAACAGTATTATGTAAACTTCGGTAATTGATATTACATTAAATAATGTATAAATTTACGTTTTATGCTAACAGGATATATTACTAATTACTAAGACAGAAAAACTCTGTTCAAACTTATAATTAATTTTTAAAGATGTTTAAATTACAATAGACTATAAATATTTTAAATCATCAATCTTAATCTTAAATTAATAAACGAACGAATATGTTAACGCTTCCCCTCCTCCTCACATTTACCCACCATAGTTCTCAAGAAACTTACCGGCGCCATGCTGGTTGACGCATTTAATTTTTAGCTCAGTCCAACAAAACTACTTATATAATTTCATAAATTCTGCATCCGTTTAGCGGAAACTGATATTAGATTAATAAACAATTAGTCATATCTAGAACTTCGTTACTGTTGTTGTTTGAAAAGTCCAGCACCTCTTAGTGCTGGCTAACAGGGAAGTAGTCAAAACTAATTAAACGATGGAAATATTTATGAGGTAAATGCTGTTAAATCTAATTTTATGTAAGAATAATTTCGTTAATAATCTTTCTACATAAAAAATAAATTTATAGAATATGACCATTGCAATTGTTTATTACAGACGATGGGACCAAATAGGCCCTCAGTAGTGGAATCTGTGAGTGACTAAATACAGTTTTAATAAGTAGATAATAAAATTTACCTGTTAGGTAAATCATTTTACCTAATATACAACATTTTATGACCTATTTCATTGCTTTTTATAAGAAGATTATATTATCTTAAAAGTTGTTTTTAAAGATTAAAATCTTTTAAAATAGAATAATAAAATAAGACCCTTTCAGATTAAATATTCGTAGGTTATGCTGAAGTAAAATATTATACGAATGTAACGTAACATCCATGTTTTGTGCTGGTAAATTATAAGTGTATGTCACTTAGCGGTTTTTAAAATACAATTATTTTCACTAAAAACGAAATACTTGATGAAAAATTATTCAATACGTCGAACAACACCTCTGAAATGGGAAAACTAAGCAAATCTACATAGATTAAGAAAACTATTAAAAAATTTAAAACTACTCACTTTAATACACTGTTAATAATAAAAGATAAATATTAATACTATGAGAGACAATTGATATATCGACATATTTAAATTTAAAAAAAAGTACTCTGTGTTTATCAGTATATTAAAACATTAATGTAAGATAATTTCTTTTGATTAATTTGATTTATTATCCAGCAATTATCATAATACTTTGTTAATAAATAAATCTAATCAAAAGTAAATAAGTATTACCTTAAATACATGTAAAATGTTACTTTTCGTTTTATTACGAGTATTTACCAAAGTTTAACATAATTTTGCTACATTGTCATTAACTAAATGCAAAATACAAATAAAACCTGTGTTTAACAGATATATATTTAAATAATAATAAATTTAAATTTACATAAAGTAACAGTATAAACGTAGTAAAATTAAAAGTTAGTAAATTCTTATAAAATATCAGATAAAAAAAAATTGAAGAAAACTTTATAAAAACTTTTTTAACTTTTAAAGCTTTCACTAAAGCTCTTATTTCAATAATTGAAAGTAAAATATCGCGTGACAATTTTCTCCCTTTGTTTTGTATAATTATTATTTTTAATTATAAAGTGGGTAATACAGATAATTTACTTATCATATTTTAAAAAATAAAAACTTTTATTAAAATAGGGGACAGATTTAAACAGAGACGTATTAAGGAGTTAGTATTGAATTTCTATAATATTTTAGGGCGTTAAACTTTAACAGAATATAACGCATTTTCGTTGTAAATATATCGGTGTATATTCTATTTTCATTTATATTTAGTTGTACTTTTTATAAAGTGATGTAAATTATTGCATTTTTCAACGTATTTTTCATTTTTTGTGTGTGTTATGCTTTAGAAAACGCATATTATTGTTAATTCTGTTCTAGAATGACTTAGCTGGCTCTGGCTATAACCACTGGGGTTAGAAGTCCAATAAGGGAAAAATGACTTTCATTTTCATATAGGGCTGTCACCCGTGCAATAAATTAATAGAACAAAAACGAATTTTAACAAATAATTCTTACATATGGCATTATTTTAGTAATTAAAATAACTATCTAATATTTATAATCGAACATTTCATGTAATACTATCAAAAATTATAAAGAACATACATTGTGGTTCAAGTTTCTCTACATAGGCAATAATTTAATGACAATTCTCTTAAAATTAGAATTATAATAATATTTTAAGGCGGTGTTTCAGTTTTGAAAAGTATTATGAATTGATTTAAAATAAAATATTAGTTTAAATTTCATTTATTATTCTAAAACGTTTACTTTTCGACATTCCGTTAAAATTTATAGCATAATATAGTAAAATGGTTTCTCAGCACTACAACTGGCTATTTAAAGGGCTGAATAATATGGCGGCCATTTAGTCGTGCTCCAAAATTCAATCAGAAACTTCAAAACCTGAACGCCAGCCATGAAACTAGAAAATATCACGTTTAAACAAACAATACAAATCACAAAACTGGCGGCTTCGTCAATTGGAATACTAGTCTACACCAGAGGAACCGAGATTTCATCTTTTAAAAAAATAATCACGAAACTGTATTACCGATTTTGTTTCTACTTTTTGTTTATTTGCTTAGTTGGTGAAATCGTAGAATTATGTGCATTGTTCAGTGTTAACTTCTTGGCCGTGACTAACGTTCTGCCTTGCATCTGCTATGTCATGATTAGCCTGTGTAAATTTGCGTCGATGGCTGCTAACGTAGAGAAATCTGAGAAGTTACTCCACGAACTGGAAGACCTTTGGCCAACAGAAGAACTCGAAGCATCAGAAGTTGAAATGATCACAGAAAACATGGGCAAAGGAAATCAAGCCCAAATATCTTTCACTATCCTAACAGTCATTTTTGGATTCACTTTTGATATCTCATCCATCGTTGTGTTGGTCATACAGTACATCCAGACTGGGGAAGTGGTTAAAACGCTGCCATATTTGATCTATATGCCTTGGGACTACACTGGAACCTACTCGTATTTGTTGTCGTATCTGATTAACCTGATTTCATCAACAATTGCCTACGCAGGTTTTATTGCTTCAGACACGTTCTTTGTTGCTAGCATTTTTCACATCTGCACGCAGTTTAAACTTCTGAGATTCCGGATCTTATGCATCGTCGAAGGATCGCTTCCTGCAGATCTCTACGCTAATCTGGATATCAACCACAGCTTTCATGACGATATGTATGAAGCTTTGATTGTTTGCATCAAAAGACATTCGGAGCTGATCACGTAAGATGATGAACATTCTTATTCATTTATTTTTAGTTGCATGTCTGACTTATTTAGAAAGTTAAGTTTAACAGCTTTTTACAATTTATTTAAGATTGTCACATACGCTGGAAGAAATTTTCTCGGTGTCCATCCTTCTTAACTTCATGAACAGCTCCATTATAATCTGCTGCGTTGGCTTCAATTCAACTGTAAGTTTGAACAAAGTTATTTCAAAGAAAACACAAAAATAAAGCAACCAGCTTAACACATTTCTGTAATATTCAAGTTTAAACATACCAGGACTACGAGCAAAAAGTCGGCCCGTTAAACACAATTACATGCATTTAATGTTCATCTAACTTAACAAAAGTTACCGTTTACATAAACGATTTTAACTAATATACAACCATTTTGTGCACTGGCATACTCAAAAACTTCTTATAAACACCTTCTTAAGGATTATACAAGTTTAGGAACTCCCTTTTAGAAGAGTAAAGGTTTTAGAATAACTATAAAATAATAAAATAAGACTCTTTTGGATTAAATTAAATAAATGTGTTCAGGTTTTGTGTTTTGCGAATTTTTTAACTGAATAAAACTTATAAATTTGACGTGAAAATAAAAGGAAAAGTAATTTATAAAAATACGTAGAAAAATAGCTTTCTATTTTTGCTTGCAGTGTTTTAATCCTACTCTGCTTTCCTAATTAATTTTACGTGAATACTACTACCAGCATTAATTGAATTTACTTTTTCACATGAATTATAGTTAGTGGAAATTTATACTTTTTAAAATTCAACTATTTTATATTTTAGGCAGTCACAGGAGTGGATTTAGCCATTTTCATCACATTTCTTGCAATGAGTTTATATCAGATCTACACCTTGTGTTGGGCAGGAAATCAGCTTATTGACACTGTAAGTACAGTCATGCTTTATTTTAGACAAGTGCAATGCTTTTCTACAGTAAAAACTTTTGTTCATTATGTAACAAGATGTTTTTTATGTTTGCATCATATTGTTATAGTATTCCAACAAACGCTAACTTTAAACTAATTTTAAAAAATGTGTTCTGATGCACTAGTGAACTTGGGCTAATATATTTAAGTCTCTAGGTTAATAAAATATTAAATATGTTAAATATTTCAGAGCACTAAAATTGCCGACGCCGCATACAACTCGTCCTGGTATCTCACAGACAGAAGATTTCGCCAGCTGATCCATATTATCATTCTCCGAGCGCAGAAACCACAAGTTGTGACCGCACTTCGCTTCTCTGTCTTATCATTCAAAAGTTTCTCTGCGGTAAGTTTTCTGATATATATATTTCGTTTGGTTCGATACCCAGGCTTTATTATATCAACCGTAACATATACCACTTTGTATACTTTACAGATCTTGAAATCATCTTACTCATACTTCACCCTGCTCCAGACATCCTACTACGATAAGTAAAACATCTAGCTTCTTAGAGAATCGACATCTTAACTCGCTCATTCAACCACTGACTACGCTACTAGTGCACAGCACTAATTAAATTTTATTTTTATAGAATTTTTCACATCAAATAATAATACACTTAAATTATTTTCATAGATATTTTTCTATTAGTTCAACAATCATTCTAAGGGTCAAGTAAAATCAAGGGTCGACTAATTTTTCTGAGTATTTCACAAAAACTTTTGTAAAATTTTACAGAATCCAAACTTAAAGATTCAAAATATTTAAGTTTATTGAATCTGCTGATATAAAGTATGCAGTAATAAATAGAAAAAGATTATACTATATACGGCACACAGAAATGAATCAGTAGAGTCTATGAAAGAATACGTTAAAATTACGTTAATAATACGTTATTTATATGTGTATTATCTTAGCCTAAAATGCAAACTTTTACCCAATATGGGGTGTTTTATCTTAGCCGACCCGTATCCTAAATCGACGCAAACAAATTATTTTTCAAATAGAATATATTGTAGTTAAGAATAGATATTTTTCTAAAACAGAAATATATATAGAGTTTAACGCACTAAGTATTTTTATAAATAATTTGAAAATTATGTGACGTGTAGATGATATTAAAATAGGTCGTAATTCTGAATTGCGCATTTTGTGAATTTTCAGCGCTTTTATGTAAAGTGAATTAATATTATTTTAATTTGATTTAGCATATATATTTGGTATAAGACTTTTAATTGTACACCGGTTTTTTAGTTCCTAATCAATTCACAAAAATTCTAGTTTTGTCAAAGATAAATTAAGTTATTTTGCTTGGGAGAGCTGAGAAAGAAAAGCATTAACCAATGTTTATATTAAAGCTCAGCGAACGATTCATTTCACTCTACGCAACAGCACTAGAAACTGCAAATCGGAGTTACCATAAGTACTAACACACACACACACACAAATTAATTTAGATAATGTAATGGTTCCTCATAAATAAAAATTGAAAATATATATTTGCTTAATTATTATTCTGAGAAGTAAAAGGATAATTTTAAATAACGAATAAAAACTTTCAGAAGTAATTATAAAAATATTGAAACAAAACACAAAATTCATTTTAAACTGCAACTGCATTCCTATTGGAAAATTTCATTTGCCAAGCAAAAAATTGTCACTGGTTAGAATTAAAGTTGAAAGTAGAAATTTCAGTTAAAAGAATTAAAGTATAGAAACATGTAATTCAAAGATGACAGTATTTTGGCTGCGATCAAAATTAAAATTTAAAGACAACAGAAAACTTTAAAATTATTTTTTTACAACAGAATGTAATCTACATTTAAAAAACTAAAGCCAAGGAGCTTCAGTCATGATCCTGCGCAACTAGTCACATATGTATAAATTGAAAAAAATTGCATAAAACTGTACCCAATTATTTAAAGTAAATTATATAATTATTACACTTGCATTCATTGTTTAATTTAAAAAAGAACTTTTTAATTATTTCATTTTATTTCTTTTAAAACTTCATTTTTTCTAACCGTACTGGGTAATTACGCTAACTTTTATTCATTTCATGTCTCTCTATTAGTTCTCTTACACTTCTCTACCAGTAATATTAATTATTATTATTAATAATAATAATAATATTAATAATATTATTATTATAATTAATAATAAGTATTATTAATTACAACGTTAAATAAGTTTTAAAGAATCAAACCATTATTTGAAAACAAATAAACTTTTTAATTTAACAAGTAGGGTAAAAATAATCAGGGTCGAACTCAGATTGAGTTAAATTTAAATATTAATATGTTTAAAACTTAGGACGATTTTATAAATAAATTAAAACCGATATTAAATGCGAAGAATTAAGTTATTTTATATAGTATAGAACACTGTATAAGTTTTCATCAGGAGAGCTAATTTAAAAATATGTTAATTTCTATTTTATTCGCTATATTTTTATGGAAACTAGCACAGAAGTGTAATATAATTATTTTTATAAATCCAAATATGTTTTCTATCAACTTATCTGACTCTGAGTTATTTTAGAAGCGTGACAGTTAGCTGTTTGTAAAACTAACACTTAGTTATTTAGGGTTGTTCGATGGAATTTAGTGAAATATTAATTTCGATATTAAATGTTATATTTTTATATAATAAGAGACACTGCTTTTCATAAATTATTCATCATTTTCTAACAACATAATTTTTTTAATATATTTAAGTGTTTGTAGTTTGAAATAGATGTTACAGAAAGTTAACATCTCTAGCTATTTGTCTATAAACGTTGTGTTTATCAACTTTTAATATATTTTATAAATCGAACAACAAATTGATTCTTAATTGGCTAGCTTCATGCTGGTAACATATAACCTTAAATTTGCAATAGGCTATGCCAAATATTGATAATAAATACCGTTACATCATCCTTAAGCCATTACATAACCATCTTCTTATTTATAACAAGAATAAGCTATTATTATAACCACCATTTATCTTTATACAACTGACTTAACTATTATGATTTACTTTTCATTTCGATCTTAAAATCTTTGTCAGTATTCCACTCACTATAGACACCTATTTAAGCGCAACTTTTCTTTGTTTTTGTTTAGTTGTGTTTCAAAATTCAAACTGAAAACCAAGAGAACACGGAATAAATCATAAAGAAAACACACTGCTGATATACAGAAACATCGAAATAATTAACAAAGAAAATCGTTGTTTAGTTATTGTTAGGTACTAATACTTATTACTTTTTATTTGAGAAAGGTTGAAAGTCTAAGTCGGCAAAGATTTGGTGTAAGTAGGTTTTCGCTAAACTTTCACTAGAACTTTTGTTGTACAATTGTTGCCACATTCTTATTAATTATCTAAGACCATTTGAACATCTACTATTTGCTTTACTACTATACTATCGTTGCAGGCAATTGTGGCTGTATTTGGTGTGTAACCTTTCCTTATATTTGGGTTATTGTACCAGGCCTCTAAAAGGTTAATGCGGCCCTGCATGTACTTGTTCACAATTCTGTCTAAAGTCCTTTCTTAATTTGAACCTCACACCATTACACAACTATATGAATCCTACGCGGTTGACACTTTTTAACAAGAAATGTTTTATCACATGCATTAATTTAATTCCAATATTCTTAAAAACGATTGTCAAATAGAGAACCGACTTTAATCGGGCTTGTTCTATATTATTATTAGTCGAATTGCGATATTTATTACCATTTAGATAATCTATCAAAAAGAAAACTTATTATTTGATTGTTAACTACTAACTATATTCCATTAATCATTAAAACTTTCCCCCCACTTTTATCCGATTCAACGAGGCCACACAGACTTACATTAATTAGTGAATAGTCATTCATGTTAGGTAATAAAATATTCATTGATATTTCCTTTCTCTGAAAAGTGATCACATGATCATATTCACAACAGGTAGAAAGCTTGTGCTCAACTCCCACCATTTCCTACACAACCCACCCACTTATAGGGGTGTTTAATCTAAACATAAAAATTCTAAAAGCAACTACTTGTTATAGATTGTCTATCTAGATATCATTTAGGTTAATAAATACTAAATTACATAATGAAATTCCTTTTGTCTAAAAAGAATCAACAAAAATACAGTAATTATTTGAGAGTGTGTGTAAAAAATAAAAATTAATTTAATCAAATGATTTTACGTAATAAACAAGAAATATTTTTCCAGGATTTCTCAGCACTATACCGAAGTATTTAAAGAAGGATGTCTTACCAAAATCCAGTAGTCGTACTCCAAACTTCAATCTGCGAGCTATTAAGAGAGATAGCAGTCATGAAGCTACTAAAGGAAGACTTTATAAAATCCATAAAAATATCGAAAATAGCATCTGCTTCAATCGGGATTCTAATCTACAAAAGAGAAAATGAACTTTCCAAATTTATGAGCTATGTAAATAAGCTACACTATCGTCTCGCGTTATATTTCTTCGCATTGGCAGTCATAGGAGAAATAGTTGATTTATTTCTGTTGATGAAGACGAATTTCTTGGCTGTTACAAATGTCCTGCCCTGCATTTGTTACTGCATAGTCAGTTTGTGCAAGTTTATGTCCATGGCTTCAAATTTGGAAAAATCTCAGAAACTTTTATACGATTTAGAAGATCTCTGGTGCGGCGACGAACTCAATGAGTACGAAGTGAAGCTGATGACCGAAAACACCAACAATGGAAAACAAGTGCAAGTGATACTAACAATTTTAACATGCACCTGTGGGATTATCTTCGGGGTATCATCTTTCATCGTACTGGTATCTACGTATATAAAAACTGGTGAAATTGTCAAAACGCTTCCATACTTTATCTACCTCCCTTGGGATACAACAGGACCTTTCTCGTATCCCATCGGGTATCTAATTCACCTAGTTTCTTCGTACATTGGCTTTGTGGGAGTTGTACTGTCGGATACTTTTTTCATTGCATCTGTGGTCCACATGAGCAGTCAGTTTAAGCTTCTTCATTACCGGATTCTATGCGTGATTAAAGAATCACTTCCTGTTTCTTTCATTATCAACCTGGACATCGATCACAACTACCACAAGAACATGTATGAGGCACTGATTGTATGCATCAAACGACACTCGGAACTAATTGAGTAAATATCCAGCTCACTTTATAACAAATGCTTATTATAACAATTTTGAGGACATTATTTTGTTGTTTCTAATACGTTTGTGTTGCAAATCTGAGTTTGTTTTAATTAAAATAATGTGAAATGTGCGTGGGAATTTCCTTATTTCAATTTCTTAATAATTTTTCAGAATGTCAAACAAATTGGAAGAAATTCTTTCCCTTTCAATTCTGCTGAACTTCATAAACAGCTCGATCATTATTTGTTGCGCAGGATTTAATTCAATTGTAAGTAAAACCATGACACTATGCCCTCTTTAATAAGACCAATATCATAATAGTATTATTTATTTTTAAGGATAATTCTGAAGTTTACTTTTCTTATATTAATTTTATTTCGGTCAATTTATTGTCCAGTTATATAATAAAAATTAACCTTCTATATAAATTTACGGTGTCTGATGTAAATAAAGCTTTCTATGTAAGTTTACATGATGATATACATTATACTAATATATTAGTAAGAAATTTTACTTTGGTAAAGAACAAAATATAACGTTAGGTAAAATAGTTTGTGTATTGTGTATAAAATTATGTTACGTTTGTTATTACGTTTGGTGTCTAGCGGGATCAATCTGTTACAGTAGCATGATATTTAAAAGTTAAAACTTGTGTTGTAGAGAATAAGTTATTAATTACAAATTAATATCTAATAATGTAATTAATTTCCAGGCAGTTACAGGAGTTGAACTAGCAGTATTCATCACATTTTTCGGGATGAGTATCTATCAAATTTACGCATTGTCTTGGGCAGGGAATCATCTGATTGACACGGTAAGTTTTCCAAAAATCAGATGTGTTTTATTTTAACACATGTTATATATTTGTAATTTAATATCTTGTTATAGAGCTCTGAGATTGCTGATGCTGCCTACAATTCAGCTTGGTATCTGGCGGACAAAAAATTCAGGCAACTCATTCATATTATGATCCACCGAGCGCAGAAACCACAGGTAGTGACTGCTCTAGGATTCTCAGTGGTGTCTTTCAGGAGTTTATTTTCGGTAAAATAATTTTTTAGATATTTATTTTACAATGATTAATTACTTGTTATACTCTGATTAAGTTAAAGCATCTAATACAAAATTGGTGTGTTAAATATTTCAATTTTCAGAAATTGTAATTCAGTAATTTACCTATTTTCAGATATTGAGCTCAGCTTACTCATATTTTACGTTGTTGAATACTTCTTATCAAAATAAAAATTAATATCAAAATAATCAGCGGCTGCCTTACTACAAAGGCATGAACTGCACCACACCACTGCAAGTTTCTTGAAAACTTTAGCACTTATAATTAACTACCTGTCTTAAATTTAAACAACAAAAAATATTATGCTACAATTTACTTCATGTTGCATTTTGTTATGGGCGTGTCTTTTGTGCCGCTCTAATTATTATTGTAAATTACTTCTGGTAAACACTAATGTACTCGCTAAACACAAGTCATAGATGGTACCTTACATGTATATAGTATTTTACTGAAGCGACACCTAGTAATATTTTATCTAAAAGGGTATTATTACTCGTACCTAAACCGGTCTACTTAAGTCTTTACGATTATATTGGTGGGCAAAAACGTAGATTTATTTTCAACTTCAAATAGATCACAAACAGTTCTATTTATGTAACATAGTTAATGTGACAGATAACTTTTGTTCCGTTAGAAATACCTTAAATACGTTCTTTAGCAAAAAAATAATTCGCATAGTGATTACACGTCTAATCTCTAACTATATCGTTAGTAAAATATTTGAAACTAAATAAAGTTAAAACTAAGAATTAACTATTGATTATTATAAACAATATATTCGATTTAATTTCGAATGATATTTCCTTAGAAGTTCCTATTAAGAAAAGTTCCTTAATTTCAAACTAATATTAAAGTAGGACAATATTTTTATAGTAAATTTATCAGAAATGCATTTAATGATAAGTATTTTGAAACACTAAAATAGTAACACAGTTAAATAGTCCAAATAATTTGGGCATGTTTAAAAATTATAAATACGAACTAACAGAAAATGTAATACCTTCTTAATAAATAATTCTATCAATCTTAGATAGTTATTAGAAAGTAACCTCGCAAAAATTACATTTTAAAGTTAGTGCATAACTTTAATTATTAGTAATAATTAATATCAAAAACTCACATAAACAGCATTGAATGTATTATATTATTATCTCAAACACTAATAATAAATAAAAAAAAATCAACACTTGCAACTTTGTTTTTCTTTCTTTCTCAAGCTTTTCTTTATTCTTATTATATTTAACACAGACGATACAAACAGTGTGGAAAATATTGACGCTAGACGCTGGACTTCTGTGCCTTAAGGTTTGATCCCCGAACCACAGTATTCTGGGTTTGGTTGTTATCAAGTTTAATTGATTATGTGCATACCTAATTATAAACAGCAGTGCAATATATGAGGTCACAGCACCACAAACACTGCTAACATAGAAGGAGTTACTATGTTCTCAATGAAAAACTATTATGAAAGTAGTCGTTCCCTTTATCAAAACTTCATGCATGCTTTGACACTCATTTTAGTTAACAACGTTTTCTATCTATTACTTTTCTTTTTTCTTTTAATTATAAACTTAACAAACTTCACTAATAACTAACCATTTTTTTACAATAAGTAACTTTTGTTACAAAGAGGGTGACAATACGCAGTGCCGTACTTTACTGAAAACAAAAAATAAAGATATATTTTATTACCTAATAAAATATTGCTTACATACCATAATTTTTATTTATTTGTAAATCATATAAAAAATTTATTAATTACAAAATTATTAGTTTTTATTTTTGATGAAATTCTCTATAGAAAAAATGTAGAAACGTAGAAACTAATGCGAGTAAACCTACTTTTATTTCTTAATAAAATGTAAATGAAACTTAACGGCTCTGAGTTTTACTTTAACTAACAATTATCTGTTGGAAAATTATATGTAGAGATATATAGTGTTGTTAAGTTGAATTTTTATATTTTTAAACAAAAGGAACATATTTTCGAGATAAAAACAACGTTTAAAAAGCATCTCAATAATAATGTGTCAAGTATTTATTTTTATTTTAGAGTATATTTTGAAAGTTAAAATTTATGATATTTAAATAAATGGGATAATATTTGGCAAGTAACATCTATTTTATATACTATTTAATATAAAAATGTTTAAACTTTTAAAGCTTTAGAAGTTCTATTCAGACATGTTCGAACCGGTCGTGTCTGTTAGATTAAGTTTAGTTGAACGATTGACTAAATCTCGTAATAATAATATATATGAGTATTACATTATTTTACGTAACTTATAAAATGATATAAATTACATGAATAAATATTTTTATAATTTCCAATTTATTTACGAGCATAAGTAGATGAATTATACATCTACGTATCAAATACATCAAGTAAACAAACAGTTTTAAGTGATTTATCAATTAGTTTTAATTCTATATAATATTTTATATGTTATGTAATATGTATGTAATTTTTTGTGTTGGAAGTTAGTAAAGATTATTTAAAATTACGCATGTGTAAAGCTATAACATGTAAGGAAATGTGTTTATGTTTCACTTGTGTATACATATAGATATACGATTATACAATTGTATCGAGAATCTTTATGTTAATACCGTTAGGGGAAGCAATAAGGTATTTCGCAAAATTAAATGAACTAATTACTTCGATAAACACAAATTTAATTTTATATTTCGCAGTATTGCACTCACTATAGAAAGCTATTTAAACGCAACTTTCCTGCAGTCTGATTTAGTTCTGTTTAGAAATTCAACCAGAAAATTAGACACAAAATAAATGAATAGGAAAATAACAAAATAATATTTTAAAAAATTATACAAAGTCCAAAAAATTGGTTTTTAAAGTAAGCAAGAAAAATAGTTAATAATTTTGATATTTATTTATTATTTTTATTAGGCTTTGACTTATTCAACATTCTTACCTTAAAATATCAGAAAACACAAGTAAATATTACAATAAATATTAAACTTCAAAATATAAAATTTCTTAGCAAATATTTAAGATTAAAATTATTTGTGGACAAAATGAAGAACATTCAATTATAAAAATATGTGATATTAAAAATGCTTAAATATTATAAACGTATTAATATTCATAACGTATGCAATTGTTAAAGTTTAAAGCTAAATGCAAATATTCTAATTCACTTTCGGTTTGTAAATTTACATTCTAATATTTCTCTAACTACAAACGTCCTAATGGTTTAATGGTTAAATCGCTATCCAGCAATTATAATTTATTATTTATCTAAAATTCATTTTTAAATTGTCTATCACATAGAGTTAATGATTTTAATATTAAGAAAATCAACAGTTTCCCCCACCCTAACCGCAGCACCTGGAACCATTAAAGTTTTAGAACATTCCAAACGTGATGACTGTTCAACTTCTGACTTTTATAAATTATTTACTAAAACGCTTTTATCTAAAACCACGCCTGCTATAGGGCTGTAAACTGTAGTTGTAATGTCACTAAAATCAATAAAATATTAACTCGCCAAATCTAAAAGATCTTCTGTAAATATAAGTAGTTTTCTACTAACGGTTGTTACTTCAAGTTAGGAACAATATTAACTGTTTACTTTGGTTTTTAGTGGTATTTAATATTGACAGTGATCTAGTTAGAGTGCAGAAGTTCGTGTTGTTTGAACTAGTTTTATTTTCCAGGATTTCTCACCACTACTTCTACTATTTAAGTTCGAGCCAATCATCACAAATGTCTAGTTGTACGATAGAAGTTAACATAAAGCTACGTGATCAAACGATCAGCATGAAGCTTCATAGAAAAACCTTCGCGGAATCCATCAATATCTCCAAGATAGCGGCATGGACAATTGGCATCATCATCTACAACAGGGGCACTCAAACCTCAACACTGAAGAGAGTTCTCAACATGATCCATTACAGATTCTGCTTTTATTTCTTCGCGGCGATAGCTGTAGCGGAAATCATCGACATGGTTCTAGTGTTCCGGGTTAATTTCCTGGCCGTCACCCACGTGCTCCCCTGCATTTGCTACTGCTTAGTAAGTTTGTGTAAGTTTGGTTCCATGGCTTTGAGTTTGGAAACATCTCGTAAACTATTATACGACTTGGAAGATCTTTGGTGCGGAGAAGAACTCAAAGAAGTGGAAATGAATATGATGCTTGAAAGTACAGGAAAAGGTCGAAGGTTTCAACTTATCCTTGCTTATCTTACCGGAAGCTGTGGATTTACATTTGGACTTTCTTCTATAATAAAACTACTTGTAGAATATTTTAAAAGTGGTGAAATTGTTAAGGGTCTTCCTTATTTGATTTACATTCCATGGGATACTACAGGACCGATTTCGTATCCTCTAGGATATTTGATCCATGCTGTTTCTTCGTATATTGGATTTGTTGGGGTCATAGCATCAGACACTTTCTTTATTGCTACTATCGTTCATATTAGCACCCAGTTTAAACTTCTGCAACTAAGGATTCTATGCATCATTGAAGAAGCTGTTCCAACTGAATTGCGCGAGAATCTGGAAATTAACCACACCTATCATAGGAATATGAACGACGCGCTAATTAGATGCGCGAAGCGACACTCCGAGCTGATTGCGTAATTACATATATTTTATATTTATTGTAAAAAATCTGTTACATATATGTAACTAAATCAACTGAATTTGAGTGATTCATTAAGTTCTCGATTAAAGCACTATACTCGATAAAAGCAAATAAAACATCCGCACATTTTTTATACAGGGTATGATCCGAAAATCATGTTGTACGAGTATAAAAATTGTCGTTGCAATATCTCAGACACGGTGTACAAATTTGCGTCTCAGATGTATGTAAGTTATGGCTATACAGTACATATTAAATAGCATTTTTTATAAAAAATAAATGTTGCGCTCTTTAGTTCAATGGCTGTGGCAAAAAGTGTTGTTGTGTAAATTCATTCTTTATTGTAAAAAAATTGTGCACCGTCTAAATACATATCTTAGAAGAAAATATCAATACCTATACTTATAAAAGTTTATATAAGATATCAAATTAATAGGAACGTAAAATCCGCTTAACACAGTTAGGTGTATTTAAAGTTTATTTAACATAACAAAAATGTTATGGTGAGTTACCTAATATACTCGTATAGCATTTTGTAATCTACTTTACTACTTTTTAAAGAATAAATAACCTTTTGCACTTTAGTATATTGATAAAACATTCTAAGAACACCTTTTTGAAGAATTTAATATCTGAAGAAATTCTTCTTAAGTGATTCTTTCAGATTAAATATTACTAGTCTGTTATGAAGATACTTATGTTTATATAAAATATGCGTGATCTTTACACTGTTTTGTGTATCACATATCAAGTTCTCTACAAAATAACACGAACACGTTTATACCAAAATAATACATAACTGTGTTTAATAAAATAAATAGCTGCTGCTTAAACCTAACTAAACATTAATATTTTCAGATTATCCAATAAGTTGGAAGAAATATTTTCTCCGTCAATTTTACTAAACTTTATAAACAGTTCCATTATCATCTGTTGCAGTGGATTCAATTTGCTGGTAAGAGAAATGTGATTAAATTGCGTTGCATTATTTTGTATCTAGATACGTTTTCAAATGCACTAAAAGTATCTGAATAGTTAACGTATCTAGACAATTTACAACACTTTTTCTATAATAAATCAAAGATAATAGAGCAAGTGTGTATTTTGTAGGCTGTCACAGGAATTGACTTGGCCATCTTCATTACTTTTCTCTTGCAAGGTCTTTATCAAATCTACACATTATCGTGGGCTGGAAATCAACTCATTGATACCGTGAGTATATACGAGAATATCGTCAGTTACAACAGTTTACCTCTGAGGTACAGATTTAATATTAAGTGTAATTATTTCAGAGTACAGAAATTGGTGACGCAGCATATAATTCTTCATGGTATCTGACAGATAAGAGATTCAGACAAATGATTCATATCATAATGCAAAGATCTCAAAGGCCCCAAATGGTGACAGCTTTAAATTTCTCAGTTTTGTCCTTCAGAACATTTTCATCGGTATGATAATTTCTTTTTAATTGTTACCAAATATTTAACAAATTAGAAGCACATCTACATTTTCAAAAACTTTCTTACTATAAAAGTGATTTCATATTTGTTTAGTTTTAATTTTGTTCAAAATATTACGTATAGTTTGACATTTGAGAACTCGAAACAATACGAACTTCGAACGTAGTAGGATGCTGTCAGTGATAGGAGTGGTATTAGATTTTACTAATTTAGTATTACTTTACAGATTCTTAGTTCATCCTACTCCTACTTTACTTTACTGAAAACATCTTACAAGAAATAAAGAAACAAATGGATCAGAACAGTTTATAGTTGTCATTAGAAAATTCGTTGAAAAATAAGGCCTTAAGGTTAAGCAGACAGAACTGTGCTAAAGAAAATTCAAATACAGGTACAAAGAATCTCTCTACAATTTTTGTAACATTAGGTAAATATTAACACTTTGGAAAAACACATCATTTTTAAAATTTTAAAATTAAAATTTTACAATAATCACGCAGTTCATTCTTTACTAAAGTATAAAATACGCCTAAACATATATACTACTACTCAGTTCTCCGGGTGGCCCAGGTAGTTAGGTCATAAACTCTAACACTTTCCTTACTTAGATCCGGATACGATTGCCATAGATGGAATAAACGTATTCTATCTCTAACAAAGAATTATCACACCAAATGATAAACAGTACAAAAATATACAAATATACCAACCATATTTATTCGCTTATTTTACAATTAAAACGAAATTGAAACGAAAAACGACAGTGCAAAATTTTTTTTGATTAAAAATAAATTGTTGGTTTAAATAAATTATTTCATCCGATGAAATAATTTTTCCTAAAGGGTTCCTAAGTAACATATAAGATAAAAGTTCCTGTCTATATAACATAGCGCACAGCTTCTTTCACTATTTTTATCTTTATGAAACACGCACTGTGAACTTATAAAATATTTGTAAAGAAAAACTCACAAAACAATATAAAGAAGTTGTGTAAAATAGTTTAATAATTTTGTTAATTTCACAAAAAGTGGATCAATTAGTTTTGTTTTCTTTTGTCACACATATACACAAAACTGTTGCTGAACTGAAACAATTGAATTGTATGTGCCCTTATATTAATGAGTACATTATCTTTTATTTTTATCTCACTCCTATTTCAAATTGTATCCAGTCTTGTCTTTAGTTCATGTGCTTCGAATATACTTACTTAATTTTTCAAAGTTCTCTGTTCATAATACTTTGAATAATTTTAGACTACGACCTATGAGTATGTAAAAAATGTGCAATTAAATAAATATAATTAACACTTTTTAAAATAAACAAAATCTATGTACACCTAGAATGCCTTATTATATAGAAAACATATTGAAATAAAATAAATTGCATTTAAAAAGTAAACATAGATTTTTTATTATATATTTACATGAAATATTAATTATAGTATATCAACAAATTATAGTGAATATTATTATTAAATTAAACTAATAATAATTCACTTATTTCAACAAAGAAAAAATTATATTATTTTCTACCCAATATTCGTAATTCGATCTTTACTGTTACCCTATTTACCAACTACTTATAAGTATTTTTACTGCAACCAAATTCGGACCTTATCAAATAAGTATCAAATAATATGATTAGACTAAGGAAACTAGTTATTTCAACAAACTTCACGCCATTGCATGTCAATTTATAGGATTTATACGATATTTTATTACTTTTATTTTATTAATTGTTACTTTTAATTATTACTTTAACAAAATAATTGAATAATTTATCACAATTCAAAAACAAACTACTTTTATCATATAAAAAAGAGGGTGTAAATTCACAGGGCCTCACTTAGGGGTAGGTAATATCAAGAAGTGTGAACTTAGGGCATTGACATTAAATATGATTAATTCAATAATATTTAAATTGATATATCTCCTAATCGCTTAGTCTAATAAAGCCTTATAAAAAAATTTGCAAAGTTTGAATATTTAATATACATTTTTACACAAAATTATGCAAAAAATAATAGAAAAATATACTGTTTTTAGTTATAACATCTGATTTGAATTCGTAGCTGGCCCTGCCTTTTACTTTGTGTGAAAGTTGTTTTACTGAAAAACGAAAACATTATTATTTAGGGGTGTTCATTTTATTTTAAAAGTATAAAATATTCGATGTTAATTTAAAATCTCATATAAAAAAAATTAATTATTTTGAAAAATGTTCAAGAATTGTTCACTTATAATTTAGTTTCTATCTTTGTGTATTTTATAAATAACTAGTGAGTTGTTTTGTTGGTGATTTAACCACGAAACCATTATTTAGCTTATTAATAACTGATCTTAAGCTAATAACAAACCAGGAAAATGTACCTTATAAGAAATGAACCAAATAAAATGACTAAATTCACAAGATAAGTGATAACATAGCGGCATTTCTGAATGTATTTTTTGGTGCGATGCCATCTTAATCGAATTTAGTAACTTATGTGGTTCATTCTTAATTCGGAATCTGTTATTGCCTATAGAATCATTTCCGGCAACAATTTTACAATTTCGAAAAAGTATGTTGATAAAATTTGGTCGTTATGAGACTCACTACACTTGCCTATTTAAACCCAATACCGTTTTTCTCTGATTTAGTCCTGCTTCAAAATTCAAACAAATATTTAGTCACTATTTAACTATGTATACAGCAAAAGAAGACTTTGTTAATTTTCTAAAACAAGTATTTGAATTTTTAATACATCATCCAAGAGTACCAATTTTTTACATTTGGCGTAGCTACAATGAATTGTATTTCATCGGAGACTGCATTATGATACTACAACTGATAAACGAACATTTTGTGAACTATCATAACAATGCATCGTCATTTATAAAGCTTTTACATCAAATAATTGCAACGTTTTTGAACAATCAAACTTCTAAAGGATTCTTAGATCGTGCAAGATCGGAGAAAATTGAAGATAATTTATTAACAAATCGCAGAAAATTGAACAACAAAATAACAATCAACATAACATTTGATGTAACCAACTTAAAAAAATTCGCTAAAGAACAACAACTTAAAAAATGGGTCCTGCCTGATATCTTGTGTTTAATTCTGGACATTTCGGGACCTGCAATATCGACAGTGTCATTCGCTATGATGACTATACGTATTTGTATGCAACTGCAGCAACTTTTTTTGATTGTATGGAAAGTATTTCAAGAATCTTGCCGCTTATTTTTGTCTCCGATCATCTTCAGCATCTATAACTTCCAGAAGCGTCTACAAGTGATGATAACAGAGCGTCGTCAACAATATTATTAATAAGTCTCTGCATAAAAGACTAGTTTATGAAAGTGTCTTCTATTTTTGACAAGAGTGTTAACTACAATAGATATTGTTAAAAAAATTATTTTCAAAATTAACGAAATTGTGTTTGTCGCGCTGTTCATAATAGCATTTGTGTGAGTAAAAAAAATTGTTATAACAACAATCATAAAATACCTCAAAAAGATTTTGATTTATACCGATTATATGAGAAACGGCTTTGTTCAGCGAAAAACTACTTGCATAATCCGAAAGGCTAAATTGTTTGTTGAATTTAAATACAATAACAAAAACATAATTGTATATACATTACATAGCTATTACGTTACTGTTTAAACAAAGAAGATATTAAGTATATGTGTTCACACAAATTTATAATTTCCAATTAATTTTTATATAAATTATATTATTATTAAATTATAATTATTATATATTTAATATTTATATATATAGTTATTATAAATTATATATATTATAATTATCTGGCAATTAAATTTAAAAATTAAAAGTAACTATGCCATTAATTCATTCGAAGATTATATTCACCAAACAGTATTTATCATAATTGATTAACTTGATCAAAATTTTTAACCATTTTTTTGAATATTAATTAAAGAAAAAATTTGACACATAATTTAACATCTATTTTAAATAAATTTTAATTAATAATAATTATTTAAAAAAAATTTACTGAGTGTGTGTTTTAAAATTTGTCTATTTTTATTTAAATCTATCTATTTTTTATTAAATTTTACCTTAACTGTTTATCACAAAATTGTGTTTGCATCACTTTAATAATTGTCAATAAAAATGGTAAAAATATAAAACAAAAATATGTTTTATTAAAAATAAAGTAGTGTTTTCTTATCAGAATCTTTCTGTTATTTGTTTTGAAACTATTGGAGAAATATTTACGGCATATATTGTCATTCAAATGACAGCATTGGCTATTCTGTAAAATAAACAATCATTTGAACGTGATTTTCTTAACTTTTGCATGATAATCCGGCTCTGTTTTGCATAGAAATGTTATCAATGTAGGTTTCTTAATTTTAAAATCATCACCTTTTAATAACTATTACATTTATTTAATAACTATGTAAGAAAATTATATTAAACTTCGGTAAATAACAAACCTTAATGTTAAGTAAAGAATATTACATCAAATAATATATGAGTTATGTTTAGTTTTCAGCGAATGAATTTAAAATTTTGGGAAAACCGTAGATTGCAGGATTTATAATAACATGGCTCCTTTTCATACTCTAACCTTTCTTATTGATGTGCAAAAGAGATAGCTTTATATAATATATACATATATATATCTTCCTACATCCGTCTCATTATTTAACCTACAATGATTAATAATTCATTTTAAAAAATAATTATACCTTGCATGTCATTACAGGAGCTTCCATTCCCCATGTTTATTTCTGTGTTTCTATTTCTAATTATAATATTGAACATATTAATAACTTACTTAACTCATTTCCAAAATAAATTTTATAAACGAAGGGAGCCAGAGCCGTATTTAGGAGTAAACAAATGTAAAACTATGAATACAGGGCTTTAATTTAAAATTACACGGTTGTACTTTATTGAAACTTTACTAGATTACAAGCAACTGCATATTCAATGATGAAGTTACTTAGAAAAAGATTTTTTTAAGTTAATTTTGTGTTAAATCTTATATGTTACATTGCAAATGGCGGATATTGCAAGTAAATAAAGAAGATTATTCAGACATACTTATCTGGTTCTGTTTTTAATTACACCTTAGTTACTTTAGTATCAAAGGGAAATGTCATGAAGTGAAACTCATATAGTGCTGCACACGCATTTTAATATACAATAGTTTAAAATAATTTTAATGTAAACTTCTATATTTTGCTACATTTTATTAAATCTTATAATGTAACTCACATTTAGAAAGTATCTATATTAATAAATTTACTTTTAAATGCAAAATTTCTTACATTTTAATGATGTTATCATTTTTTACATATTTTGTCGTGAAATATTTCTTATTGCTCACCACTATACACGACTATTTATAGAACAACAATGCATGAATATAGTTTAGTTATATTTTTAACTTCAAACAACGACATCAAAATAAATAATTATGAAAATATTCAAGCAGAATTTCTATTCTACCAAAATTATTATAAAAACAGTAATGCACGTGTTGGGATTTTATTATTTTACTAACAACATACATTTTCTAAGTGATTTATTAATAACAGTAAAAGTAATTATAAAATTAATCAATTCAGTACTTCTACTTAGTGAATTTGTTGCATCTATTTTCTCTAAAGTAAAGTTATTTGAAGATTTCATAAATTTAATTAAAGAACTTTATTTTCTTGAAAAGGAAGAAACATTTAATTTTGTGATTAATTCTCTTCGTTTGAAAGCTTGTTTCAAATGTTTTATTATTTTGAATTATGTTATTGAAATATTACATACTTGAGAACGATCATTGGGATAAAATATGTGTAAGTTAAATACACCTGGTAAAAGCAGTAAAAATTTTATGCTTTCCATCCATTATTAATTTATCATTTATTTCAGAAGTCTTCGAGTGCAGCACTGTACACATTCTCCACCTAGATTTCACTTTGCAATGAAACATCTTCAAGAGTCACATAATTCAACTAGATATAAAAATCATCTTTGTAATTAACATTATTATTATTATTATTATTAACAAATGTACTATTTCTATTATTAATAAATATGAATTTAATAATAAATGTATATTAATATTAGTTTTGAATTATTTAAACATCCTATAAATTAATCATTTAATAATTTAAGTTCTTTAAAAATGTATTTATTTTGAATACAATCTTCTTCTACAGTCTTCTTTTTTCTTCTATTATTGTATCTTTAATGGTTTCGGACACAATAGATAATGAACACATTAATGTATTTGTTTTTTATTTAATTTATTTAACGTCGGCCTATCCGTATCACCAATGATCTCCTACTAGAACTACAAGGAAACAAATATTGTTTATTAACCAAATCTCAAATTCTACAAAATTGAGGTCTATTTTTAAAAAGAGACAAAACCTCAACAACAGTTGTGTTAAAAATATTACCAATGTTAATTTCATTTAAAAAAGATACGAAAATTATTGGTACAGACACTATTTTCTTGACTATCAAGGCAAAAAAATATTTTAAATCTCAAGAAAAATAAAAATGTTTGTACACAATATAAATCTAACAAACAAATAATGTCATTAAAAACACGTATTCTAGCGTATATGTATATACTAATATGACAATATTATTACCCTAAGTTATGAATAATTATATCACTGTCAATCTCTTTAAATTTGGAAGTCAATGCATAACAAATAGATAATAACAAATTATAATTTTCATTACATTATTTATCGCAAAAACATCATTTCTAAATCATTTCAAATTTAAATTTTGATTCACTAATTTTCTGCACTAAATTCAAATTATACAAGAAGTTAATTCAAATAATTTGCAATGTATTCCATATATATTAATTACAAAAGCAATTAACATCATAATATTTCTAATTTAACATATAGAATACAATTATTACTACAGTTATAAATAATAGATTACAATAACAATCACTTTTCTAAACTATATAATTTTCTATTTCAATTACCGCATTTCCTTTCTTGACGGAAACTTTCAAACTTTTTTACTCTAACAAAAGCTCCATCGCGTGCCGCTCAACACAATCACACTCCCTTTCCCCTTCCACCCTGTTTATGTAATTATTGTTCTTAATTATAAGGTATTACACACTCTGATTACTTATTTATCATCATTTAAATACAAATAAACTTTTATTAAAACGTAGGGTACATTTAACAGGTTCGTACTTAGGGGAAATAGTTGAATAAATTAATTAACTTAGGGCGCTCTTGATAAACGTAATAAAATCACGCGTTTCTTGTTGCTGATCGATTAGATAATAAGTACTGAGCCAGTGTGCATAGATCAAATAATTTATGTAAAATTTTTAATTGAATATTTATTAAGTTTTCTCCTAATTTTTTATTTCGAGGGCAGCATATTTGGACTCACATATTTTCGTATTTTTTTCTTAGAACACCTAGCTGACTCTGGCTATAATTATATCTAAAAGCAACAACTAAGGGATAAATATATTCCTAGCGATATAGGGCTGTCAGCCATATATTATAAAAAATATTTTCCACAAAATAATTGATACGTCATGGATATAATACTAATTTTTAGTATAATATAAAATTTAATATGTTATATAATTTATATGAATAATTATTATTAACGTTGTTAAGATTGCCTACTTAATTTTTGTATGTAAAAACTGAAACATAAGTTTAATGGTCTAATTTAGGCAAAATCTTTTGGTTTGACACCACTACAAGTCTCTATTTATACAGCAGCGTCGTTTCGATTCCATTTAGTAGTGTTTTGTGTTTCAACAAGAAGAAGTTTAACATAAGTTAATAATGAAGCTATCAAGGAAACACTTCATCGAGTCGATCCAAATTCCAAGAATTTCTGCTCAACTAATTGGGATACTAATTTACACTCGTGATCCTCCAAAATCAAAATCCATGAGACTTTTCTTAAAAGTACTATTCATATTTTTCTTCTTTGAGTTGGCAACTGGAGTTCTCGGAGAGCTCATTGCAATGTTGTCCCTCTTCAACTTCCTCGCCGTGACAAGTGTCCTGCCATGCATCTGCTATTGCATCGTCAGTCTCTTTAAGGCAACTTCAATCGCATTGAACCAGAAGAAGTCTGAGAAGCTTCTAAATGATTTGGAAGATCTCTGGGTATCAGTAGATGTCAAGGAGAGTGAAGCTAAAATGGCGATTGGAAATACTGATGTATCTGTAAGGGCTCAAAAAGCTTTTACACTCGTAAATATAGTGTTCGGTACTACTTTTAATTTCTCGTCATTAATTGTGATGCTGATACAATATATTAAGACAGGACACACTGATAAAATTCTGCCGTATACCGTTTGGTGGCCGTGGCCCACCATGGGGACCTACTCATATCCTTTGACATATTTGTACGACTTCCTGACAGGATGTGTCGCGTTTACTTGTTTAGTTTCTTCGGACACTTTCTTCATTTCAACAATTTTTCAAATTTGCACGCAGTTTAAATTGCTGAAGTCAAAGATTGAAACGATTATTGAGGATGTTTTACCACGTGACATTGCTGCAAGTGAAGATATAGACCATGACTACCACCAGGAGATGTACGACGCTTTAATTTGCTGCGTAAAACGACACAACGAGCTTATTAAGTAATATTCCTTCATAACAATTTTTTTACGTTTTCTTTTGTGTCTATAGAAATAAATAAATATTTCTTCTCTGCAGATTGTCAGACACGATGGAGGAAATATTCTCTATGTCGATTTTACTAAATCTGCTGAATAGTTCTATCATCATTTGCTGCGTTGGATTCAATTCCACGGTGAGTTCATAAAACACCTTATCAGGATCATAAATCATTCATAAATATGCAGTAGAAAAATAACATTTAACAAAATTGACAATAAGTATTTTATAGTTAAATATAATATTTGTTTTGTATTTCACCTATTCTTAAAAAGAAGTGTTCTTAAAAAGTATTTAAAAAAAACAATCTTACAATTTTTCAAATGTTCAACTTATAAAAACAAATGAGTTCGAATTCATATTTTACAGTATCTTTACTTAAATGTATCTATAATTCAGGCACTCAGAGGAATGGAGCTCGCAATATTCGTCACTTTTCTTATCGTAGCCGTTTATCAAATCTACGTTCTCTCCTGGGCTGGCAATCAACTTATAGATACTGTACGTAAAAATAACAAGTTGCATTAAGTATCAATATTTTCTTATATAAACTTTCATATAACAATTTAATTTTTTTTATAAACCTAATTTAATATTATATCCAATTTTTTATAAGCTTAATTTAATAATATATATTGTTTATATATTTCAGAGTAATGCCATAGCTGATGGTGCCTACAACTCTTCCTGGTATTTAACAGACAAGAAATACCGGCAGCTGATCCACATCATCATCCTCCGAGCACAGAGGCCGCAAGTTGTTACCGGGCTGCAGTTCTCTATTTTATCATTCCAGAGCTTCTCGTCGGTAAGATTAAAAAAAAATAATTTACGTGTATACTTTTATTTAATATTTATATATTAGATACGCTTAGATGCAAATTATACATAAATATTAATATGAAGGATGCATATATGTTTTCAAAAATTTGCTGTTAGAAAAAAAACTAATTTGTCGCTATTTTAAATTAATTTGGTATGTATACTCTTTAAAGGAATACGAATATGTAATTCTTAAATGTTGCTAAGTCTGTAATATATAACTTCCTGCTTTCTAATCTAATTTAATCTATGCCCGCTAAAGACAGTTACGTCTATTTAAGGTTTATCAATCTCTATAACAAAGGTTACATGTTACGTAAAAGAGTTACCTAATATACAACGTTCTAACAACGATTTTACTTCTTTTTACAATAAATATAACCTTTTGCGCATTAGTATGATCGTAAAACTTATTAAGAACACCTTTTTAAGGATTATAAAACCTTTGAAGTCCTTTTAATAATTAAAGCATAGCTATAAAATAAGACCTTCTTAGATTAAATATTACTAGGTTTTGTTTAAGTAAAGATTGGGTACACATACGGTAGTACTCAAGTTTTGTGTTTTGCGGTTTAGTTTTTGTTTGTCAATTTATAATCTTATTAATTTTTTGTTACTGCGATCTTTCGTTCCTGCCACAACAAGTATATTTGTCGTTGTAATTGTTCTCCTTCCTTGCAGATTTTAAGCTCATCGTATTCATACTTCACTCTACTACAGACGAGCTACCAAAACAAATAAAAAGTTCACATAATTTCAACACTACTTCAAGACTTCTTCATGGATGTAAAGATGTACAGATGTATTAAACTTAAGATTAAATAAAGATAAGTAATTTTACTTTAATATTAACATATTTTTAAATATTAGTAATTAATCTTAATAATTATAGTTCAAGATTTGGTTTAATTGCTTTAATATTAGAAAATAACAATAAAAAAAATTATTTAGAATTTTATTCTAAATAATTTAATACTTTATTTTTAATATAATAAATAATTTTCTTGTTATTCAATAATATTATCTATAAATACATTTATAGAATTAGGAATATTTTAAGAAGTTTTATTTTATATAACAATATATTTTTATAACTCTAATCTAACGAGTATGTGTTAATTATATAGTACAGCAAATATCTCATGAGCTATTACTTTTAGTGTTTTCATCTGAAGACGTCTTTGTCTTTGGGTATATTGTAATTGCACCCGTAAGACAGAACTCACGAAATATTTGGTATGTTACATTTTATATATATTTTATATAATTGATATGTAAACCCGCTAAACACGATGTGTTAAAGGTTTTTTTTAGCAATTTTACGCGTTTGTGACCTATTTCTTGGCTTTTTGAGTAATAAGTCTTTAACCTCTTTCTCCATTAACATAATTATAAAACTTCATAAGAAGACCGTTTTAAGGATAAAATGCTTTTATAATAGCTATTAAAAATAATATATGACTCTTTTTGTTTTAAACATTACTAGATTTTCTTTAAGTAAAATGTTACTTGAATATAAAGTAACATTCATATTTTGTGTTTAGCGGAAATGTTTCACAGATATAACATGTAAATTTTACCATTACCTTACATTATATATATATTGTGTTTAACAGGTAAAATAAATTTTTCTACGTATTAATAATTAGTTTATAGGTAAAAATAAAGTATCCTTTATAAAGGAACGATACCTCGCAGTGAAAAGTTCCTATCTTTAGACAAATTTTCACATAATGAACGAAGAGTACTTTGTGTCAATCGAAGCAAAGTCCCTCTTCTTGTCATTTGTAAATTTTAGATTAGAATTAAGATAATTTATTATTAGTAAAAACACATATTTACAAGTTGTTAAGTACATTGATATAATTATAAAAGAAATGAATAAGAAGTTAAAGAGAATATATGTAATAGTGTGGGAATTACGTCAGGTTTTACTTCTTCAACATAGTCATTAATATAGCTGAATTTAGTTAACACCATGTAGACCATTTTTATTATATTCACAACTTTAATTAACATTCAAATTGTATTCAGCTTGCACAAAACTAAAATAATTGCACAATTATTTAACCCATATTTAAATTATAGTTAAAAGCATCTGATAATCATTGTTATCAAATTGGATTTATATAACCGTTATCATCAGTTAACTAGTTGACTCGCGTGGTAATATCTTTAATATCAGCTATTATTTTCTCCATATAATTATTCTGTAATTGTTTCCGGCTCTGTAATAGTAGTTTCAAAGTTTCCAACTAACAAGTAAACTTTATTCCAGAATAGTATTGCATTATGGATTCAAGGATATAAAGTGTGTATACTAAATAAATGCAGTACGTAATATCTTATTACATTAAACATTATTTTACTAATTGTATTTTTTAAATGTTGTTTTTCAATGTAATATATCCACTTGACACAATAATGTAGCATTTACGTATAATTTAGAGTTGTACACAACATAATTATTACATAAAAGCTAAAATTATATTCGCAAAGTGTTCAATATAATTATTTACACTAATTACTTCTACAAGCAAAGCACAGAGCTGTACTCTACATTAAATGTTTTTTGTCATATATTAATAAAGTTTTCTTCAATTTCATTTGATTATTTTACTAAAACTTATGTAACTTCTTAAACTTTTTTATTCAAACAAAATCAAGCAGATCCATCGCGTGTTGCTTAACACAAATACACCCCGTACCCCTCACCACCTTATTTACGTAATTATTATTCTAATTATACGGTATTACACACAGTGATAACTTACTTATCATAATTTAAATACAAATAAACTTTTATTTGTATGTAGGGTATATTTAACAGGGTCGTACTAAGGTAGAATAACGAATTCAACATTTTTACTTAGGGCGCTATTATTAAAAGTAATTAAAGCACTCAATTAATAATACACATCACTCACAAAATACGTACTGGTGCTTTTCTATTTATAAAATATTATTATTTATTTATTTTTTAATAAATATTTTCTAAATGATTACCAAAGGAAATATATTTTGAAAGAAATAATAATCTGGTGATATTTTTTCAACTTTTTTTCTCAAAACACTTAGCTGACCCTGGACGTAATTATATCTCAGAAAAGCAAATAAGGGAAATATATATTCCTCACCAATATAGGGCTGTCAATTTTATGAAAAATAAAAAGCTTAAATTTTACTAAAAATCTCACATATTTAATATAATAGCATAGAACGTGAATGAATATTTTAAATTTGAAAATATTGTGATGCATCAGTTAAACTCAAATATTCCTCTGCAAGCTAAAAATATGTTTGAAGTTAATAAAATAGCGGACGGTTCAGATAATATGATCCGACTTCAAATCTCCGTAAACTAAATATTTCAGATGTAAAATCAATTGCCCACCACTACAAGCGTCTATTTATACGGCGGCGACGCCTCGTTTTCATTTAGTTGTGTTCAGTAGCCCAAACAGTTATTAATTCCAAAACTAACAATGAAGCTACTCAAGCGGGACTTCGCGCATTCCATCAACATACCGAGATCCGCTGCTCAAATCATCGGCATTCTTCTCTACACAAGAGATCCTCCTGCATCAAAGCTCAAAAAAGCTTTCCATAAATATTTGTTCATCTTCTTATTCTGGTTCTTAGCCATTGGCGTAGTTGGTGAGGTAATCGAAATGTTTGCATTGTTCAGTGTTAACTTTTTGGCAGTCACAAATGTTATACCCTGCATTTGCTACTGCACTGTCAGTTTATTCAAGTCTACTTCAATCGCATATCACTTGGAAAAATCTGAAAAGCTTCTCAGAGATTTGGAAGATGTTTGGCTCTCTGTAGATGTAACTGAAAGTGAGTTTGATCTAGTTAAGAAAAATACCAATAAAACACGAAAAGCTCAAAAAGTTTTCACTGTAGTAAACGTAGTTCTTGGGACTTTCTTCAATATGTCGTCTTTGATTGTTCTTGTGGAGCAGTATATAAAAACCGGAAATGTTGTTAAAACACTTCCGTATTTGATCTACATGCCTTGGGACACAACTGGAACATACTCTTATCCTTTGGCCTATTTGTACAATATTTTATCTTCTTCATTTGCGTTCACAAGTTTGCTATGTTCGGATACGTTCTTCACTACAACAATTTTTCACATCTGCACACAATTTAAGTTGCTGCAGTCAAAAATTCAGACGATTATTGAAGATGTCATCCCGAAGGAAGTTCGTCGCAGCGATGATGTACACCACAACTATCATCAGGATATGTACCAAGCGCTCATCGAATGCGTCAAACGTCATTCAGAATTAATTGAGTAATTATTGAAATTTTACATTTACTTTCATCACTATTGCTGATGTATAGCTGTTGTGTATTTAGGTGAATTTATCGTTTGGTATTCTACAGATTGTCCAATACTGTTGAAGAGATATTTTCAATATCAATCTTGCTGAATCTGATGAACAGTTCTCTTATAATTTGCTGCGTTGGTTTCAACTCTACGGTGAGTTCTATTAAATCAGCCCTTTGTTTTCACCCAGGTAGAAAATGTAACGCAAAGTAATACTTGCATTTGTTACACTTGCATAGTTATAAAAGTTTTTATTTGAGATTTGTATATAGACAGGTAAATAGTAGGTTTACAGTGCAGTTTCAGATTTGCTAGCTAACTTCAAGCTAATTTTAACGTAACATTTTATAGCTAGAAATTGTTTTAAATATATACTGTTCTATATTTTTTGTGAACATAATGTTAAGTAAGTCATGAATATCACTTTTGGTGACAAATAGATTAGAAAAATTGTTTACTTTATTATATAAATTTTAGGCCGTCAAAGGAGTTGAGTTAGCAGTATTTATCATGTTTCTGTTTGTGGGACTCTACCAAATTTATATGTTGTCTAGTGCTGGAAACCAACTTATCGAAACTGTAAGTAAATGATATATAAAATAAAATATTTTACAACTATTACATAAATGAAGTTTTCTATGCAAGAACACCTATTTGTTCGTAACAAATAAGTTTCAAATGCAATCTATTATATTAAATATAAAACATCCTTTTTTTCTAACTTTATTAATCTCATATCAACTTTTAAAATAACATATAAAGAAATTACAAAATATTGCAACATAGATTTCTTTTGTATAAGCTACTAAATTTTATCTTTTTTAAATAATATTTTTATTGGCTTCATATAACCGTAATTTCTGTTTCACCACAAAAATCTTTCTAAATTCTCGTTAACATCCACTACCAACAACTTCATACGAGAAATATGAGGTTTATATTTTCCTATATCATATTAGGTACTCCTTAAATACAATGATCAAAAATAGTCACAAATATCTATATTTCAGAGCAACGCCATAGCTGATGGTGCTTACAACTCTTCCTGGTATATTCACATCATCATCCTCCGAGCACAGAGACCGCAAGTTGTTACCGGGCTACAGTTCTCTATTCTTTCGTTCAAGAGCTTTTCTTCGGTAAGATTACAAATTTTCATTCTATTTCCTTAGTTACATTGTAAAGTAAAATTCTATGAAAAGACTTTTAAAATCACTATTTTATTTTTCTTCATATTCTTGCAGATACTAAGTACTTCTTACTCGTATTTTACGCTGCTTCAGACAACATACCAAAACAAATAAATAATAAATTATATATAAAAATATTCAACTAAAAAAACAATAGAAATTTATGCAAAATTATCTATTATTTATTTAACAAAAATTTTTGTTAATTTGAAGTAGGAGAAATATCTTAAATATGTTTTTATTTAAATTTTATATTGTAATTAATTTGGTAACTAATTAATAACTCGTAGAAATTAAATGGGTACACAGATATAATGTACAAAGGAGCAAAACCTCACAGTAATAAGTTCCTATAATTAGATTAATTTCCACGTAACTGAGTTTTTAGAATAACGTCCTTTTGACACGTATGAATTTTAGTTTAATATTTGTTGTGTAATTAATTGTACAATTGTTTCACAATAAACATACACAAAATTTTATACACAACAATGTGTATTAAATAATAGCAAAATTTTACTTAAAGACACATAACGATTACATGTTATTTTTACATTAAACATTTTAAATTTTATTATTAACGTTTATTTTACATACTAGTTAGATACATACTACTTTTAAAATAAGAATATTAAATTTATATTACATATGTATAAATATTTTTTTTAAATAGTGTCTAAATGATAGTAATATACATTGCTAGTAATACAATGTACGTTAATAATAAAATATTTGATTGATGCTTGATGCTAACTGCTGTATCGTCGGATTCGAACCCAGAAGCAGAGTTATATTTTCTGGAATTAGTTGCTCGAAAGTTATATTGGTTTTGTACATACATAATCATAAACTTATTAAGCAGCGGTGTGGTTCACATATATAGACATACATAGTACTGCATTTCAATTTAAAGATTAGTAGAATCAATATTATTAATAAACATACCTACGTCTTTATAATTAGTTTATAAGTAAAAATAAAGTATCCTTCATAAAGGAACGATACCTCGCCGTGAAAAGTTCCTATCTTTAGACAAATTGTCACATAACGAAGGAAGAGTACTTTGTGTCAATCGAATCAGAATCCCTCTTCTTGTTATGTGTAAATTTTAGATTAAAAATAAGATAAATTATTATTAATAAATATCACTTTAGACTTAAAAGAACACTAGTTTACAAAGTGTTAAGTACATTGACAACAATTTTAAAAGAAATTATACAAAAGTAAAAAAGCAATAAATGCTACTATGCAGTGCATTATTCTTTCAAAATGGCATTGATGTACTTATTACTCTGATTATATATCTTATACACAATTCGGCAATGCATTTAAATAAAATTTCACTTACCACAACATTTTTCCTCTTACACAAAACTTAAAGAATTAGGAACACACAATTTTATCAATATTTTATATATTTTATTTATGGTTAAAAGCATCTGATAATCATTTCTATCAAAGTGGTTTTGATAGAAGTCTGATCAAATAACTTTACGTAGTCTATGCAATAAATATATTCCTAAACTAATATCTTTAATATCAGCTATTATTTTCTCCATATAATTATACTGTAATTGTTGCCGGCTCTGTAATAGTAGTTTCAAAGTTTCCAACCAACAAGTAAACTTTATTCCCCAACAGTATTGCATTATGGATACAACGGTATAAAGTGTGTATACTAAATAAATGCACTATGTTATATTTTATTATATAAATTATAATTTTGCAATATACTTAAGTAATTGTTTGACTGTACCAATGCAAACTTCATAATTATATGTAAATAATATTTCATAATAAATTGCAGTATATACTTGTAGCACTATTGTTAAATAGTGTTAAATTTTAAAACACAAACTTATTGCTAATATATAGGTAACATAAAACCAATACAAATTACAACTGGGTCGTGTATAATTTTCTTATAGGCTTATTTGAAACCTTATTAATAGGTTAAAAATATTTTGTTTTGTACAGTATATTTAATATTTATCTAACATAACAATAGCTGTTACCTGTTACGTAAACAAAGTAACCCCATGTACAACGTTACAACTTTTTGATAAATACATATACGTCTTTGATTTTCAACATAATCATAAAACTTAAAAAGACCTTACTAAAGATTACAAAGTCTCAAATTATTATTATTATCAAAATCAAAGTTTCTGTATTAGAATAAATCCAGGCCTGATTGTTAACACTTATTACTTGAGTAGACAGAGCCAGATAACATTTTCTGATGATTAATTTAATTTTTGTCAAATGGTTTATAAAAATTATAACTTTAATTAAGCTGTACAAATATTCCTGCAAATTTTCTGTAATAAAGTTTTCTTCAATTTTATTTGATTATTTTACTAAACCTTAAGTAACTTCTTAAACTTTTTTATTCAAACAAAATCAACCAGATCCATCGCGTGTTGGTTAACAGAAATAGACCCCGTACCCCTCATCACCTTATTTACGTAATTATTTTTCTAATTATAAGGTATTACACACAGTGATAACTTACTTATCATAATTTAAATACAAATAAACTTTTATTTAAATGTAGGGTATATTTAACAGGGTCGTACTGAGGTAAAATAACATCCTTATTAAATTTACTTAGGGCGCTATTATTAAAAGTAATTAAAGCACGCAATTAATAGCGCATATCGCTCACAAAATATGTACCGATGGTTTCACATTTGTAAAATATCGTTAATTGTTTTTTTATGTTAAATATTTTATAAATATTTGTTTAATTTTTTAAAAGAATTAGTAATTTAGTAATATTTTTTTGTATTTTTTCTTAAAACACTTAGCTGACTCTGGAGATAATTATATCTCAGAAAAGCAAATAAGGGAAATATATATTCCTCACCAATATAGGGCTGTCAATTTTATATAAAACGAAAAGCATAATATTAATAATAAGCATCAATATTTTATATTGATATATGTGTTTATATCATTTTAATTCAGAAAAATGAATTTAATGTACATATTTTTTAAGGAAATGAATTTTGAATTGCACGAACATATTTTTTATTGTATTAATCTATTGCAAAATATTTTTTTAACATTAATAGTGCATTATCGAATAGAGTAATTCCTAAAATTAAAAATCTCCTTGAAGTAATAAGACGAATATCTAAGCACTATGTTTAGAAGACGTATTATTTTATTCTCTAATGTAATAGATGTTGACACATTAATTTGCTCTTTGAATAATACTCTATTCCACGATCTAGAACTATGTTTGATGTTAATAAAGTATCAGGCGGTTTATGCATTAAAATCCGACTTCAAAACTCCGTAAGTTTAAAGCTCTACTTTAAAATCAATTGCCCACCACTACAGGCGTCTATTTATACGGCGGCGACGCCTCGTTTTCATTTAGTTGTGTTCAGTAGCCCAAACAGATATTAATTCCAAAATTAACAATGAAGCTCCTCAAGCAGGACTTCGCGCATTCCATCAACATACCAAGATCCGCTGCTCAAATCATCGGCATTCTTCTCTACACAAGAGATCCTCCAGCATCAAAGCTTAAAAAAGCTTTCCACAAATATTTCTTCATTTTCTTATTCTGGTTCCTGGCCATTGGCGTAGTTGGTGAGGTAATTGATATGGTTGCATTGTTCAGTGTCAATTTTTTGGCAGTCACAAATGTTTTACCCTGCATTTGCTACTGCACTGTAAGCCTATTCAAGTCTACTTCAATCGCATTAAACTTGGAAAAATCGGAAAAGCTTCTCAGAGATTTGGAAGATGTTTGGCTCTCTGTAGATGTAACTGAAAGTGAGTTTAACATGGTAAAGGAAAACACTAACAAATCACGAAAAGCGCAGAGAGTGTTCACTATAGTCAACATAGTTTTTGGTACAACATTCAATTTGTCATCTTTGATTGTTCTTGTGGTACAGTATATAAAAAACGGAACGGTTGTTAAAACACTTCCGTATTTGATCTACATGCCTTGGGACACGACTGGAACATACTCCTATCCTTTAGCTTATTTGTACAATATTTTATCTTCTTCAATCGCGTTCACAAGTTTAGTATGCTCGGATACGTTTTTCATTGCAACACTTTTACACATCTGCACACAATTCAAACTGCTGCGGTCCAAAATACAAACGATTATTGAAGATGTCATCCCGGAAGAAGATCGTTGCAACGCAGATGTCAATCATAACTACCACCAGGACATGTACCAGGCGCTTATCGGATGCGTCAAACGTCACTCGGAACTAATCAAGTAATTATCACATTATATTTACTGATATTGTAGTCTGTATATAGTCTGGTTTTATAAATTCTTCCTCTGTAGGTTGTCCAACACTATGGAAGAAATATTCTCAGTATCAATCTTGCTGAATCTGATGAACAGCTCCATTATAATTTGCTGTGTTGGGTTCAACTCCACGGTGAGTTCTATCAAATTATTTCTCTTCTATATCTTTGATTTGCACAGATTTTATTATAATTCATGTACCGCTACGTAATAGTATACAAACTATTATGTAGTACGTTACATATTATTATTAATATACATTTTACATATCAGTAATATAAAAATTGTTTTATAATAATATTTAAATGTCTATATTCTAAACGCTTTAAGTCATTAAAACCTTTTTTTATAAACGTTATTAACGTTGACGGAATTAGTGATAACATTACGTTGTCATATATAATTATTATATTAAATTATCCTATATCACATCAATTCTATTACATCTATTGATGGTATGTCTTCTTCTTATTAATATATATATAAATTACGTGTCACGTTGTTTGTCCGCGATGGACTCCTAAACTACTTAACCGATTTTAATCAAATTTGTACACCGTGTGCAGTTTGATCCAACTTGAAAGATAGGATAGCTTACATCTCAATTTATGATTGCAATATTATCTTATTGCAAATTATTTGTCTATTAATTATCAGTTAGCTCCAAACGATTGTAAAAGATGGCGACATCTGTTGACTAGATTGAGTAAATATTCAATAGATGGCGCTATGTAATGTAATATGACAAAAACGTTAGTCACAGCAACGTGTGGCCGGGACAGCTAGTATTAAATTATATTTTTTATTTACATCTAAAATATTTAAGTTTAGTGGATTTAAGGAAACAATTAGAATAATTAGTATATTAATTATATACATTTTAGGCAGTCAAAGGAGTTGAGTTGGCTGTGTTTATCACATTTCTAGTTGTGGGACTCTACCAGATTTATATCCTGTCCTGGGCTGGAAATCAACTAATCGAAACTGTATGTAAATGTTACATAATACTAGAAATTTCACTTTGTATATATATATTTATTTATTCATATTTTCCCGTCTGACTTTACATACTTTTCCCTTAATCTTTAAATAGCCTGTAAATTATCTATTATGTTTTCTAACATTTATAGCACTGTTTAATCCCCAAGAGATTATAAAATTAAAAAGAGATTATAAAGAAAAATTGTCTCGCAGTGCAAATTTCGTATTTGCTAGCTTAGTACAAGCTAATTAAAGTGCTTTCTACTGTAATTCTTTACGCAATGACGGCAATCAGTTGTTGATTGAAATCACAAATTTCAGAGCAACGCCATAGCCGACGGAGCTTACAACTCATCCTGGTATTTAACGGACAAGAAATACCGGCAGCTAATCCACATCATCATTCTCCGAGCACAAAGACCGCAAGTTGTGACCGGCCTACAATTTTCGATTCTTTCTTTTAAGAGCTTTTCATCGGTGAGTTTCATAGTTTTCATTCCTTTTCAGAGACAAATTCTCAGATAAAATTTTTCTTGTTCTTATTTTATTTTTCTTCATCTACTTACAGATACTAAGTTCTTCTTATTCGTATTTTACTCTGCTGCAAACAAGCTACCAAAACAAATAAAAAAAAAATTTTAAATCAATTATGCACTCAAATAAATAATATATAAAACTTATATATATTTTTTCTATCAACAAAATTAATTTACGATTCAAAATATGTCACTATAAAAGCAAAAATAAGTTATGTGCAATAAATAGTACCAGTAGATGGAATGGCAGAGTTATTTATATATTGTAAAGCGAATAGCATCTGAATGAAATAGCTTGTGTTCACGTACATCTCCCAAACTCCAGTTTAAAAATTGTAAGTTGGAAGAAGAGATTTCAAAAGATATTATGGAACACAAGCAAAACCTTTATATTTTTATAGTCAAAACTTTTAATTCTTATAAAACCTAACATATTTTCCTAAATGATTCAATAAGTAGATAAATAATGACTAGTAATTAAATAAACCTAAATATTTTGTACAAAGGAGCAAATCCTCGCAGTAAAAAGTTCCTATTATTAGAATAATTTTCACATAACTGGGCATTGGAAAATTTTAACACAAAGTCCTTTATCATGTGTAAGTTTTAGATTAATATTTGTTGTTTAATTAAATGTTGCACAATTAAAACACTTCTTCGTTAATTGTTAAACAGTTACTTGCACAGATAAATAGTTTTACACTTGCTAGCTTCTTACAACCTAATTCCAAGATTCATTTTCATGTTTTTCTTTTCTGTTTTATTTTATTCCTAAGTGAATAAATGTAATACTTCGGTATAATGTATTCCATGAAAATTGATATTTTTAGTATAAATATTTGTGTTACATTTGTAAAATACCTTTTTATAATAGATATCGAATTTACATAATTTTTTAATAATATATCGTTTATATACAAAATATAGGTCATATTGAAATATAAAATGCAAGTAAAATATTACAGATATCTTATATTTAATTTATTACGTAAATTTAAAATTTTAATAATTTTTTAATTTTATTTCTTTGTTAAAATACAAAAATAAATGTACCACTACTTATAGCATCTAATAAACTGCATTTGAATTTAGATGTTTGTTTAATTTAAAGTAAAACATATTACTAACTTGTTTTTTTTTTAATGGATTACCTGCGGTCCAATTCGGTCCTCTCCTAAATACATCTACAAATTAAATCCTGCAGTGATTTTATTAACATATAAACATAATTTGAAGTATCGCGTGTTATTCTAAATTAATAGCTTATTTAACTTAAATTCCAATAATTTTGAATACTAATTATAAGGTTGATAATACATCTAACTTACTTAACAAAATTACAAAACAAATAACTTTTATTAAACAGGGGGTGATTAAACACAGAGCTGTACTTAGAATCTAATTAAAAATAAACCTAAACCATAGGGCGCTATTTTAGCAAACACTAATTAATATCTATATTCTTATTCTAAAATATGCAGTCAATACATTGATTATTCTAAAACTTAAATCTATAAATATTTTAGTGATTTTTTTAATTGGAAAAAGCGGTTTAATTTATTTATTACAAATGGCGGAATTAATGGGTTTTTAATTCATTTTACACAAAACTTAGCTGACTCTGACTAAAATTACACCTGTAAAACATCAATTAAGGGAATTTAATTCTCTGACTATAGTGCTGTATGATCTCCTGATATTATAAAATTGTTTACTTACTCGAATTCAGTAGACTTCTGTAACATAGAAGTAAAATATATACTGATTATGGTAAAATAAACACTAATATTGGTAAAGTAGTTTACACAATCTAAAGACGTTATTCAAATATCTCTTAATATTCTGGTAGCCTTATAATTAATTAATGTGCTTTGATGAAAATATATTAGAAACAGGTTTTTGAACATAAGTTTTATTATTCTGAATAACTTCTGCTTTACATACAAGTTTATATAACAATTATTTAAAAAAACAGCTGATATTTATGCAGCTAGTAAATCTAGTTATATAACAGTTACATAGTTGCTACATTACCGTAAACTGTAATTATGTTGAACAAATAATTACCGAAATATTTACGTAAAAGATTACAAAATAATATTATTAAATATTTATAAAATTATCACACTAACCAGTTAAATAGGTGTATATTTAAAATAATAATGTTTACTTGTTACATAACATATTTTAGGTAAATGTAATGTAAAGTTACATAACACAGGTTATATGTGAAATAAATTTACGGTTTCTGACGTGTTACGCAAGATTATATAAGGTTATATATTAAATTATTGTATTATTAAAAGATTTTTAATGTCTTTCGTATTTATTTAATGACAATGGAACAGAATTATGTTAAACCTCTGTAAATAACAATATGCATATTTATGTTAAGTGGACATTATTCGGCAAGAGCTAACTCGTGATCCTTATTGTATTTTCGATATTTAAATAAAATTCTTCTTTTGGATGGATGCCCACCACTATATCAGACTATTTAAACAACGTCGGGTCTTCAATGGTGGTTAGTTGTGTCCAAAAAATCAAAGAAAATTTTTAAATATAAACACGAGAAATGAAAATACCACGAGAAGAGTTTGCTAAATCTTTGAGGATTTCAAAGACTGCAGCTTCTTTAATTGGAATCTTAATCTATCAAAGAAGACAGCCGATACCAAAATTTAGAAGAATCTTAAATAAAATCTACTTTTATTCGTGTATTGTGTTGTTAAGTATAGCGGTATTTTGCGAATTCATTAACCTGTTCACGCTAATTGACTTTCTGGCAGTCACCAGTCTGTTACCGTGTGCGTGCTACTGCATCATCAGTTTATTCAAAAGTACGTCGATTGCTTCAAAATTGGAAAATTGTGAGAAATTACTAAATGGATTAGAAGATTTATGGCCTACGGGAGATCTAGACAAAACGCAAGCAAAAATTGTAATGGAGACTATAGGAAAAGGAAGGACAGCTCAAAATATCTTCACAATCTTCAATATAATCTTCATGATAACTTTTGATATGTCTTCTTTGATTGTGCTGGTCATCCAATACATACAAACCGGAAATGTGGTGAAGACGTTGCCTTACTACATCTACATCCCGTTTGACACAACTGGGACCTTCACTTACCCTATTGCGTATATCTATAATGTGGCAGCGTCGAGTGTTGCTTTCGTGGGAATTGTGGCATCTGAAACTTTCTTCGTTGCTGTCATTTTTCATTTGTGCGCGCAATTTAAGTTACTTAGATTGAGAATTCAGAACATCATTGAAAGAGTAATGCCTCCCGAAGTATATTCAGATGTTGACATAGATCATGGGTACCACGACGATATGTACGAAGAACTGATTCAATGCGTCAAGAGACATTCTGTGCTTATAGGGCAAGTATTATTATTATATTTTTTATTTAACGTCGGTTTATTTTTATTCAAACAAATCCAGAAAATGTAGAAATTGAAACACAATAGATTTAGAAAATGAAACACAGAAACTTGGCGCCAATGCACTCAGCCAATGCGTTCTTATTGATATTGTTCTTTTGGCACATATTAGTATAATGGGAATGGGAAGTACATTGACCATATTCAGACTGATTATGTACTTTTATGATAAATGTACTTAAATCAAGAATATAGTAACTTATAATATTTTGTTTTCAGATTTGCCAACAATATTGAAGACATATTTTCGTTGTCCCTTTTACTAAATTTTGTGAGCAGCTCTGTTATAATTTGCTGTGTTGGGTTTCAATCTACAGTAAGTAATGTTTACTATTCTTTAAAGTAAATTGTATATAACGTACCTACAAATATAAAATAACAATAAAGAATTTGCATACAAGTAAAACAGAATATGAAATGAAAACTTAATATAAACTTCTTATGTAAAAACTTTTACGTGAATAAATAAAAGTTTTACGTACATATTTTTATGTAAAATGTACAAAGAATTACATAACTATATTTTAGTTTTTTTTTTTTTTTATTTTATATATTAATTGTGTATGCCTTTCGGCTTTACAATCTACAGTATTATATTTCTAATACATTTCATTCCTATATACATTCCAAACTTAAAAACTAAACTTAAAATAAACTTAAAATCTTCTCGACTTTTACTACTTCCAAAAGTGCTTTCTGCTTCTTCTTCTTTTGACCCTCTCTATTATCCTCCACCAGATTATTTATTCTCCTGTTTTTCCTTTTCTTCTTACTATTTCCGCCATCCACCTCTTTCCTTCACTGCCTCCCTTTAATAGCTGTCCAATATTCCTTTCGCTTGCTACTTTTTCCTTACACTCAAACTTAATGTGCTCCAGTGTTTCGTCCTCCGCTCCACACATTCTACACTTTCTTTCCTCACTCTTTTCCCAGTATCTGTTTCCTTTTTCCTCATTTCCCAATCTAAACCTTGCTGTTCTTCTTATGTGTTTTATGTCCTTTTCTATAAGGTACTGAGGCACATTATTTTCCCATAACCTCTTATATCTTTTATTGTAGTTACTTTTTTCTATTTTTCCCATTCTCTCCTGCTGTTGTGTCTCCTTATCCCTTCTCCTTAGCTCCTCTGCCACACTTGCGCCACCTTCTCTTCTCCTCTCTGCCTCCTCGATCGCCATTCCATTCCTTTCAAAGTATTCTTTTCTCTTTTTTGGACCTCCTTTCCCCCCATTCTTTATGTAATCCTCTCTTATTTTCTTTAAGATTTTGCTTTCCGCTCTGTTCAATTTCTCCTCGTATTTTACCGCTCTTTCCCCTGTTTTAATTCGTATCTTGTCCCTCTTTAGCTCCTCCATCACCATGTATCCTGGCGTGCACCTGTCCAGCCCTAGAACCCATTTCATATATCTTACCTGTATTCTTTCCAACTTTTCTTGTTCCTTCCACCCCCAAACCTCTGCTCCATACGACATCATACTGGCTATCAGTCTCTCGTATATCCATATTCTCTTTTGTATGTCCCCCCCAAATACCTTTTCCCCTAGTCCCCATACCCGTCGCATTGCTTGCTCTGCCTTCTTTGCCACCTCCCTTATATGCGCCTCTTCTCCATTATTCTTTTTAAAAGTGTAGCCCAGATATTTAAATTCTTCAACTTCCTCAATGTCCTCTGTCTTGTATTTCCACCTTTTAAGTCTCCTTTTTCCACCCCCTTTTTTAAATACCATAATTTTTGTCTTTTCCACGTTTAACTCTAGTCCTTTCCTGTCTATATACCTCCCTAGCCGGTGTGCCATCTCCTGCAGCTCTCCTTCCCTTTTTGCCAACAGGACTATATCGTCAGCGTATGCTAAAGTCCATATCTTGTAGTGCCTTCCTATTAGCACCCCCCCGTCTTGTCCTCTTTCCATTACCCCCTCCAAGTCTGCTGTATATATCGCAAATAAAATGGGGCTCAGAGGACAACCTTGCCTCAACCCCTTGTCTGTCCAGAATTCTTCTGATTCTTCACCCCCAACTCTTATTCTCATTCTTGTTTCTTCGTAAATTTCTTCAATACATTTCATTATGTCCTCATCTATTTTTTTCTTTCTCATGTACTTCCACAATTTCTGTCTGTCGACCATGTCAAACGCCGCTTTAAGGTCGATGAACATTGCATATATCTGTCCTCCTTTTTCACTTAGCTCTTTTTCAACTACATGGTTCAGTGCGTATATATTGTCTAAAGTCCCTCGTCCCTTTCTAAAGCCTGCTTGTGTCTCGGGAAGTATCTCTTTTACTTTTACCTCTTCTTCCAGTCTTTCTCTAACAATCCCTGCATAAATCCTGTACCCTGTGTTCAGTAGTGTGATACCCCTGTAATTTTTGGCTTCATGTCTATTTCCCTTTTTATATATCGGCGTTATTACCCCTTCTCTCCAGCTGTCCGGCAGGTTTCCTCCTTTCCATATCTTGTTCATCGCTGTCAGTAATCCTTTCTCTATCCTTTCTTGCCCAGCTTTCCACGCCTCGTTCTTTAGTCCATCTCTACCTGGTGCTTTCTTTTCCTTGAGTTTTTGAATCTGTGTTTTTATTTCACCTACTTTTATATCGTTTACTTTCTCCTTCTCTTTTATCCCCTTCTTTGTTTTCTCGTTTCTTTTCTTTCCTCCTAGTACTCCCATAAAGTGTTTCGTCCACTCTTCCATTTTTATTTCCTTGCTTGGCTCTTTCCTTCGCTTTTTCTCCCTATTTATGTAATCCCATGCCTGCCTCTCCGTTGTTATATCTCTAATTTCTTTTTCTATTCCTATTTTGAACTCATTCTTTTTATCTTTTATCCTTTCGTTATACTCCCTTTGCTTCCTCTTGAAGTCTTCTTTACTTGATTCTCCTTTCTTCCATCTCTTTAGTTCCCTTTTTACCTCTTTTTTCCATTCTTTACATTCTTTATCCCACCATTTGTTTTCTCCCGTTCTATCAGATATTCTCCACCTTTTACTTTGGGTGGCTTCCTTCATCCTCTCTTCAATTTCCTCCATCTCCTCCGTTTCTCCTTCTTCCTCGTATCTCCGTTCCAATTCCTCCATAAACTTCTTCCTTCCTTCCTCTGTCCAATCGCTGCCCTCTTTCCATTCGTTTCCTTTTCTTTCACCTCTCCTCGCTTCCAACTCCACCACTAGCGGTAGGTGATCCGAGTCCACCCTCTCTTCCACTTTCATTCTTTCTACCTTCTGTCCTCCTCCCAGCGTTGTCACCACGTAGTCGATTACTGTCTCCCCTCTGCTTCCCACATAGGTATATTCTCCTTCTTCATCTCCTTCTTTGTTCCCATTTAGTACTATCCATCCTTGTTCTTCTAGCATTTCCATTAGTTCTTTTCCCTCGGCGTTTATTGTTTTGTCTTTCGTTGTTCTTTTCTTTTTTCTATTCCCCCATATTTCGTCCACCTCTCTCAACTCCCCAATTCTCGCGTTGAAATCCCCTCCAATTAATAGGTTTTCCTGTTTCTCATCCTTAATTATTTCTTTTATTTCTTTCATTGTTTCTTTTATATTGCCTTTACTGTAACTATATTTTAGTTAACAGCTATTATTTTAGTTATTATTTATAGTTTACGTATTATTTTAACACAGGGGTCGGATAACTTTTTATAGCATTACCCCAAATTGTACATATTAAACCTACTAAAAGAGAAAATTTTCATTTCTGAATTCTTCAAAATTCGTGTTATTTACCTAGGATAAATAATTTCAATAATAATACACAGTAGATATATTTTTTTTAAAATTAAAGTCGCGCCAAATAATTTCTAATTGGGTTTTGAACAATGAATTTATATAAATCTGCACTGTATTGATACAGTTGCCTATCAGAACTTCAAATATATAATTATTTTTATTCGCTTCGAAATATTATAAAAGTTATTAACGATTGAAATAGTCATTTTACCACTTTGATAATTAAAACTATTATAAATTCTGTCAATAACTTCTGCCTGAATTTTTTTACCAATCAATAGGTTCAAACACTTGTTAATTTTTTTAGGCAGTTACGGGAGTTGAGCTGGTCGTCTTCGTCATATTTCTCATAGTGGGACTATATCAAATTTTTGTAACTTGTTGGGCAGGAAGCCAACTCATAAATGCCGTAAGAATATGTTCAATTATTTCTTAAAAATTTCTCTATGTTTTAAACTTAACAATGATTTTTTTCGGTATGAATGCATCTTTAAATTAGGTACGATTAAAACTAAAAAAATATCAACATTTGCCGTGCTTTTATCTTCTACACTAGAAATCATAATATTTTGAATTTTGTTGGAAAGTTTTTATCCTTAAAAAGTTGCAGTTGTGTTCCATGAAATATTTGTATATAGATTTGATTTATTTGCGAAATAATAAAGTAAACTTTATTATTCTTTTGTAGAATTGATTAGATTATGATAAATGAATAAATGAAACTGTCTTATTTTTAGAGCAATGAAATAGCGGATGGAGCATACAACTCATCCTGGTATTTAACAGACAAGAAATACCGCAAACTTATACATTTCATAATTCTGAGATCACAGCGCCCTCAAGTTGTAACTGCTCTGAAGTTCTCAGTAATGTCCTACAAAAGCTTTTCTTCGGTAAATATAATAATACAACTATTTAAATTTAAATATTGAATTTTTGAAACTTTTGCTAATACTAATTGCTAAAAATACAGTTCAATCTGTCTTAATATTAAGTTATATAAAGATGGCAGCTGTCTAAAAGATTTTTCTGTTTACAGATTCTCAGTTCCTCGTATTCTTATTTCACGCTGCTGCAAACATCCTACAAAAACTAAAGATGTAAATAAAAGAACTAAAAACATATTTTTATTACTATAAAAAGTATTTAAATATCAATTCTTTTAATAAATGTATTGACCTAGGTTAAGTTTTACTTGTAGATAGTTCTAATTCTTAGGTGTAGGAACTTATATCCTGGCATTAGCTTATCACAGAAGTAGAATAACGTGAAGCATACATTAATGTGCTTTTGTTATAATTTGTTTACTTCTAATACTATCAATAACTATATATATTTTAAATCAATGAATATACTCGTATATTGTTAAATAAATATTGAAGAAATTATATTTTTGTTTATTAGTTTAGTTTTAATGGTTCATAAGAAGATAGCAGTATTTATCAACATTGAAAGAAAAATGTATAGTAGAATTAAATAGTAAGTTGTGGATTATTTATACACAAGTGTTTAAATTGATATAACGTTACGCAAACTATTTTTATATTAAGAATGACAACTACTCAATCGTTGCTAAAGTTCGAACTAGAATCGCCAATCCTTTATTTTTTATTACTAAAAACCTTCCCTAAAACATGGACAAATTCTTGGATTGTTCGTTTCTGATCCTTTTTGAGACGCCCTCGTAAATGTACTTTTGCAGCAGAGTTTTGAACCATTTAAGCCATTATTTAAACCAATTTTATCGGCCATATTTGTATGACATGAAATGCATTTTAACGTCAGTTATTTGTTGAGTAGGTCAGTGCTGTGGTAATATTCTGTAGCTGTTGGTAGTCAAATAATCAAGTCAAATCAAAGAATAATAAGTTTTTATTTTATTTAACCCTGCTAAGGCAGACATAATATTGAAATTTGATTGTTCCTTGAAATAGCTGTAAATAATATTTGATATTTTGATATATAAATACATATAGCAGAGATTTATGAGCTGTAAGGTTGGTAACCTTACACAAGGATTGTGATGTCACATGCACTTGGAATGTGTACAACGTTGAATCCCTTTAATAATTAAAGAGACAAAATGACTTTTTTAATTGTTAATATCTCTTAACATATAAGGAGTTATTAAAAAACAATTGAACATTTGAGGTTCTAGTAACCCACTTTATCAATATATAGTACACTTTTATAGAAATTAAGGCATAGGACACAAGCCCATTATAGACCATGTGCCATTTTTTGTAAATAGGCGTCCTCTTTATCTTGGTCTCCGTATTTTTTGCATACAACTTGGATCGGCCCTGCTACTGTACATATGTCAGTATTATTACTTATTATCTTTATCTAATATAAATTTTTATATGCATAATAATTATTTTTACTTGTTTATATTATATTTCACAAGCTGAAACTTACATTTTAAGTTAAAACATAAATTTAAAACTAAAATTCAATAGGTAGAAGTGGTTCTTAACTATATTTAATAAATGTTACATTTAAAAAAAAGTTAATTAAAAAAATCTGTCAAAGAATTTGTCAAATATAATCTGAAATACGATATAAATACCTGTCATACTTCTTAGCATATAATTAGTAAATTTTTAATTGATATAATTAGTTTATCTAAATTCTAAGTGTGGAACCTACAAACTTTATGAAGTGTTGTATTATATTTAGTTATCGAAACTTTTTTTCTATCAGTACATATAGAGTTTTCTTTTAATTATTCAATTTAATAACATGTTACGAAACTTGTTTTCCCGTTGAAAGAAAACTGTGAAGGTGACTAAAATAAACCAGGACCAGACTTACATTATACTCCTATGTAGAATATAAAATCGTATTAAAGTAAAATGTTTTACATTTTTTTTTTTTGTGTAAACATACAAATACTATTAATACAAAAAGACATACAACTTTGTGGAAAAACAATATAAAATCCATCTTGGATTGAGCTTAGTCTGACTTAAAGGTAAATCAAGTTTTCGCTAAGAACAGTTATATGTTATGTAAACGAAGTAAACGAATGTAAACTAATATCATAAAATTCTTAAGAATTCTTAAAGATTATAAAATCTTGAAAACACCTTCTTGTGGTTTAAAGGCTTTTAAATAGCGATAAAATAAAACTATGTCAGATTAAACATTGCTTAATTTTGTTTAAGATAAATATTATATAAATGTAACATAACATAATTATGTTTTGTTTTGGCGATTTTAATTATAGAGAATAAAATGTAAATCAACAAGTAGAGGTATTGTGTGATGAATGCTAAATGCAGATTCTTGCTTAGTTAGATTCAGTTTGAATTAATCAAGAAGATTTGTTTTCAAACAGAAAAGTGTATTGGCCCAGTCATTTAAGCTTAAATTAGGTAAGAATCTCGGAATTCAAGATACCCAGCTGTAAGTCTGTAAATACTTGTATATTGACACCCTAAAAGTTGTCTCAAAACCTACATATGGTTTATACACCCTATTATATGTAGGTTTTGAGACAACTTTAGGGTGTCAATATACAAGTATTTACAGACTTACAGCTGGGTATCTCGAATTCCGAGGTGAACTTACTATAATGACTGGGTTAATGCTTGAGGTGCCTTTACAAGTATCCTCCTCTGGCAAATAGAATCTACAATTCAAATATTCTTTATATTTTATGGTCCTTCTAAATAAAGGACTAACCTACTTCAGTTATATATTCAATTACATTCAACGCAAAAGTCCAATATACAAAGTGCAATTCTTTTATTTAATTTTTATTTCAAATAAATATCTGAATTCTCTAATTTAAAATACATAAGCATATTTCTAAACAGGCTTACCATGCAACCTTAAAGAAGAGCTAAAAAGATATATTTTTATAAAACTTTTACTTACTCCTTAGTATGACCCTGTTTTTACTAAGTAAATTACCAGTAACCGTAGTGCTGTAAAAATGAAAATTTTATAAGATTACATAAACTTAATAATTTTAATATGTATTGTTAGAATAACTATATAAACATAATTTGTTAGATGGTTTCTTTTTGTGAAATAAATAGCTTTTAATCTCGCATAATCCTTAAATGATTTCCTAATCATTTAATTAAATAATCAGAGCATTATATTATTCTCTTCATAAATAAAACATTATTAAAACAATAAATAATATTTTTTATAATTATTACTATTATTTACTTTTACAAGTTTTTAAAATTAGCTATTTACTTATGCAAGTATATCCAGCATGTACCTACGCTCCTAAAGATTTATTCCAATCTGCAATTGCTAGAATATTATCTTGGGTGTACGGAAGATTGTTATCTTTGAAATGATCATGTAAATATTTACTTACTTAATGCAATGCGTCGCAATATTAGACGTTGCGAAACTTTGATCTGAATAAATATCTTGTTAAAAACAAAACTGCAGAAAACATGCAGTAGGGACTGCAGGGTTTATAAATAGATCATAGCAAAAATTTAGACTGGCTAAAAATGTTCTAAAATTGTAAATAAATAATTAGGATCTTGCAAATTTTATTATTTTATTGATTTAATACGTTTAAATACATAATTTTATCATTATATTAAGCTGTTTCTTTAATTACTTATCAAAAGAAAATTGGAAAGAGAAAATTTTGCGGTCAATCTTCGAACTTTCTCCAAGGCGTCGCACACCACCATAGAGGCCTATTTAAGCCGAAGCGGAACATGATTTTTAGTTTAGTTGTGCTTCGATATTCAACCAGATATTTTAAAATAAATATTAGCCATGATAGTACCAAAAAAAGATTTCTCAAATTCGTTCACAATAACAAAAATTAGTTTCGCATCTCTTGGGTTGCTCGTGTATAATCGGAAGCAACCGATATCAATCGTGAAACTAATCATCAGCCGATCGTTTTTCGCATTTTGTTATATACTATTATTCGTGACAGCTATTTGTGAGATATTGTTCCTTTTGAAGTCATACAATCTGAATTTCCTGGCTGTGACCAACGTTGCTCCTTGTATCTGTTACTGCATCATCGGGCTGGTCAAATTGGGATCCGTTTACTACAAGCTGGATAAGTCCGAGAAGTTAATCAATGACTTGGAAGATCTATGGCCCACCGAGGACCTCGATGAAGAACAAACTAATATTGTTATGGACTACATGGGAAAAGGAAACAGAGCGAAAAATACTTTCACCATCATCAACGTCGCCTTCATCTGGATCTTCAATTTATCCTCGTTAATAGTTCTGATTATTCAGTACGCTAAGGAAGGAATCGTTTTGAAGACGCTTCCCTATTTGATTTACATCCCTTTCGATACAACTGGTACGTACAGCTACCCCATTGCTTATCTGTATCACATTGCCGCTGGTTGCATCGGCAGTACGGGGATGATTGCTCCAGACAGTTTTTTCGTGACTGCTATTACCCACATCTGCACGCATTTCAAACTCCTGCAGTATAGAATTCAGAAGATCATCGAGGAAGTATCTCCAGAAGAAGTTCACACAGGGTTTGATATCAACCATAACTATCACCAGAGGATGTATGAATCGCTCATCGAATGCGTCCGAAGACACTCAGAGTTGATCACGTAATATATTATATGAAATTTTTACTTTTACATGTACAGAGAGTCCTCGATTTACGCTATTAATTCATTTCAACGGTTTCCGCATAAGTCAAATCTTGATTTTTGTAGTCCTAACTTGACTTCTCTTCTCTTCTCTTTTCATTCCTTTATTCCTTCTCATTTCCATAGTGTAAATAAAAGATAGTTATGTTTAAACTAATTGCTAGTTTTCCACCATTTACTACTAAATTTTTGCACAAAGTTGAATTGCAACAAATCATTTAAATGCTTGATAAGGAACTTATATAAGACACTGAATGGTCTGTACAATACATCTGATTCGACAGTAGATGACATTAACTACTAATTTGGCGTAGTTATAGCTGAATATTGACTGTTATTACTGAATTGTGAAAAATCATTACTTGCAATTTCCCTGATTTTGAAGCTTTTACGTTAAGAAAAATATATTTCATTGTTTCAATAAGAAGAACAATTGAAGAAGTTGTTAGTATACTATAGGGTATATACACTTCAAAAAAAAAAAGTTTTTTCAAATTTACGCAAGTATATTGTATTTATAAGTATTACGAATAAAAAAAAGTTATTTTGATTAAAATACCATGTAATACATTTAATGATTATTATAAATTTCCTGTTTCAATATATAAATAATTTTACATACAATTGTGAGGTGTATTACAAGGGAATCTAATTTTGCTCCTTTTCCAGATTATCTGAAACTATCGAGGAGATATTTTCATTGTCAATTCTCATCAACTTCATAGGCAGTTCCGTTATGATTTGTTGCGTAGGATTTCAATCAACTGTAAGTACATTTTTCGACTTTACTTTAGGTTTTACTTATATATTTTGTAGTATTGCATTTAATAAACATATGTGCCATTAAATTCTTCCGCCTTACATTCATAGACTGCATTTCATTATATTATATAAACCATTTTACATTCTTAAAACTACTTATCAAGCTCCATCTCTCTTGTCCTTTACTTTATTCATCCACTTTATTTCCTCCTTCTTCGCTTGTAAGATCCTTATCAGGTCTACTTCACTTGTGCTTTAATTTTCTACATTTTTAACTACATTTTAAAATATCATGTTATCTCATATTTCAGGCTGTGACAGGAATGGAATTAGTGGTATTTTTGATGTTCCTCATAGTCAGTTTAATTCAAACTTTTGTCCTCTGCTGGGCGGGAAATCATCTAATTGATACGGTACGCTCAAATTATATATTCTTTATTCAAAATTTTGCAACTAGCTGTATTACTCTAAATATTTTTGTTATTCAAATGCTATACAAGTATGCTAGAATTCATATTCATGTTATTATTTTCAGAGCAATGAAATAGCAACTGCAGCTTACAATTCCTCATGGTATCTGACGGACAAGAAATACCGCCAACTTATTCAAATCATTGTCGTGAGAGCTCAGCGCCCGCAGATGATAACTGCCCTCAAATTTTCTGTTGTATCTTTACGGAGCTTTGCATCGGTATGTATATTCTCTTAATTTTTGTTTAAATACAATATATTCTTCTAAAATACGAATCCATGCTACTTTATTACAAGTGATATTCTCGAACAATACATTTTATAATTGGAATATATCTATTAGTTCAGTATCTACTATATATAAAAGTATATGTATATCTCGATCGCTCTCCATGTAACAAAACTGTTTAAGGAAAGGTCATATATGTATAAAAAATGTATTGTTATATTACTAGTCCCGGGATGGTTTGAAGTTTGTCCCGCAATTCCTTTAGAGACTAACACATAATCTGGTGCTGGTGCAACCAATTAAAAAAAATTATCAATACTATTAGATACATACAAATAATAAATATACATCGTAGATGAATATCATGAGTTCTGTTAGCACTATACTCTCTTTGAAACTTTAAATCCTTTACAACTTCCTTTAAGTGGTTATTTATAAGGGACTACAGTCGAAAATGGTTTGATATAGTTGAATAGTTAATTTTATCGACGTATAGGTGTATCTCTAGCTGTAAAATGACTTTTGAGATGACTTATGACAAGTAAAGACAGAACAAAATCTACCTCTTACGTAAACAATTTTACATAATACACAATTATTTGTGACCTATTATTCGGCGTTTTCAAAGTAAGTTATGCAGTGACAGCAACGCAATTTAAGTGAGATTAAATATTACTAGGTTCTGTGGGAATGATGAGGATGTGTTCTCACATCTAGGAACTTGTTCCATTAGTGGCATTATTACTGAGCGGTAATTTCGCGGATCAGCTCATTGATATTTGTGGTTTAAGCACTTTCATTTTTCACTTGACGCTATGAGAATATTAATTGTGCTTCTTTTCTTTTCAGATTCTCAGCTCTGCGTGGTCCTACTTCACTCTCATCCAAACAGCATACAAAGAAAAGTAAACTCCTTAACAAGTTCTTTTTGATTTAAAAAAACTTTCTAATTAAAGTTTATGAACAAATATTTTAAAATTTAGCACTTATTTTTGTTTAGATAGATTTTTACACAAAATTCCTATTTATTTATTCCTATAATTTAAGATAATAGCACATAGGTAACATTAGAGTCCGATAAGAGACTCGAACAAACTTGAAGTAAATAAAGTTAATTTTTAGCTTAAAATTATATTTGTATTTATTTTTTAACCACTGTAAAATAGTATTTCAAACAGTTCCCATTTCCCGTATTATATTTCGATATAAAATTCCCACAACTTTAAGGATCTATTCTGACTTGCAATTTCAGGAGATTTTTTGTGGGGTGAAATGAGTGTTAATTAAAAATGAACCTTTTATATATCTGTCATAAGATATATCATATGCTCACGTGTCCTTGTCTTACGTGTTACGACAGCTTTTAAAAATACTCATACTAAATGCGATATCTAAGTAACCACTTAACATAATTTAAATACTTTTACTGTAAAATATGTAAACAATAACATTTTTTCAAAAAACTAATTGTTTAAAGTTTAGAAGTGATTATGTAAGAAACAAAATTTGTTTTATTTTTTGTTCTTAAATTTGACTTGTAGTCATGCGCAGCTGATACCAATATTCGTACTTCAATCGAACTGAAAATTGCAAAAATTGCAAATCCGAATAAACCACATAGTTCTTTCTCTTTCACACTTATTGTTCAATTTATATTTTGCAATAAATATAATGTACCAACACTTGGACAAATAAACTTCTATTTTTTCAATTTCAAAATAGAGTAACTATGTTTTTGAACACCCTGTAAATATAAATATAATGCATGAGTACAATATCTCAGTGAAATTAGCGTACAATTAAAGTACAAAATGTCTACTTATAAAAACTTTCTATTGAAGAAATGTTCTTTTAATTATTTGTTTCAAATACTAGCACCACTTTATAAGTTACTAATGAAAAAAATAAAAACTTTTTCTCCATGACAGAGATTCGTCTATAGCATTAAATCGAAATAAATGTTTTAGGGTCATTAGTGCATTAAACATAACAGTAAATATCACAAAGTCGAAATTGAAACATGAATCGTGGTAAAAACACTGAATTCGGATTTGCGCATAGTCTTTCTGGAAGTTTCTTCACCACTACCCCTTCCTATTTAAGCCGAAGCGGAGAGTTGGTTCAGGTTTAGTTGTGCTTCGTCCTTCCAACAGAATTTTCGTAAAAAACTCACCATGAAACTACCAGCAAATTATTTCTCATACTCCCTTAAAGTAACTAGAATTAGTTTTGCAGTTTTGGGAATTTTTATTTGTGAAGGGCGGCAAGCAACTTCCAAAATAAAATCATTTCTGGGTAACTCATTGTTTTTAGTTTGCTACATCTTATTTTGTATGTCCCTGACTGGCGAATTTACTTTGTTTATTAAATTCTTGAATATCAATTTTCTGGCTGTAACCAATGTCGTGCCATGCATTTGTTACTCGTTCATGGAAATTGTGAAATTGGGTTCCATCGTTTATAACATTGATAAATCCAAGAAGCTGATCAATGACTTCGAAGATCTCTGGCCGACGGATGATCTTGATGAGAATCAAGTGGAAATGGTGGTGAAATGCATCGGGAAAGGAACCAAGGCCAATACCATCTTTGCAATCGTTAACGTACTCTTTGCGTGGACGTTTAGTTTGTCTTCAATCATCATTCTTGTGATTCAATACATCAACACGGGAGTCATTGTTAAAACTCTTCCTTACTTGATTTATCTACCTTTTGACACGACTGGAACCGTTGGCTATCCGTTGGCATATCTCTTCCACATGGCTGCTGGACATATTGGAAGTACTGGATTGACAGCGTCGGATAGCTTCTTCGTTTCTGCGATCTGTCACATCTGCACGCAGTTTAAACTCCTGCAATACAGGATCGAGAAGAATGTGCAAGATATGACTCCTGAGGATATTCACACCGGGGATGATATTGACCACAATTACCATGGGAAGATGTACCAGGCGTTGATCGAATGCGTCAGGAGACATGCTGATCTGATCACGTAATATGTTTCAAATATTATATTTTATAAGATACGTTATCAAACTTAACAAATTCAATGTAAATGGAATCTGCTAATATTTCATGTTATTTACATTATTATTTTATGTAATATTGTTTACCAGGAACATGTTCGAAAAAGGAATTTTTAGAAGTCTAAAAATCCAAAATATTTTTTTTTTTATATCAATCAAGATATTTAAATGAATTCAGATTAATAGCATTGGTTATTTTGAAAAATATATCAAACACAATTTCAAAAAGCACATTAAATTTAGAAACATGTATAACATAAAACATTTGTATATTTCTTGATTAGTATAAAATATTTAATTTCACAGAGAAATTAAATAATAAAAAAATAATAAAATAGAAAAAAATATTGCTACTACTACATATAATACAACTATTAAATAAATACGAAAAATAAAAAAAAATAAAAAGAACTATATAGAAATTCGTATTTAATTTTAACCAACTAGACAAAAAATAATAAAAAGTACTTAAACGTAACAATTTTACATGCATTACACCTTATATTATTAAAGTACTTTACATAAATTTACGATAACGATATATAAAATTGTCATACATGAATTACAAATCTAATTAAATTTTATTATTTTTTTACTACTATTTTTTAAAGCAAAATAATATTTAGTATATTTTATAATTACTTCGTTTTTTTTTTGTCTGAGAATTTTTTAAACTACAAATAACTTAAAAAATAAGTATTTTGGACTATCATACTTATAAAATAATTTTATAATAATATAAAAATAATATTTTGGAGTATAAAAACACAATACCTATTTTTCTTAAAATATCTGGAATGTCATAAAGTTTCCAATAGTATTTAATATGTTTACAAGAAGTAAAAGCTTTAATATTTAGGTACCACTACCAAATTCCAGTTTCCCATAATTTTCGTGTCAAATAACATCTTCTAAAATGTATCATGATTTGCAATATTTTAACAGATTAACAGACACCATTGAGGAGATATTTTCTCTATCGATTCTCATTAATTTCATGGGGAGCTCCGCAATGATTTGCTGCGTTGGATTTCAGACTACGGTAAGTGATAAATTTACCTAATAACATATTCCGTTTAATACCGTAAACTCTTTCCTAAATTTTAAATAATTTAAATAAAATATTTTATAATAAAAAAATCAGACGCTTTACAAAAAAATTATTATGTAAACAATAGTATTTTTCTTATAAAATATGTAACTATTTTTATAACAAATTTGAATTATTATATAAATGAAGTGTTTCTACGAATTCATTTTACAGGCGGTTAGTGGTTTAGAAATGGTTATATTTCTGCTGTTCCTCACAGTGTGTCTGCTTCAAATCTTTGTGTTATCCTGGGCAGGGAACCTACTCATCGAGACTGTAAGTTACTGTGCTTATAATATTTAACATACTCGTACCATAAAACCAAAACTGTATAATGTCAAGAACGTATAATATTTCAGGCCAATGTTTGCTTATAGGGCCTGTTTTACCGTACATCTTAACATCTTAAATTAAATACCTAAGATTAAATTTCAGAGCAGTCAAATAGCAGATGCTGCTTACAACTCCTTATGGTACCTGACAGACAAGAAATACCGGCAATTGATTCACATCATAATATCTCGGGCACAGCGTCCTCAAAAAGTGACGGGATTAAAATTTTCGGTCGTGTCATTAAAAAGTTTCGCTTCGGTAAATACATTTTAAGATAATTTAACTTATATTTTATTTGCACTATACATAATAGAACATTTTTTACAGATAATGAGTACTTCATGGTCGTACTTTACTTTGATCCAAACTGCTTATAAGAACGAATAAAGGTCTATACGCACAAATCAGTTCATTGACACTGAACAACACGGCACTGATCGTCACGTTTCGGCACTGATGTGTGCGTACAAACCTTAATAATCCTGAAATAAAAGTGAACCACTATTGAGCAATAATGTAAGCACAAGCATTATATAGAAGAAGCATCGAAGAAGCAAACCATCGTTTAGAAATGGGCTTGTGTCCTCATTTTTTATTGGTCGATTTTTCAATTGTTGATTGAAATTGATGTTAATATGTTAAATGTGTCTTGGCGTGTCTATTTTATTAAATATCTAAATGTTGACGGAGATATAGCAACAATTTGAATTGTAGTTTTAGCGCTGAAAATGGTCGGCCATATTTATATGACATGAAATGCATTTTAACGTCAGTTATTTGTTGAGTAGGTCAGTGCTGTGGTAATGTTTTGTAGCTGTTGGTAGTCGAAATAATCAAGTCAAGTCAAAGAATAATAAGTTTTTATTTTATTTAACCGTGTTACGGCAGACATAATATTGGAATTTTAGTGTTGCTTAAAATAGCTGTAAATAATATTTGATATTTTGATATAAAAAACATATAGCAGAGATTTATGAGCTGTAAGGCTGGCAGCGGTTGTGATGTCACATGCATTTGGAATGTGTACAACGTTGAATTCCTTTAATAATTAATGAGGCAAAATGACTTTTTTAATTTTTATTATCTCTTAACATATAAGGAGTTATTAAAAAATAATTGAACATTTGAGGTTCTAGTAACGCACTTTATCAATATATAGTACAGTTTTATAGAAATTAAGATATAGGACACAAGCCCATTAATCGCATATGATTCATCAAACACAATCCACCGGCAAGATTTAATTCAATAAATATTTACATATTCAATTAACCTAATCACTTAAAATTAAACAAACTCTAGTTGCTAAACAATTATCATTTATATTCCATTTAACAATGTTAAACTCTTAAATATCTAATGGCCGCTAATGGAATGCTTATCGTCCACCCCAAACCATCGTAACTAAATCATCGATGTATTAGTAAAACTTGAAAAGTTCCATTTAAAGAAAAAACAAACAATTTTCTTTTTAATTATTGTTGTGTAATATCATGTTGCTTTTCTTTAGTCAACTTATTTTCTACTGAAAAGAAGATTAAATTAAGTTTTATATAGTGCTGTCAGAAATACATTTTATTTGAATACAATAATTGAACATAAATTAAATGAGAAGTATCATTGCACTTTCCATGGATTAAAGAAATGTTGGGATAGTTTTAAACACGACGAGGCAATTATAAAAAATGTTTATAGTAGAAAAGTATTTGGGTTCCCAAAAACTTTCAGTAGTTTAGTTGTAATATATATTATGTAATATGTAATGTATCAAATGACGCTTATGCAATTAAACTAGAATTTGACTATTGCACAAATAGAAATAAATATATAAAGAGTCGTTCAACAAGAGGTGTCGTTTTGAATAAGCAACAAGACGCAATATTTCCGTGAAAAGTGATGATATTTTTATTTTAATCTAAAGTACAAACTCTGAGGTTAATAGTGGAATACAATATCTGCCAAATGTCACCGCAATGACCGTTATATGTTTACAATTTAATAATAGTGCGAAATTTAAAATGACAGCTCTATTTAACAAACGGTACAGAACGATAGATATAGTTATAGTTAAAATTACTTCTATTATTGATATAAATTTTACTGTTTTAATGTTTCAATTTATTATAAATGTCTATTTTATATATCAACAACATAACATAATCACTAATATTTGTTACTAAAATAAAATATGTATAATATTTAAATAATGTTTGTTCTTTTTTTCATAAATTAGCTGTACTTCAAAAGTTTTATAACGCACTTATTTGTCAGTCAAACAGAAGATTTTAATTTACACATTTAAATTAATTTTGATTAATAACGTTTACTTAGACTTCTTTAGTAAGTACAACAAATTATGACTTCTGGCTGACTTTTTAGCATTCACAAGGCTTTTTAATTGAAATAGAAGCAGACTAGCACATTGATCTTGATACGTAGAAAATAAACTTTGTAATTAGCTTGTGGCATGCTAACAATTTCCTGCATAATGACTATCACCGAAACATTTAGCTTATTTCTATTTTTTTACTGCAAGTTATCGCAATTTATTTAATAATCTAACAACACAGCGATATTGAAAATCAATAAATAAACTAACATAATGCCAAAACTATTTAAACGGTAATATGTATATATATTTTATCAGATATTATGATAACGAGAAAGTATCAGAGCAGAATACTGTACCAGCACCTGGTTTTATACAGCATGAATTATAAATTAAATTGCAATTAATGTACCTATTACTGCACATTCCAGTACAAAAGTATCAATCGATTCTATGAAATATTTACATACTTAGTAAGGTATTGATGTACTTAAAGTATTTTAATTCAATGTTGTACAAGGCCCTGCTCGAATTTCCGTGGATTACCACCTCCTTGCACATCACTAGACGCGCCTATTTAAGCGGAAGCCGAGCTTCATTTCGAGCTTAGTTGTCCGCTGCTATTCAAACAGGAATTGTAAAATTAATTCAGCAATGACTATCACAATAAAAGATTTCTCCAAGTCAATCACTATTACAAAGATCGCGTTGGCATCTATAGGACTCCTAGTATACAATCGACGACAACCTCTTTCAACAATCAAACTAATACTTAGCAAATCATTTTTCTCATTTTGTTTTTCGTTATTAGCTGTGACCATTATTTGCGAGATTATTTACTTGTTAAAATCAATCAGTTTAAATTTTTTGGCGGTTACAAATGTAGCCCCTTGTATATGTTACTGTGTTATTGGATTAGTGAAAATTGGTGCTGTCGCTTACAATATGGATAAATCGGAAGAGTTGCTTAATGATTTAGAAGATCTTTGGCCTACTGGAGGACTGGATGAAACTCAGACGAAGATGCTGCTGAATTATATGGGGAAAGGAAGAATTGCAACAAATATCTTCACGGGCGTTAACTTCTTCTTTATCTGGACGTTTAACCTTTCATCTTTAATCGTATTAATAATCACATACATTAAAACTGGAACCATTCTTAAAACCCTGCCATACTACATCTACATGCCGTTTGATACGACAGGAACCTATGTCTATCCGTTTGCTTATCTATTCCACATCGCGGCAGGATGCATTGCAAGCACTGGGATGAGTGGACCAGACAGCTTCCTCGTCACTACTATAACACACATATGCACGCAGTTCAAACTCCTGCAGTACAGAATTCAGAATATTGTGGAAGATATCACAGCTGCAGATCTGCTGACTAGTTTAGATGTGGGCCATAATTATCAACAGAAGATGTACGAAGTTCTGATCGAGTGCATCAAGAGACATTCGGAGCTAATCACGTAATTATATACATTTATGTAATCTTATTTACGTAATATTTACGTTGAATGATATCCTCACATAAATATTACATTTTCATAAACAAAATAGATATATAAATAATAAGAATATAGATGTAAAATAATAGATGCTATAATAAATATAGAATCAAGAATTTAGTAATATAAAAAACATAGTGCTAATACATTTTATAATAGAAATTGCTGGTTCATTTTGATCTAATTTTTAGTATATATGACATTTTGCTGATCTTTAAATAATTTTCTTTCAGACTTTCCAACACCATTGAGGACATATTTTCGTTGTCTATTTTAGTCAACTTCTTGAGTAGTTCAATAATGATCTGCTGCGTCGGATTTCAATCTACAGTAAGAGTTTAATTATGTTTTAAGTAACTTCCATTAATTTAATGTTTTCTGCTTATAAATGACTTACTAAATCACAGTTCGTGAAATAAATTTGTGCAATTAAAAAAATGACATTAATGTTTTTCCAGGCTGTATCAGGGATGGAGTTAGTTGTCTTTCTGATGTTCCTTATTGTTGGTCTTATCCAGACTTTCATCCTGTGCTGGGCCGGGAATCATCTCATCGATACTGTAAGTTGCAAACACTTTCCATATATTTTTATTATGTCGCATATTATGTAAATGTTGCAAACTTTCGCATTTTCAAAAATTCAAAAATTAATGCTTTCTACATTGTATTTATTTAATGTTTTCCAGAGTAAAGAAATAGCAGATGCTGCTTATAACTCTTCTTGGTACCTGACAGATAAGAAATATCGCCAGCTTATCCATATCATTATGCTTCGAGCTCAACGTCCACAAATGGTGACCGCAATGCGATTCTCAGTCGTCTCCCTCAGAAGCTTTTCTTCGGTGAGTAATTTAAAATGTTGAATTATAATTTTATAAATTGGAAATTTAACTTGTATAATTTTTTCATGTTAACAGATTCTAAGTTCTGCTTGGTCCTACTTTACACTGCTGCAAACGTCTTATAGGGACAAATAAACAAATTGAATTCGTAAGACTATTTCAAAAATTACTTATTTCAAATTAGAGTAAAATTATATTTATGATTAATATAGCTTTTTTGGATTTTTTTTTTTAAATTTGCAGAGTCGTAATTGATTTCGTGATTAATCATCATTTATCATTTAATTTTAAAAGGCACTATTATTTTTATAGATAATATAAAACAATTCCTAGTTCAATGTTTAATTCAAGTTCCTAGTTATGTGTTGGTCATCATTTATGAAAGTTATTTACTTAGTAGCATTAATTCTTAGTAATACTGATCAGTCATAGATTAAACCAGCGAATTCAACAAACGTATTCTAATAACCTTATATTACTAATGTTTCACTTCATAGTAATAATATAATATTGGTGCAGTATTTGGACAATATAATTACCAAAATTAATAAAACCTCATCATTTTAGAATCCTGGTATAATATTGTCGTTAACAAGAAATATCAATAGATATATCGAAATATCTATACTTCTAAATATGTCTAAATATGTATATACGTTTCTATTTATAATTTTTACTTTTACATAAAAACCTTTCATATACTAATTCTATATACAAGTTTACATAGGTCCCTGTAAAACCTATAATATTTATAAGCTATTTTCTTAAGCACAGGGTGTTCTTAATTAAACTATTCTTAATAGCAAGGCATTAAGGTTGTTATTGAATTTTAAATATTTTATTGAAATGTTTACTTTTTTTTATAAAACAATATTGAGCTTTCTGAAAACATAACCTCAATTTTTAAGTAAAGTAAATAAACTATTATTAAACAAACTATTAAGTAATAAAAAAGCTATTTAAATGTTACATAGCATTCTACATATAATATGATAGTATTGTTAAAAGAATATATACAAATATTATGTAAAATAAACATACAATTGGGTAAGTTTGTTACTGTAAACCACCTGCACCAGAGCAAAGTCTCTCTAGAAAACCAATGCATTAAATAAATTATATATTTCTGGTAACTTTGTCTTTTTAATGATACAAAGATGTTCCTTTTAATGAAAATTACGATTATTGTGAGAGTGGCATTCACACTTCGAACTTTCTACACTTTCCACCTCTCTACGCAGCACTAGACAGGCCTATTTAAGCGGAAGCAGAGCTTCATTTCGAGCTTAGTTGTGCTCTGATATTCAAACAGGAATAATAAAACAAATTAAACATGACTTTCACGATTAAAGATTTTTCTAAGACAATCGCTATTACAAAAATGTCGTTGGCTACGGTGGGACTCCTAGTGTACCACCGAAGACAACCACCTTCAAGACTCAAATTAATACTTAGCAAGTTATTTTTTACATTTTGTTTCTGGTTTTTAGCTGCAATCGTGTTGGGCGAGTTGATTGATTTGTTGAAATCAATCAGTTTAAATTTTTTGGCGGTTACAAATGTAGCCCCTTGTATTTGTTACTGTGTTATTGGATTAGTGAAACTTGGTGCTGTTTCTCATAAATTGGATGTATCGGAAGAGCTACTTAACGAATTGGAAGATCTCTGGCCTACTGAAGAACTAGATGAAGCACAGACGAAGATGCTGTTGGATTACATGGCAAAAGGAAGCGTCGCTACTCAAATCTTCACGGGTATCAACTTCTTCTTCATTTGGACGTTTAACCTTTCGTCTTTAATCGTTTTGATTATCCAATACGTTAAAACGGGAGCGGTTGTCAAAACCTTACCTTACTACATCTACTTGCCGTTTGACACGACAGGGACCTACACGTATCCCATTGCTTATCTAATGCACGTGTCTTCTGCGTATATTGCAAGCACTGGGATGAGTGGTCCAGACAGCTTCTTCGTAACCACCATATCTCACATCTGCACCCAGTTCAAACTCCTGCAGTACAAGATTCAAAACATCGTGGAAGTTATCACGAGTGAAGAACTTCTGAATAGTTTGAATGTGGACCACAATTATCACCAGAAGATGTACGAAGTTCTGATCGAGTGCATCAAAAGACATTCGGAGCTGATCACGTAATTATGCCATTGTTACTTTGCATTAGACATAAATTATTTGCTTGTTCTTCTGACATGAGTAGAACCAGAAAACTGGAATAAGTGCAATAGTTGTCATGTTCCTGCTACATTAATATCTTGTGTAATATATTGACTAAAAAGTGTTAATAATATTCTTTCAGTCTTTCCAACACCATTGAGGAGATATTTTCGTTGTCTATTTTAATCAACTTCTTGAGCAGTTCAATAATGATCTGCTGCGTCGGATTTCAATCAACGGTAAGATTTTTATTATCTCTAACAAACTAAGAATTGCTCTTGTTTACAAGTTCACATAATAGTGACTGTAAATTTGTACATTAAAGAAAATAATTATGTTAACGTTATTCCAGGCTGTGTCTGGGATGGAATTAGTCGTATTTCTCATGTTCCTTGTCGTCGGTTTAATCCAGACTTTCGTCCTCTGTTGGGCCGGGAATCATCTCATCGATACTGTAAGTTGTATTTTTAAACCATCCGTTACGTATATTTAAGGACTATCTAACATAAGAAACGTAACCTGTTACGTATACAATTTTACCTAATATACAACGCTTTATGACCTTTTTTTGTTGCTTTTTGCAAAATAAATCTTCTCGTTTATTAGCAAACTCATAAAACTTGTTAAGAACACCATTCCAACGATTATAGAATATTAGTGTGTCCTTTTTAGGACTCAAGACTTTTAGAATAGCTATAAAATAATAAAATACGACCCTTTTAGGTTATATTTTTTACCAGGTTTCGGTAAATAGAAATATTACATAACATATATATTTTGTGAAAAACTCAAATTACAAAATAATTATTGCAAACAAAGAAAAACACCTTATAAAATGTTATATTAACGTAACATATACAGCAGATGCATACACACGTAAAATATACATAAATGTTACAAAACTGTATTACCTAACTATAAATTATATTCAATTATCGTTTTGCAGAGTAAAGATATAGCTGACGCTGCTTACAACTCCTCTTGGTACCTGACAGATAAAAAATATCGCCAGCTTATCCACATAATTATCCTTAGAGCTCAACGTCCACAAATGGTGACAGCTTTAGGATTCTCAGTTGTATCTATTAGAAGCTTTTCTTCGGTAAGTGATTTAAAATGTACTCTAAAAAGCACAGAACTCGTAATTCTCATTCATAAAACAAATGTAAAATTATTATTATGTGAAAAATCTCTGAATAAATTTAGAAATGTTAACTTATGAATTGTACATTTAACTTCAATGATTATCTTTACTTTCAGATTCTAAGTTCAGCTTGGTCCTACTTTACGTTGCTACAAACATCATACAAAAACAAATAGGCAAGTAGATACATTGAATTCATAAGACGATTTCTATTCCTTTTATTTTTATAAATAAACTTAGGAAAAACCTAAATCCTATATATAGAAAGCATAATTATATGTTAAGGTTGAAATGATCAATTGATCAATTTTACAATGTCACACGAGGAACATTAAGGTTGTCTAAGGCCTGTCTCACACTGCAACCGTGCTCTACCGATTTTTGATCGGCCGTATACACGCTGTTACGCTTATTCTATCCCAACTCTCACACTGCAAACTTACTCTAGCAATTTTTGACTGTACAAAACCACTACGATATATATATATTGAACTAATAAATATTTAACTAATCCATTAAAAATTAAAAAAAAATAATGGATATGATATTTAATAATGGAAATAAATATTTAAAAAAAAACTTACGATCTGAACTCAGCTATTAGTTATACAGCAAAAACCATAGTCATCACAGCGCCAAAGCCTTACTCGTGGCAGTCTTGTCAATTATCAAAAACAAAACAAAATTAACATATTTAGGGATAAAAATTAAACACAAAAATATATTATGCTATATACCTAAGTATATGAGAATATAATTTTACTACAAGAAATAAATTAATAAGTTTCATAGTAAAAGATCTTTGACAAAGTTAAAAGCAGAAATACCCGTTGATTATAACAACCTTTGAGAAACTACATGTAATTGCTTTTGATTTTAAATATATAATTATTTTGCACGCGCCAAAATTAAATATTACATTATTTGTATTTCTTTTACTAAGAAAAGCTATATGCATGTATTTTATTAATAATAAGATTATTCTATGTACTAAAATATATTAAAGGATAAATACATTAAGACATAATTTTACACGATCTACCAGTGATACAATGAAATTGAAATCTACTTTACTTCACTTGTCGGTATTTGTTTGAGAAACTATAAAATTAGCTTAAAAAAATATATTTAAAAGGAAAAAGCAATGACTATTATATGAAAATGAATTAATAACAAAACTTTTCATTAGAAAAAAACAATACCTTTGTAATCCTACACTCAGTTCAGCACAGAGGTCCACTCAGTTCAATATTCGCATTAAAACTAAATGAATTTTTAAAATAATATTTATAATACACCTATTTCTTTAAAAAAGTTAATATTAATGACCCCTTCCACTAGTCACGTGACTACTCTAAACAAAAGACGTGATTGGTTGAACAAAAAGTCCAACCAATCAGCGATCTGTAAAATTTTTGTTAATATTAAAAATCGAAATGTACACAAGATCAATAAATAAATATAAAAAATTATTTAAATAACGATAATTTTTTTTTTCATAATTAATTAAAGAATGGTACAGGGATGAGTCTGGAATGTTGAAACGAAATGAGGTTAAAGCAATAAATTATCTATAAATAGAATAAAATGACAGGTGTACAAAGATTTTGCAATTTAAAAGTTAAAATGTTATGTTTAAAGAGTTTAAACGTACTCTAATTTCGCTACATTGTTTTTAAATTGAATATGTTTTCTAATTTGCGTTGTTGCCACATTTATTTATAATTGTGTTTTTGTTAAATTTTTGCAAATTGGTCATTTTGTTTAAGGATGTGCGATGTTGCCACATTTTTAAATGTTATGTATTTATTTTTTTATTTTTATATTTTTTTTTATCTGAGAATTTGAATTTGTTTTTTTAATTTGATAATGATGTCGTGACGAGATAGTGCGCCAGAGCATTAATGCATGACGCTTAGACTGCTGTGTTTTCAAGTTATATATACATATACACAGTAATTATATATGTACAGTAGTGTATTAATAAACATTAAAAATAAAGTTAATCCCATGATAAAGTGTAATAATGCGAAATAACTCGAATCATACTGAAAGGTCGGTATCGTACGAAGTCGAATGCAGTGAAAGACAAGCCTTAGCCATGCTTTGATATGACATTTTAATAATGTTAATTAGATTTTTTGAATATCTATCCATTCCAATCAATGAAGTAGAAATATTATTTTAATATATATATTTGTTATTTATAATAAATTTCGTAATTCAATGTTCAACCAAGTTCCTAATTGCAATACTGCAATAAACAATGTTATAGTTCAAATTACGAGAGTTCGGCAGTAAAATATGGCATGCTAAAAATAACTTGTGCCGAATATACTGCCCCACATATTTTTCTATAATGAATATAAAAACGAATAAGACAAAATTCACCATAGTATCATAGATTTATATAGCTCTTATAACCTTTTTTAAGTATAACTCATTGTAAAACTTTCCTACTTTGAACTATACTCGTACATACATTTTAAGTAAGCATTTGATAAAAGTTATATCTGTAAATTACTATTTAGTTATAATGTTACATCCTTGAAATGTAAAACCAATGTTCCTAAATTATGTAACATGCTAGTAAACACCTTGTTGTTGTTCTTGTAATACACCTGCACAAAACTTAGTTACACTGTGTCAAATGCAGAGTAAAAATTACTAATTGAGCATAGTACTATGTATATAGTAATTTTTATTTGATGCTATAGCTATTTTTGTCATAAAACTATTATCGCACCTTGGTATTATGTTTAGGTAGTAATTTTTACTATATATTTCTCACAGTGAATAATTCAGAAGAGAACACCTATCTAAAAAGTTATTGCATCGAATAAAGTATATATTTCTCGTAACCTTGTGTTTTTATTGGTAGCGTTATTCTCTTTTTGAAAAAAAATGCAAAAGCTACTATTATTATGAAAATAGAATCTTCGAACTTTCACTATTTTCCCCTACTCTCGCAGCACTAGACAGGCCTATTTAAGCGGAAGCGGAGCCTCATTTCGAGCTTAGTTGTGCTCCGATATTCAAACAGTAATAGTAAAAAAAAATCAACATGACTTTCATAGTAAAAGATTTTTCTAAGTCAATCACTATTACAAGAATCACGTTGGCTTCAGTAGGACTCCTGGTGTATCATGGGAAGCAACCACATTCACAAATCAAATTAATACTTAACAAGTCATTTTTCAAATTTGGTTTTTTGTACGTAGCTTTATTTATATTGTGCGAAATTATTCAGTTGTTAAAGACAATCAGTTTAAATTTTTTGGCGGCTACAAATGTAGTCTACTGTGTCATTGGATTAGTGAAAATTGGTGCTATCGTTTACAAAATGGATAAATCAGGAGAACTACTAAAGAAATTGGAAGATCTTTGTGATAAATTGGAATCGATTAAGGCAAAGATGCTGCTAGATTGTATGGCAAAAGGAATCATGGCTACAAAATTCCTCACGAATATCAACGACTTATCCATCTGGATATTTAATCATTCTTCTTTATTCGTTTTAATAATTAACTGTATTGAAACTGAAGCATTTCTCAAGATGCTGTCATACTACATCTACATAACGTTGGACACTACAGCGACCTATATGTATACCTTTGCTTATTTAATTCACATATCCGTGATTTGTACTTCAGACAGATTTCTTACATACACCCATTCACATATCTGCATAAAATTCAAATGCATTGTGGAAGTTACCACGGATCAAGACGCCTCGAACAGTTTGGATGTGTACCACAATTATTGCCAGAGGATGTACAAAGTACTGATCGGGTACATCAAGAAACATTCGGAGTTAATCGTGTAAAACACTATTATTCATAAAGTTGGTGATTTTGATTTAGATATACTCGTATTAATCATTCTCAAAAGACTCGGAATTACAGAGTAGTTTGCACGAAAATTACATTTTTATAAATGGACAACATTTTCGTTAGTACGAAGGTCACTCAAATATAAATCGCAATATTTTAATACTGATTTACTCTTGATTTATGAACATACAATGTGTCTTTATTTTTGTACAGTTGTATAATTTCTCCATCGGATAGAAAGCAGCGGAAAAAAGAAGATAACTGCCGAATTAGCCAAAAACACACGTACTATTCGACCGCAGCGTCGTCTTTCCTCTTCTAATGTCTTCTTAGTGTACCCAACATATATTGGAGAAAGTTTGGACTATAAAGTGGATGTTTTAAAGGATCCAGTGTACGTAGAGTGAGATTATCAGGAGTTGCGGTATGCAATAAGTGGTCTTGGTCTCATCCAGAAGCCTCTGATGTAATCTGCGCCAACCGCCTTAGCATCACTGAACTGTGCTTACAGTCTCTTGAAAACTTCACACGATTTCATACCTACGTTGGCAAGAAAACGAATTTAGCACGTGATACAACAAGCGCAAGTGCTTTCTGTTCATACATACCGATTGTGAAATGACGAACGCGAGTGTGAGGGTCACCGAGTCATCAGTGTGCTGCACTGTTCACCTCATGAATCAAAAAAACAAAATACTGGTTTAAATTTGAATGACAGTCGTCTATAAAAAAAGAAAAACGCAATAAGTATTATGATCAAATGTACATTGTTAGCATATTTATTAAATAAGTTTGATAGTTTCAAATTACATGATAATCACTACCCACTAACACAGTTACGTGTATTTAAAGTGTATATAACAAAAGCTGCCTGTTACGTTAACGATTTTATATAATTTACAACGTTTTGTGCCATATTTTACTTATTTTATTAGTATACTCAAAAAGCATCTTAAGATCTGTAAGTAATTAATCTGTAAAGAAAATCTTATATAAATGTAAAAGTAAAACATTACATAAATGTGATGTAACATCTATGTTTTGTGATTACTTCTTCTCCAGCTAAAATAATTGGTTTATGTACCAGGAATGTAAAATATAAGTTCATTTAAAATATGGCATATTCGTAAATACGTTATACACATAATATGTAAAATAAACATACAATTTGTTACGTAAAACATTAGTTATATGTTAGTTTATATTAGTTATATTATATTTTTTTTAATTTTCAATCTAAGTTTCAATCAATTAATATAATATTACTTCTACAGAATCTGTTTAATAATATAGTTCATAATAAATTTATTTAAATAAAAAATATACATGGTATAAATTAATTTGTTGTAGTTATTTTCAAAGACCTAGTTTACAAAAAGTCTCGCATAAATTATTCATAAAGCATGCATTTAAAAAAGTAATATATTCTGAAAGCTTAAAGCTCACAAACTCTTAACTTCAATCAAATATTTACTTTACTTTTTAAATTGTTTACACAAAGTTTCTCTCCATAAAAAGAACAACAACAAACATTATAACTTTAATCCAGATCCGTCTTCAAAAGCTCAATATTTTAGACCACCCGACTGTGAATGCTAGTACCTGAAAGCTCTCGTGCAATGCGTCCCTGCTTGTAATTGCAGACAATCAAGACGTTTGAAGGAGCTGCGTCTGCCAGGTCAGTCCTGTCAGCTATTTAAGCAACCGCAATATCAGAACACAATTCAGTTGTTCGTTTGCAGTCAAGGAGAAATACAAAAACTAAAGTAAAAATGATATTCCCTAAGAAATATTTCGAGGACGCTCTCGATGTAACTAAATTTAGTTTCGCAACTGTTGGTTTGATAATATATAAAAAGAATAAACCAATTCCGCAATTAAAATCATTAATTAGTAACTTTATTTACGGATTCTGTTTCCTATTATTAAGTTTAACAGTTGTTGGTGAATTTACGTATATGTTAAAATCGTTAAGTTTGAATTTTTTGGCGGTAACAAATGTCGCGCCATGTATTTGTTACTGTGTTATTGGTTTAGTCAAACTTTGGGCAGTGTCTTCTAAATTAGAAAAGTCTGAGAAGCTTCTTAACGAGCTGGAAGATATGTGGCCAACTTCAGAACTGGATGAAGCTCAAAACGAAGTGGTTGTGGATTATTTGGGAAAATCTAAACGCGCTAAATATTTAATAACTTCTACAAACATCATGTTCATTTGGACATTCAACACCTCCTCCTTCATAATTCTTCTTTACCATTACTTCGACAAAGGAGAGATAGTGAAAGGTCTACCTTACTACATTTACTTCCCATTTGATGCTACTGGGACCATCATCTACCCGTTCGCCTACATGTTTCACTTGGCAGCTGGACATATTGCCAACATTGGGACAATTGGACCGGATAATTTTTTTGTGGCAACTACTTTTCAGATATGTATGCAGTTTAAATTGCTCTCATGGAAAATAAAGAATCTTGTAGAAGAGGCGGTGCCATTGGAGCAACATTTTAATATTAATATTGGACATAATTATCACCAGGCCATGTATGACAAGCTAATTACTTGTATCAAACTTCATTCCGAACTTATTACGTAATTATACACTTTATATTACTGCTTCTAGTTGAATTAGATTGCGTTAGATGCTGCGGATGCAACTGCGCTGATGATTGTTGTAAGTTATTGAAATTGGAGTCGTTTTTTCTATACGGCTTTTACTTATTAGCTTTCTCTATGTTTTACTAAATTATTACAAACTCAATTAATAACTATATACACAATATTTAAATCGTAGCATTTAAATTAAATGAATATACAAATTGACTTAAATTCAATAAAGTTGACTATCAGGATCTAGCATGTTCAATTACTTGGTAATTAGTCCCAATAATATAGAGGAAATTAGCAATTTTAAAATCACTTAAGCAGGGGTAAGGTCAAAACGATAAAAATGAAGTATATTTTCGATAATGTTTTTTGACGACACAGTTAATATATAATTATTTCTATAATTACTACATGATAAAATGACATTTGAAGAACACTTCGTGAAATTTTCATAAATAAATGTCAAGAAATGAGGCATTTACAGCGAATCTCCGCAGACGTCACAAAAAAAAAGTAATATTGCGGTGCCACTCATAACTCATCACTGGATTTTCTAAAAACAAAAAACCAAAATGATTTTATTAGTTGATCAGTTTCTGCAGGTAACGCTAAAACGCTAAGAGGGCACCGACTCTGAAAAGGCTATGTTTGAGATACCGCATTTAAAAGTTTCAAAGTACACGAAAGCAGACCAGAGAGGTGAAGACTTAAAACTCTATATTTTCGACAGTTTTACTCCAATCGACTTAAAATTGTTACACAATAAATTTAATATGTTGTACAATAATATTAATAGATAAAAAAAAAATTAAATTATTACAAAGTACAAAATAATTATTAGGTATTAACTTGACAATAATCCCAGTAAACATTTTGGAGTCACTTTGACATCATATTGAAGATGCGTCATGATTTTTTTGTCATTAAAGAGTTCATTTATAGTTCAGTTTCTCATATTTTTTCATATAAAATGTCTACTTTATCGCCTACAAATGGCGAAATTACTCCACCTGTCGGAGTACAAATGCAGATAAAGTTGATGCGAACTATAATTGAAGTGAAATAGTGAGAGAAACGTCACTAAATAGGGCACTTCACCAAATTGTTTACTGGGAGACGTATATATTAGACGTATAATATATAAATCTTAAACATGACGTAGTCTTTCTCCTCACACTTTAATTTGCCAATATCTTCTATAATATTATAACTAACAAAAAATAATTTAACAACTGATAAGCCTTTTAAATTTAAGACATATAACAATCTTCTACAAAACATTTACATATTTTCTTTCTTTAATTTGTAGCGCCATCTCATGACGATATTAAATGGAATGCCAAAAAATAACAAATAGGAAATGTACTCGAATACATATATGCCTTTCTTTCATTTTACAATGCAATGAACTGCTTTGTAATAAAATACTTCTATGATGAATTAGTATACGATCATTTGAAACACAGGAATCTGGCTTTAAAGCCTAAATTTCTCTGCTCAGTGATGCACGTAGGCAAATTGAGCTCTTCCTGGTTTTCACGCGAATTCAACTGTATCTAAATCGTCTTTGGGGTCATTGTTCAGATCGGGGCATTTTTTAGATCTCCCGCGAAATCTGTATTGTCTAGTAATAATTTCCTCCAAACACAGTGGCTGCGAGTGGGATATCTAACGCACTGCCCCCTCCATTCCAACCACTGCACGCCTCTGTCTTGCAACTGTGTGCCTCCCAATGGTTTTATGCTTATTAAAGTATAGCTATATTGATCCATAATTCAGTTCATTTGAACTTGCACGTATTTAGGAAGTAGATGAAGTCTAGCAGTCTATTCCGATATGAACTTACACGAAATATATATATTTCCGGTCAATATTCCTCTTCTGCGAATAGACCTTTTTTTAATATATAATTTTCTAATTCACTTTATCAAACAGGCGTATACTTAAATATAGACAGGCACCTATATTGGTTAACACAGAACTGTTTATCATGTCAGTATAAACGAAAATAAAGGCTAAAATATATTCTTTTAAAAGTCTCTTTTAAGAACGTTTTACATGATCAGATACGATTCAGATTCGACCATATTTCTTTATATATTTATTACACTTCAGATTTCAGTTGTCACGGTTCGATCAGACTTCAGTTTCCTATTACTTACACAATATCTTATCTGACAGAATGATTTTTCCAAACCTTTCGATAAGTTCTACATCCAATCTCCTTTCAGAGACAGGTAGATGGACAGTTCGTCAGAATCTAAATCGTATCTGATCGCGTAAAACCTCAAACAAAATCATATTCAAACGTCATTTTCCCACAACATTCTACCTTATTTCTATGAAGGGTTAAGTTATCATGTTTTTATAATTGGATATTTAGTAAAATTTCGATTTTTTAGAGCTTTAAATGGCCTGTCTTAACTCCAAAACTATTACAGATATCAAAATAATTTAAATAATTATTTAAGTTAATTTAGCTCAACCAAATTTAGAAAAAATGTAAAAGAGTATTGTATAAAAATTCAATTTAAATCATCGATTTTAAGAAACCATAATTTGCCATAACCATAATCAAACTAAAAGAAAACAATAGCTAACCATTAGCAACATAAACTACAATTTTATATTCTTTCATTTAAAAATAGACTTTCAATACTTGAAACTTATTTCCTAATTGAAAACTTTCAAATGTCTCTGAAGTTAAACCCAGAGCCGCCTCGGAATGTTATTCCTCTAAAATCGTTCTAAACAACGTGCTGTGTACCTACCTTACAAACACACACCGCTACAATACATCTCTGTGTAATAGGTAATTACCCAAATAGAAAAGCAACTGGTAGCTTTGCCCTCATCAGCGATTACTATTTAAGCAGCCAAGTAACAAGAATCCAGTTCAGTTGAGCGCCCGCATTGGTCGTGATATTTTAAAATAATAAATTTACAATGTTGGTAGCACTAGAAGATTTCAAAAAATCACTTGACATAACTAAATTCAGTTTCGCAACAGTAGGAGTTATAATATATAAAAGAAATGAAAAAGTATCACGAATAAAATGGTACCTGGGTCATATAACTTATAGGTTATGTTTCCTTATATTGAGTATAGCAGTTTTCGGTGAATTTATTTATATGTTCAAATCTCTAAGTTTAAACTTTTTGGGTGTTACCAACGTAGCTCCTTGTATTTGTTACTGTGTTATTGGCTTAGTGAAATTATCAGCAGTGCATTCGCAATTAGAAAAGGCAGAAAAATTGTTAAACAAATTAGAAAATCTGTGGCCAAAAGAGGAACTAAATGAATCACAAATGAGAATCGTCAAAAAATATTTGGCGAAAGGGACGACGGGAAAATATTTAGTAACTGTTACCAATATTCTTTTCATTTGGACTTTCAATTTGTCGTCCTTTATTGTTTTGTTATATAATTATATAGCAACAGGTGCTATTGTTAAAACTGTCCCGTATTTTATATACACACCGTTTGACATAACAGGGACATTCGTTTATCCATTTGTGTACCTTTATCACATTATTGCGGGACATATTGCTAATATTGGTACCATTGGTCCGGATAATTTTTTTGTCGCGACAACATTTCATATATGCATGCAGTTTAGGCTACTAGGATGGAAGTTAAAACATCTTGTTCAACACACAACACCTGCAGAGTGTCATCAAAATATCGATATTAATCATGAACATCATCAGGCCATGTACGACGGCCTGGTTAAATGCATTAAACATCACTCAGAACTTATTGCGTAATAATATACAATATATCTTTATATACTACATGTAATTCTATACACTCAAACGTAGTATTTACGTAACATTTATATAGTAGATACGTTTATACAGTGGTGCATTTTAACTATAGGCACATTCACCACATCCTGAAGCGAGCTACCAGACCCGAATCTTTGGCAGATTCACTATCCAGTAAACATTTGGTGAAGTGTCCCTTTTTGTAACGTTTCTATCACTATTTCACTTCAATTATAGTTCGCATCAACTTTATCTTCATTTGTATTCCGACAGGTGGAGTGGTTCCGATATGATATGAACGATTGTGAGAAACTGAACTACAAATGAACTCTTTCATGACAAAAAAATCATACGCATCTCCAATATGATGTCAAAGTGACTCCAAAATACTCCAAAATGTTAACTGGGTACCTTCAATAATTAAAGAATCTCTCAATCCTAATTTCCTTATGTACCTTCCAAACCAATCTCTTTTGCCACTTCGAATAGTAAATGTTACGTAAATGCGATGTGTGCTCAGAATATGAAACTAATTTTATTTTCATTAATTTCAGATTGACAGGAACGCTGGAAGAAATCTTCACCTTATCAATTCTGGTGAACTTTTTAGGGAGCTCCATTCTCATTTGTTGCGTAGGATTTCAATCAACTGTTAGTTGGATGCTATTTACATTATCTTAATCTTAGCTACTCTTTTAAGATGTATATCTCTTTTAGCACATCTTATGGGTCTTCTCTACTGACATAAAATACTTCTATAGCATTTTTTATATTTAATTTTCTCTTAACAATTGTTTGAGCATCTTTTTTAATAAATATTACATTAAATAATACATGAGTTTACGTTTTGTGTTCCATTTAGTGCAACAATTTAGATAATGTTATTAACAAAAAAAAGGTATAGTTCTCATTGAAATTATTTGAATGTTTCAGGCAGTTACTGGAATGGAGCTGGTTATTTTCGTATTATTTTTGATCGAGGGTTTAATTCAAACATTCGTCCTTTGTTGGGCCGGAAATCAACTTATTGAGACAGTATGTATCAAACTTATAAGCCACTTACAAAATCATACAATGTGCTTGTGTCCTATGTCTCAATTTCTATAAAAGTGTACTATATATTGATAAAGTGGGTTACTAAAACCTCAAATGTTCAAATATTTTTTAATAACTCCTTATATGTTAACAGATATTAACAATTAAAAAAATCATTTTGTCTTTTTAATTATTAAAGGAATTTAACGTTGTCACATTCCAAATGCATGTGACATCACAACCGCTGTCAGTCTTACAGCTCATAAGTCTCTGCTATATGTATTTATATATCAAAATACCAAATATTATTTACAGCTAAACGACACAGTGGGCGAGAGCATTGATGCTTGACGCCGACTGCTGTGTCTTCGGGTTCGATCCCCGGACCAGATATATATTTTCTGGGTTTGGTTATTATGAACTTATATTGATTATGGTCATACATAATCATACAGTTATTAGGCAGTGGTGTAGCCCACATATATGAGGCCACGACACCATAAATACTGCCAACATTGAAGGAGGTCGTCGGTGATAGGACTCAGCATCGGAAATAGGCCGACGTTAAATAAAAAAAAAAAAAAAAAAATATTTACAGCTATTTCAAGGAAGAATAAAATTTCTTTCTTGAAATTATTCTTTGACTTGATTTGATTATTTGACTACCAACAGCTACAAAACACTACCACAGCACTGACCTACTCAACAACCCAGTAAACATTTTGAAGTCACTTTGACATCATATTGAAGATGCGTCATGATTTTTTTGTCATAAAAGAGTTCATTTATAGTTCAGTTTCTCACATTTTCTCATATAAAATGTCTACTTTATCGGCTACAGATGGAGAAATTACTCCACCTGTCGGAATACAAATGAAGATAAAGTGATAGAAACGTCACTAAATAGGGCACTTCACCAAATTGTTTACTGGGAAATAACTGACGTTAAAATGCATTCACGTCATACAAATATGGCCGACCATTTCTAGCGCTAAAACTACAATTCAAGTTTTTAATTGCTATATCTCCGTCAACATTTAGATATTTAATAAAATAGACACGCCAATACACATTTATTAACAACAATTTCAATCAACAATTGAAAAATCAAATTTTTATTATTATTGTAGTTGTAGAGTTCAGGGCATTAAATAGAAATGAATTTGAGATAGAGCGCTCGAAATTGAAGCAGAGTGCTTTTATCCCCCGCCATTATTTACAGCTCAAATATTTTTTTAAATTTAGACTGATTAAATATTCTTTATTATGTTTATTACAGAGCAATGGAATAGCAGATGCAGCCTACAACTCTTCGTGGTATTTGACGGATAAAAAGTACCGTCAACTTATTCTGTTCATCATCTTGCGAGCTCAACGCCCCCAGATTTTAACTGCAATGAGATTCTCTGTCGTCTCACTTAGAAGCTTTTCTTCGGTAAATAAATTATTTCCTTCTCTCTCTCGCTAAACACAGTTATGTATCGAACGTAACAAATGTTACCTAAACAATTTTATCATTTAATATACAATGTATTGTGCAACGTATTTTTAGATCTGCTGTGATCTACTCCTGTATCATATTAATTCAACAAGTTTTTTACTATTTTAGATTCTAAGTTCAGCCTGGTCGTACTTTACTTTACTCCAGACAGCTTACAAGAAAAAATAAATAGTCTTCGTTTAATCTACCTATTATTTTACAATGTTTATGGCATAAACACAACTCATGTGATCTGTTAAATTTTGGTTGTAATACCGGTTGTCAGATAACTGAAATGACTCAAATACAAGATGGATACGAAACAGATATTTCACCTGCAACTTACAGAATTAATTATGGGTAAAACACTTTAGAAATAATAAAATTATTTATTCCAATAAGTACTAGCATGAGTATTTACTAAACACCGTTATTTACATAAAGTTATGTCCGCGAAGTTCGTTTATTCAATTTTGCACAATATCTTCTGTAGACAGTTCTGGATCTAAAATAGAGATGTCCTCATAACCGCAATGGCAGGAACAGATGCTTTTAACAAATAATCAGAGATACAGCAAAATAATATCCTGTTTGTTTATATATATATATATATTTTGTATTAAATTATAAATTACTTACCTCTTCTCGTGTTTGGCGTTTGTTCACTCCGATGGAGAATGACTTTGTAAAGTTCCTCACTAGTTATAATAATATATATCCTATATTTAAACCCTGAACTAACTTTTCATAAAACTTAAAAGAATGATTTCTCACTTGTGATAATTTTTAATATTCTATAAATTATTTAAAATGCATCCCGGGGTAGGATAGGAAGAGGAGAAAAGTATTATAAGAATCAAAAATTATTTTATATGCGTTTGTTCAACATTAGTTTCTTGGAGCATATGGCATAAATGATCAAGTAGCGCCTGCAACCCTATATACTAATAACATTTCAAAAAGTTTTGCACATATATAGATATTTCCAATATTTGAATTAACGCAATAAATTTAGGCTGTAGGAACATAGCGCTTCTTTAAAATGTGATAAAAATAGTATCATGCACCTGAACTCATAAAAAGTAATATTAATTTTGATGTTGTACTAAATTCAAATATATATTTTTAGAAATAGAAAAGAAAGCGTTAGAGACATTAAATTTTCAATAACAAAATCAAGCATTATGGTAATTGAGATTTACTAATAAATATTTCAAGAACTTTTTTAAAACTTTTCAAACTGTTTACCAATACTCATTTATTATTTATAGAGCATTTAAGTATGATATGGGGGAAACCTAAGTCATTGGTAAAATACAAAATATAGAACTTAAAGTTATTTGTTTGGGAAGTGATAAATGTGGAACAGGCATATAATTGATAATTTAATTATTTCTTTTACGCAAGACTATTTGCTCACATTGCATACCACCACCACAACAAATCATTTTCTATACGGATATAACACCTCTACCAAATTATTTGTCAGAAGACTTATAACTTATGAGATATTAGCGCAAAAGACATTTCTTTGATGGCTAGATTTCTTTATTAATTTAAAGTCGCACTATTTTTGATACTGGCCATAACATCAACAACATTCTATTATGTTAAGAGTTTTTATGGTGTCGAGGTCTCGTATATATCAACTAGATCGCTGCTAATAATAATGATTATATGTAGAGTATAGCACTGATCAGAGAATCGAACCCGAAAATACAGGACCTCCAACATAAATATTTCATTATATATTGGTAATCTTTGCATAAAAATGTTATATTATTTTATGTAATATTTACGTTCTGTTATTAGCGGTTTCTATACATTAAAATCGTTTATGTTATCATCGAACAATTATATAAAATATTTACTTCTTAAGTACAAAAAGTATAGGAAGTTTATGTATGTATTTCATTTTCAGTTGCATTCTCGTGTTTCTAATAAGACTAATCATAAATAATGACACAGAATAATAACAAGTAACTTTAAACACAAATGTATATCAAACATTTCACTAAATAGTATTTAAAAAGATTTTAATTTAGGTAATTACTTGAAGCACCAGCATATCATTAAAAATATTATCATCCTTCAATAGCTAATACTTATTTCCGAAACTTAAAACTTTTTGAAAAACTTCTCTGAGATATCACGTATATCCATTGGGTTCATTATTAATTCAAATATATTAGAACTTGTAGCTGTATATTTAGTTTTAAATTTAAAAATAGTTTTTCTTCTATAATTACAATTTCTGTATTCAAAAGTATTGTTACTTTTTTTTTATATAGCTTTGCAACTGAAAATATTATAACGGCAACTTAAGTTACTTGTCAAGGATATTTCTATAATTAAAAGTTTCATTTCATGCACAAAACATATAATGTATGTCATTTTATTCGATGTAGCAGGCAGTTTCTCAATGGGCTTGTGTCCTATGTCTTAATTTCGATAAAAGTGTACTACATATTGATAAAGTGGATTACTAGAACCTCAAATGTTCAATTCTTTTTTAATAACTCCTTATATGTTAAGAGATATTAAGAATTAAAAAAGTCATTTTTTCCCTTTAATTATTAAAGGCATTCAACGTTGTACACATTCCAAGTGCATGTGATATCACAATCCTTGTCTAAGGCTACCAACCTTACAGGTCATAAATCTCTGCTATATGTATTTATATATGAAAATATCAAATATTATTTACAGCTATTTCAAGGAACAATAAAATTTCAATATTATGTCTGCCTTAGCAGGGTTAAATAAAATAAAAACTTATTATTCTTTGATTTGATTTGATTATTTGATTACCAACAGCTACAAAACATTACCACAGCACTGACCTACTCAACAAATAACTGACGTTAACATGCATTTCACGTCTTACAAATATGGCCGACCATTTCTAGCGCTAAAACTACAATTTAAACTTTTAATTGCTATATCAATCAAAATGCTCCGTCAATATTTAGATATTTAATAAAATAGACACGCCAATACACATTTATTAACATCAATGTCAAACAACAATTGAAAAATCGACCACTAAAAAATTAGAACACAAGCCCATCGAGAAATAGCTTAATTTTAATGTAGATGAAACAGCAAACAAGAAAATGACAAGATTCTTCACGTTTTTGTCTAGTAGATCATAAAATTAAATATAATGATTTAAATTTTGTTCGATAGAAAGTTTACGTCCATATTTAAAAATAAATATATAAAAGAAAAACCAACACAATTTTGACTATATATATTTTTATAGATTCTACAATATGACACTCAATTTAATTCTTTTTGAATATTATTTATAATAATAACTTATGTTTAATACATGTTATAAGTGTAATACAACATTTTCTTATTTCTTTTTTTTTTAGTAAAATCACTTTTAAAAAGTGAAATATATTCTATGAATATTAGGAAGATCTTACAATATTTATTGTTTTTATTTCTCGCAACATAATGCTTATACTCATATATAAATATATATTTTTTCTTAATATCTTATTATCACTGATAATTAAATTTGGAAATAAAAAATATGACCCCATCTTTCGATTTACGCGCTGGATTAATTTATTTGTATAAAAGTATTATTTACAATATTAGATTATTTTATTACATAACATCGAAAACTCCACCGTGTTAAATAGTCATGCCGGTGAAGTGCCGTGTAAACCGAAAGATGAGTCTTATGAGTCATGTGATCCACAACATATACCAAATTATATTATCTTAAAACACATATCTTAAATTGTATTAAAATAATAAACTCAAAACGATTCTGCTGCATCTATGCATATTATGTAAATGCTGCATTTGCTTTACAGAAATGTAAATAACAACCCTTAATAACGTAGCAAAATAACTGATGACATAAATATATCTAATAATTTATTAATTAATTTTATTGCACTTTTTTATTTTTAATAAAGCACTATGTGCGAGAAAAATGAACTCTCATAAAATAATACAAAAATAATAAATAAACTTAAATCAAAATAAAAACTAATTCACAAATTTTAATTATTATTTTACAAGAGTTTTATAAATAGATTTTTTGACTGTAATAAATATTAAACTGTGTGTTAACATTTATAATTTAATGTAAAAATGTTTGCTTTAAATTTATATTTTATTGCACCTATAAATAATTCTATATACTATATTTAACCAATGAAATAAAAATATATTTATGTATATATGTTTTTTTATATAAAAAATCTAAATAACTTTAAATAAGAATCACTATAACTTAACGTTAATTGTTCAATTTCAATAATTATAAATATTGATATTTACTAAATGGTAGATTTCGTTATACCTATAAATTTTAAAGATAGGATCTCCGGACAAATATATAACGAAATTTAACCTATTGAATTATTATTCCAAATTTCAATATCTGTAGTCTTAATAATCGGTTTTTAAAGACACCATGTTCCTATCTAATTAGCATACATAATTATTTAAAAATATCATTTTGTTTTACACAGAGAATACTATTTTATAATATCATGTCATGGTCAATTTAATTTAGCTTTAATGAAAAAGACAAGGCGAAGTATTAAATACTCTTAAATCGATCGATACATATACAAAATCAGTCATACTTAAACAATATGCAAAAATATCCCACTTAGTGATTTTTCTCCAATATATTGTTCATGAGTTAGTTACCGATTTTTTGTTAACTGCTGCATTCTTTTACACTGAGTGGGGTACTGCGACATATATATACTAACGGAAAGTAAAAAATAATAAGAAAATTACTCATAAACAGCTTTCTGAGTGTGTACAAATTCAATACTATAACGAAATACAGTGCAAGAGTATTAAACAATACATAGCTTGCTATCATATACGGTTTTTAGAGGAATACAAACATTACTTGTTTTGTCTACTTCTACTTCTGTAAATAAAATGTAGTGTTTTGTAAACTTTGATGTGTAATACTCTTTTATAAAGATTTATGAAATATCTAATCAATTTTAAACATAAATATCACACTAAAGAGAAATAATTTCCAATAATTTACCTAACGAGAAATGTTACCATGCCTTTTCATCATATGTCTATTTAAAGATTCCTGGTCAGAGAAATTGTTAAAACATATAGTACATACAACCTTAACTGTAGCAACATCGTCAGTCCAATCAACTTGGTCAACTTCCTGCACCTCTTCTCGAACACTAATATCACTAACAAGACCTTCTCTAGAATCATCATCAACATCCATTTCACAGATTGGTTCAACAGAAGCCATTCTTCTATCATGTTTTAAATATAAATGTTTACTTAATTCAGATTTGAGATCAAAATTCATCTCGCAATAATTACATTCGTAAGTTTTATTACTTCCATCACTGTCAGTAATATATCCTGCGTTACTGTCTTCATGTTCTGATATTTCTTCAATTTCTTCAATTTCTTCCTCACTTACATCTATAATTTCAGACTTATTTTCAGTTCTTTTACTTTTATGTACAAGTGATAAACCATGAACCTCTGTTAAATGATTGTTTAATTCTTCACTATCAACAAATTTGTCATTACAACTATCAAAATAACAACTTATCATAGGTTTTATATCATTCTTTTTAATATTTTTACGATTATCATGTGATTCTAGATGTTTCAATAATAAGTTATTCGAATAAAATACTTCTCCACAACCGTCAATGGGACAAACATTTGGTTTAGTTTCCTGGTGCTGCTGCACATGACGTCTTAATCCTGATTCTGTTGCATATTTTTGGTCGCATAAGCCGCATTCGAAAGGTTTTGAATGGACCCGTGAATGTGAAGTCAGGTGCGCTTGTTGGGCAAATGTTTTAGGGCATTCTAGACAGGAGAATTCTCGTATATTGTGATGTTTATGAGACTTTGAATGTTGATTTAAGTGCGATATTTGAGTAAATGCTTTTTTACAAAGTGTGCATTTAAAATGTTTATCACGGTGATGTGTGTTTGTATGATTATTCAAATTGGTTACCTAAAAATTTGATTTCGTATTATGAGTTGCATAAATATCAGGCACATCTACTATTAATTAAATCTACACTTACAAATTAGAAATATATAACGAAGCTACAGATGGACATTTGATTTTTTTTTTTAATGAAAAGGCATATACAAATAAATTATGAAACCCTATTTATTGATACAATTAATAATTCACTAGAATAAATCATAAAGTTAATTATACAAACCTGAGCAAATGCTTTATCGCATCCTGCAACAGGACATTGATAAGGTCTTTCTCCTGTATGTAATCTGATGTGATTATTCAAATTTGTAATCTGCAAATAAATATTTATTTAAGTTATTCAATAAGTCAAGGTACCGGCATTGTGGAAACGTTTTTTATGAACTACACATGATTAAAATCCGCACCTGTGTAAATGCTTTCCCACACTGTGAACATGCAAAAGGTCTTTCATTTGTGTGTATTCGTTCATGGTTTCTCAAATTAGCTGCTTGTGTAAAAGCTGTTAACACAAAACAAATGAGTATAATATATATCATACACCATTGTTTATTTAATATTAATTTAATTACAGCATACCCTTTTGACAAAATTGACAGACATGTTTCCTTTCAGCACTGTGATTTCTCACATGATTTAAATAAGATGCTCGTCGAGTAAATTGTTTGTTACAAACAGGACATTCTTCAAATTGATCAGATTCCTTAAAAAAAAAACAAACATGCATGTAAAATATTTATTAGTATATATTCAATTAAAACCGTTATACTTAAAAAATAAATTATAAATCCTTTTATTATGTTTTCTTTAGTGTTAAGTATATTATTGTTGTAAAAATAAAATAGAAACAAAACTTGTTATTACTTCTAACAATTTCACCTCTTCTGCGGTTAGTAGTCTTGAGTTTGATTGATCTATAGACACAGGACGTTGTGCTTGACTATTATTAAAATTACTTATCATACTATTAGTTGCTTGTAACATTTCTGAAAATCCAGAAGTTTGACGAGTGCCTGCTCCATTATCTATACATTTTAAACATGTTGGTACTTGAAGATCTGGCCTTCTTGTTACCTGCAATTAATTGAGCATATCAGTTATATGTTCTTAACACTAATAAGATATCATATTTTATTACCTATTTAAAAATAAAATAAAGGATTTAATCAATGTCTTAAACAAAGAAAGGTTAAGTAACCTTAAAATAAATGTCATTTAATATTTTATATTATTTTTGTAGATATAGAATATCAGTCTATACATATATGAAAAAGGATTTTTTTTTCCTGTCATATTATTCCCTTTTTTTTAGTATGAAAAAAAAAGTTTTATGATATACATAATGAGTATGTGTCAAATCTTAAATAAGAATTATTTATAGATAAAAGAATTTGTAATCGATATATCTTTCTTTTATGATTTCAATAGAGAAACATACATAATCTGTTTAGAAGAACCCCAAAATTGTCTTTGTTTTATAATGGAAGCTGCCATAAACATAAAAAAAAATAGAAGTTATCGATTACAAATATAATTTATTTTACCTCTCCCGGTTGAAGGCATACACCACATATATTATCCATTTTGTTATCTATAAACTTAATTATTATAACAAAATGATATGAAATTATTTATACAATATTATTAACATTTTGTAATGACAGACAAAGATTACTCTCGCGGCAAAAAATTGAATAAAAAAACACAATACCAACCATTTAACACACAGTATAAATTGGTTTGTTATTTTTTTGTAATTTTTTTAAGGTACATCTCACATAGGATCTGCTATTTTTATATTTAATAATTAGCGGTAATTGGATTTAGATTTAAATTTAATTATTGTATTACACCTCAATCAACATAATAATAATAAAGACTTACAGACTTAAATTTAATAAATCAAGAAATAATTCTCTATTTCTGAATAGTTTAAGATAATGTTGTATAGGAAAATTAAAATGGAAAGTGACTCTGTTTAAATTATTAAATAATTTTAATTTGCAAAGTTAAAAATTCAGTGGGTGCCTTGCAATGAGATTCGATCTTAATATGGTTAAACAAATTTGCATATATAATCACATAATCTTTGAAATAAGAATTACTCATAATAATATTAGTCATACTTCATTAAAAACCTAATGAAAGTAAAAACTATTGGTAATTATGACATAATTAAATTCATTTATATTATTACGCTCTTTTGTCTTGTTTCGAAATTAGAATAGAAAATATTTATATGAGATATCTATTTATAAGACATTATTACAGTATCCAGCAGGAAAGTTTTTAATTTAAAATGACATTTATAACATTCATAATTTCTGTATGTGCTGCACGAACCAGCTGTAAGTTGTAACTGACGTATCACTATTTCTTTTAAACTCGTTTTTAGTATACTTTATATTATACTGTATATTTTAGTATAGAAATCGGATGTGACGTCTTGGGACAACTAATTTTTTAAAACCTTTGATTGCCACTCCATTTAATTACTAACCAGTCAAAAATTAATATCTTAATTGTTACAAATATTTGAGATTCTAATAGCCAATTTAATAAATACATAGTACTATTATAATAAAAATACCTCAGCAGCATCTAAATATTTAAAATGACAAAAACAAATTTGTAATATTTATTTAAATAAAATATTACTTTTATATATGTAAAATAAAAAAGCAATAATGGAAAACTTATTTATTAAACAAAGGTAGCAATAATGTGCGTAGTGAAAGTGTTCATAATTAAAAAAGGGCTCTTGTAGTTCATTTTCAGACGTAGTAATATTTGAACATAAACTAAGAACACTTCGAAGAACGTTTTCGACCCAAAGGTTATATGGACACTTAAAATTCTCAACCAATAGCTTAACCTATAAAGTAAGGTTAGTTTTTTGGAAAACATTAATTCATTTTAATGTTAATTAAACGTTACAAAAGTTATTATAGTTATGCATCTAGACATAACCATATAAAATGACTCTTTAAGACAAGGTTATGTTGGAGATTCTCAGCAAAAACTTGTATATTACCTAAATGCATATCCGGTATCGGTTATTCGACGTTAAGCAAATTATCATATACGTCTGCTGAATATCTTATTTATATTTAATTATAAAATTTATTTGTTTTAAATTTGTGTAGGTGTTATTTTTAAAATTAAGTCGAAAATAATTATATTTTAAAATGTAATGACGTAAGCAAGCGTAAAGGTTAAATGTTTAAAGTTATTCATTATCGTTCGGATCAAATTAGCGGTCATTAAATCTGAATTTATGGATATGTAGTTCTTTTATTCGTTTAACTTGAATTTTGCCAGGTTCTGTTTTTTGAAGTCTCTTTCCGTCAATGGTTACTGCGTAAAGGATGAGCTATCGAAGTTACGCGTTATTAATAAAAGCGTGGGGCTTAGATTATAAGATTTATTGAATTTCTTACCCCACGCTCTATAATAATAATTTAATAATTGATTAAAAATTTTTGAACATAGCGACAAACAAAACAATGATGAAAACGTTCTTAAGACGAGAGCAATAACTAGAAAACGTTAACTTTCTTCTTTAGGACCAGGAAGGGTCGCTAAAAATGCACTAGAGTGACATTTCCGTCGGCAATGCCGCCATTCTAATGCATACGATACGGATTTTTGAACGCTTACCTTAAGTGGGAACTCTGCGAATTTTTCATAGTGATATAGTTCATATATGTGAGGCTTTGACACCATAATTTGCCAATATATGAAACAAACATGTATATGTATCTTGCAAAATATAAATAAAAATAAGCATGATCTTTTCCATACCGAGAAATTTCAGCTATTAGATTTATTAGCTATTTAAGACAGAATTCAAAATATTTATGTAATATGTTAATAACAAATATATTAGAACAATATGTTATGTTTCGTAACATCAATATATATTGTGACACATTCATTATAGTGACATTGTTGCTGCCAAACATGGATTTTGTTCAGATAGCCCAAGGATTTTTAAGAAGTTCCTCGTATAAATATCATTTAATAAGTTAGAGTGAGATGTATACATATAAATGATGTTCTATCTCTTTTATACTGCATAATACATATACGATATTTGTATTATACGAAGAATTTATATAATTTTTTTCAGTTAGAACAACTTCTCTTACTTTTTTATATTTTCAAAGAATCCTACGCATAGAGTTCTGCAAGTTTAATTGTTGATACAGACTGTATTTATGCTCAGTTTCATTTTGAAATTAAACAAAGTAACAACAATTTTAAAGAGTCCTTCAATATGGTAAGTACCTTGTATTTGTTTTATTCAAAATTTATTAGTATTTTTTATTGGAAATGATCATGTTAAAATTGACTAATATTCTTGAATATTATTTTATGTTTTTTTTTGGCATTTTCATTTCTTGTAGATTTTCTATTTTTTGTTTCAAATTAATTTTCTGTAAATAGAAATGTAGCATTTATGTAACATGTATGTACAATTATTTTTAAATGTTAGTGTTCACTGTTCAGTTCAGAAAGCATTCTGTTTAATGAATGAAACGAAGGAAAGACAGCAAAGAGAGTGAAAGTCGTATGAAAGCGGCATTGTTTGATTATTCGGTTCTGTCAGTCATCAGCCACGTTTCAAAGTGAGTTGGTTCAACAAACAATCGGTGTTTTGATGCTGACACCGCTATATGCGACTTCCACTACGTTGACTGCTTTCCGTGCTGATAAGTGGACGCTATCCTTAATTCAAAAATTGGGTTTTGATTGCGTGGTTCATGTTTTCGTAGTCTAGGATTGCGTGGATCTACTTCACTTTTCACATAAAACGTAAATTAACAGGTTGGCGATATTTACGTAACGTTACGTGTTAATATTTACCGAAAATTCTCATAATTCTATAACTTAATCAATAAATAAATGCAAAAAAACATTGAAAATTCTTTATTAATATTTAGTTTAATATATAACATTATAAAATCTAACATACATTTTTTATTAGCGTTAGAAAACGTAAATTTATATCTTTTGTTAGGTATTAATGTAATATTTGTTGTAAAAGGTAATCTTTGTTACATTAAATAGACTTTAAAAATGCGTAACTGTGTTTAGCGGAAGTGATTTATGATTTCTTCATATTTTTGAATAGCAGTCCCTTGTATTTAAGATTCTAATTGTATTTAAAATCTAATATAACAAAAGTTACCTGTTACGTAAACAATATTATCTAATTTGCAATGCTTTGTGACATATTTTACTGATTTTCTAAAAATAATATAAAACTTAAGAACACAGTTTTGCATAGTGTAAAGTCTTTAAATATCGTTTTTAATTATTAAAGACTTTTAAAATAGTATATAGTAAGTAAAATAAGTATAAAGTAAGACACTTTTAGATTAAATATTACTATGTATTGCAAAACGTAAATTATAGTTCAAATTGCGAGAGACCGGCGCTTATCATATAAATCTTAGATGTAGTGGAAAAACACTGTTTCACTAATTTTATTGTTATGTATATAGGAACGAATATGATATAATTAACCATAATATCGTAAATTTATACGGCCCTTATTAACTCTTATTAGTAAACTGTATTTTACGGGTTTATCTGTAATACTTATTCTGTATCATTAAAACAGGGTATTATTTTAAGGATCAAAAATTATTTAATATCTGCTATTTTCGAATCACCATGTAGATTGCAGATGAACGACTATGAACTTTGTGTAATAACAGTAAACAGTGATTCAAATGATTCTAACAAGTTTCTATATGCTAAAAAAAACGATCTCCTGTTTTAGAATTCCAAGTATTTATTTAGCTAATATTTATTAACAAGATATTTCAATTATATCTCATTTACTTTAAAATATTTGTGCGAATTTTTGAGTCATTAAAACCTTGTTCTAATATTACAGTCATCCGCTTCTAAGCATCTCCTTTGGTCATATGTCATTTTCAAGGTATTATTGATTAGTCTCAGGTGTGCGCTATTAACTATGAATACCATCCATATAACAAACACACTTCATAACTTCAGGCAAATATCATAAACAAAAAACACGTTTGAACAAGCTGGCCGAAGCACAAGTTCAATGTTTCTAGCATTTATTATCGTTAAAAAAAAACATTTGTAAGATTTACATATGTTTTAAAAATTAACACGCCCATTTTTAAGTATTAATAGGTTTTTTAAATCCTGTTCTTTGATATTTAGTATTATTTATCGTTAATATGTAAATATAATGATTTAGGTTTATAATAATAACAATAAAATTATATACTTTTAATATTTTATGTTGGTTTATCAATGTCAAAATCTCCCACAATAAAAAAATTAGCGTTTTGTTTATAAAACAACTAGCGGTCCCGGCCACGCGTTGCTGTGCCTAACGTTTTTGTCATATTACATTACATAGAGCCATCTATTGAATATTTACTCAATCTAGTCAACAGAATATTTACTCAATCTAGTCAACAGATGTCGCCATCGTCGTCGCCAGATGTCATATGTCATATACAGATAATTAATTTGCAATAAGATAATATTGCAATTATAAATTGAGATGTAAGCTATCCTATCTTTCAAGTTGGATCAAACTGCACACGGTGTACAAATTTCATTAAAATCGGTTAAGTAGTTTAGGAGTCCATCGCGGACATACAACGTGACACGTAATTTATATATAGATAACTTATATATATAGATAATTTATATATAGATAACAATTACCTTACAATTATGTGGGGGAGAGTGACTAACAGCGCAAGCAGTAATGTACCCGTTTATTTGAACAGTAATATATAAGTACTCTTAGAAATATTTTACTTTTTTCATTTAGAAGTTTCTTAGAATACTCGGTAAAAATTAATATACTTACCAAAATATTATATTAATATATTATTATATTATATTAATAATTTATACAATATTGCTTATGCAGAATTAAGACAAACAGGAGATAAATAAATTTTCTAAGAACATGAAGGCAAACTGGAAAATAAATGTCAAATGATTATAATTAATAGTAGTGTACTTCTGTAAACTTCTGTCAATTGTTAGACAAAAGAAAAAATAAGATTTCTTGATGTTATAGATAGAATTAAAGATGATATGAGTTAATTTAAATTAAAAGAAGTATAATAAATGTACTTTTCATTCACACCATTGCCTTTTTGTTTTCATGAGTGCGACTGACGCTTACTTTAACTTGATTTCAAATTTCATGTTACAATTAAAATATATACAATGCATAACCTTCACCGAGACGTTTCACCTAAATATTTATTCAAGTTTCAATTCAAAAGAGCTCGATGCTATCCTATGTAGTATACACCTGATAATAATAAACCAATTGGTTTGTATATTATTTTAAAAATATTCATACATTTAGAAAAGAAGAGTTACTACTGCCTACACAATATCTAACGCAAGTTGTTTTTTTTTATTTACAGATAGCACCAACAAGGTCGCCATCCTTGTTATGGATGTCAGCTGTGACATTGGCAGTGACCTTGGGGATCACCCAAGGTATCGTGGTTCACACCCATCTTCCCACCCAAAATAGAAATAGTAATAACAACAATAACAAACTAATTATTAATTTATAATATTGATTTATTGTAGAAAAACATGTTATTAAAATACAAGCTTGCCTAAACTGTAACCTACTAAAATATTGCTTATGTATTATCGTAGCATACACAAATGTAATTTTTACGTAATATTTTTTATATATTATCTATGTATTATAGACGTAAATTTTAATATATAATCATAAATATAAACTCAATAAGACATTAAAGATTCATATATTATGGGTCTACCTACGCCTGAATTGCTAGCAACATAAATAACTTCTAATTTGAATCTATGTATCAAATTAATTAAAAGAGCTAGCTATCTCAAATTTTCCAACAACAAATATATTTGCTGCCTAAATATTACGTAAATTATACATTTTGAATTAACACTTTCTCTTATATTATTTTAACAATGAAATTTTTATTTTACCAGCAGCTTATGATAATATTGGTTGCACCGGAAGCACCTGCGGACTGAACGCGCAGTGCACCGTTACCACAGGAAATAGGCCAGTTTGTTCGTGTCCTGCAGGACATAGCGGAGATCCCTTGGTGCAGTGCAGAAGAGCAGAATGTTTAGGCAAGTATCTATTATAAATTTTAATTTCTTAAATTGAAGATTTTTTGTTTTTTTAGGTTATGTTATAAATATTTTCAATTGTTAATGAAATATTTTGCTTACAGATCATGGTGAATGCCGTCCTCACCAGGCATGCAGAGATGGACATTGTATAGACCCCTGCGTCGGTGTTTGCGGAGTAAATGCAAATTGTCAGGTAGATAATTAAATCTGTAATTTATGAATGGGCTTGTGTCTTCTGTCTTAATTTCTATAAAATTGTACTATATATTGATAAAGTTGGTTACTAGAACCTCAAATGTCCAATTACTTTTTAATAACTCCTTATATTTCAAGAGATATTAACAATTATAAAAGTCATTTTGTCTCTATAATTATTAAAGGGATTCAACGCTGTGCACATTCTAAATGCTTGTGACATCACAACCGCAAGTTGCTATCTCTTTTATACGGCACAGCGTAAAAGAGATATATTCTTGAGTGAACTCTGACAAGTTTACAGCTCATAAATCTCTGCAATATGTATTTATATATCAAAATATCAAATATTATTTACAGCTATTTCAAGGGACAATAAAATTTCAATATTATGTATGCCTTAGCAGGGTTAAATAAACTAAAAACTTATTATTCTTTGACTTGATTTGATTATTTCGACTACCAACAACTACAAAACAATACCACAGCACTGACCTACTCAATAAATAACTGAAGTTAAAATGCATTTCACGTCATACAAATATGGCCGACCATTTCTAGCGCTAAAACTACAATTCAAATTTTTAATTGCTATATCCCCGTCAACATTTAGATATTTAATAAAATAGACATGCCAATATACATTTATTAACATCAATTTCAATCAACAATTGAAAAATCGAACACTAAAAAATGAGGACACAAATTAGGTTAACTAATGAAAGTACAAAAGTACGTCGGACCCTTTTTGTAATCTTGGAAGAAATTTACTTTCATCAGCAATAAACAATTTAACGATGCAATATTTTTCAGACTAGAAATCACGTTCCTGTATGCAGTTGTCCTCCTCAATATACTGGAGATCCATTTAGGCAATGCAGAATCTTAGATCCAGGTATAAAGAAAACATATATATTTCAAATTGAATACAAATTATAATGTGATTACCATATATCATTGAAAAATCTTTCTTTTATAGAGGAACAATGTCACCCAAGCCCATGTGGAATAAATACAAAATGTCAGGTTGTCAATAATGTACCAACTTGTTCCTGTTTACCAGGCTATGTGGTATGTACACAATGATTGCAGTGCCATCTACCCAACAAACTTGTAACTATAATTGTTAAACCTTTTTCTAAAATAGGGAAGCCCTCTTTCTGGATGTCGACATGAATGTGATTCAGATGGTGATTGCGGAGCTTCACAATCCTGCGAACAATTTAAATGTGTCAGTGCCTGCACAAGGTGCGGTGAAGGTGCAAAATGTAATAATGTTAGAAATCATAGAGCACTATGTGAATGTCCCGAAGGATATATTGGAGATCCTTTTACATCGTGCAGACCTGAATGTTATGGTGATGTTGATTGTCCAGCTGGTAAACCAGCTTGCTTTTATGGAATTTGTAAAAACCCTTGCGAAAAATCTTGTGGATATAGAGCAGACTGTAATTTAAGAGGATTAACTCCAATCTGCAGTTGTCCTAAGGATATGACAGGTGATCCTTTCGTTTCCTGTCGGCCTTTCGAAAAAAGTAAGTTACTTTTATGTTTTTAGATAAACACCTGAATTCGCTTTTAATATTTTAATTAAATCCAAACTTTTACTCATTTTAGGTGATCTCTGCAAGCCTAATCCTTGTGGAGCAAACGCCCATTGCGAACCTGGTTACGATAATACAAATCGTGAAAGACCTGTATGCACATGTCTTCCTGGTTACACCGGAAATTCTTTAACAGCATGTGTTAGGGTATGAATTTTTATTCTGTAAATATCTTTAAATTTTGGTGTGAATCTTAACTAATTAATTAGAATAATTTATTTTAGGGAGAATGTCAAGCCGATTCTGAATGCCCAGACCACAGAGCCTGTGTTGGTTATCATTGTACCGATCCATGCATTGGACAATGCGGTTCAGGTAATGCAAAATTTAAATTTAGTAATGGAAAATAGAATTCATTTTTATACTTTTTTATTCATAACTTTGTATACTGTTTCAGGAGCTGAATGCCAAGCACGCAATCATATCGCTGTCTGCACGTGTCCAGTAGGAACCAAAGGAGATGCTTTATATTCTTGTAGCGTTAGTAATGACCAATCATCTGCTCGATATTACGGTAGAAGTTATTACAGATATTACAAGAAATAAAATTTTGAACAAATATAATATTCTCTTATTTGTTAACATATGAGATTAACAGTTTTAACAAACAAAAAAAAAGACTATAACTTTCTTTGAGTGCAAAAGTTTTGGCTTTTAAAGAATAGATACATTAGTTTATTTATCTATTATAAAAATATCTGTTATAAAAAACAAATGTACCTAATTTTTGATTTTAAAATACTTCTATGTTAATTTTTAATAATTTATATACTAAGTACAAATAAACACACAAATGTAAAAGTTATTTATTTTATTTAATGTCCATTTAGTTTTTATACAAGTTCTCACTGGAGATAACGTTTATGGTATCAAAGCCTCATTTATGTCACTACACTTTCTGCCTTTTAAATGTTTGATTACATATCCTAAACAAAAACCTAAACTCATGTTATATTTACAAACTAATTTTACATATTACCATTTGCTTTAATTCTGTTGCCTTTGATATAAAATAAATGCAGAATATATTATAAATATTTTACTAATATATCAATTTAATAATGAATGTCAGAAAATGTAAATATATGTCGAAAGATAATTATACGCAGTTTCGGAAATCAAACCCGAATATAGAGTAGAGTACATCAACGACTCGTATTATTGCGGGCGTAAATAAAACAATTAATGCAAGATAATAATTACTGAGAATTTTGTGTACTAATACACTTCATATTTAACAAATATAATTAATTACTAGCTATTTGACCCGTTGCAAGGCAACGAGTGTAAGTTAAGTGTTTGTTTCTTTTTTAAAAAATTAGTATTTCAAATGTGTGTAATGTTTTAATTGAGCTATATCCGCTCCACTTTAAATTGATAAACTGTTTTATTAAATTTACAATATCTACGGTTTTCTGGCTTTTTTGCAATATTTTCTCAATTCATGGACTTTTTTTCTTTAAAAAATAATTACAATTTATTCAATTTCTTTGATGCAGTTAAGTTCGTTTGGCTTCAAAATAAAGAACTGCTTCATTACAAAACTTGTAAATAAATTAACAATATATTGAAAAAATAACATATATACAATATGAGATTTCTGGATAATATTGCGCCTGACAGAGTGGCAACACTACTTACGAGCAAAATTTTCTCTAGAAGAAAGTAATGAATTTCGTAATTATTTTGTGACAATATTTACATACTGAATGTAACAACTAATTGGGGATGTTGTGATGTAGTTACTTTACTTAGGCTTTAAAATGAAGAACTGCTTCATTACATTTTAAAAAACTAAGCGCATCTGGCTTTTATGCGACCTTTTTTAAATTCATGGACATTTTTTTCTTAATTTTTTTCTGGATTTATTGAAATGTTGTGATGCAGTTATGTTCATTAGGCTTTAAAATAAAGAACTGCTTCATTATATTTTAAGAAACTAAGCGCATCTGGATTTTATGCGACCTTTTGTAAATTCATGGACTTTTTTTTCTTAATTTTTTTTTTTGGATTTATTGAAATGTTTTGATGCAGTTATGTTCGTTAGGCTTTAAAATAAAGAACTGCTTCATTACATTTAAAAAAAACTAGGCGTGTCTGGCTTTTATGCGACCTTTTTTAAATTTATGGACTTTTTTGTAATTTTTTTTTCTGGATTTATTGAAATATTTTGATGCAGTTATGTTCGTTAGGCTTTAAAATAAAAAACTGCTTCATTACATTTTAAAAAACTAAGCGCATCTGGCGTTTATGCGACCTTTTTTAAATTCATGGACTTTTTTTTGTAATTCTTTTTTCTGGATTTATTGAAATATTTTGATGCAGTTATGTTCGTTAGGCTTTAAAATAAAGAACTACTTTATTACATTTTAAAAAACTAAGCGCATCTGGCGTTTATGCGACCTTTTTTAAATTCATGGACTTTTTTTTCTTAATTTTTTTTTTTTGATTTATTGAAATATTTTGATGCAGTTATGTTCGTTAGGCTTTAAAATAAAGAACTGCTTCATTACATTTTAAAAAACTAAGCGTGTCTGGATTTTATGCGACCTTTTTTAAATTCATGGACTTTTTTTCTTAATTTTTTTTTTTTTGATTTATTGAACTATTTTGATGCAGTTATGTTCCTTAGGCTTTAAAATAAAGAACTGCTTCATTACATTTTAAAAAACTAGGCGTGTCTGGATTTTATGCGACCTTTTTTAAATTCATGGACTTTTTTTTCTTAATTCTTTTTTCTGGATTTATTGAAATGTTTTGATGCAGTTATGTTCGTTAGGCTTTAAAATAAAGAACTGCTTCATTACATTTTAAAAAACTAAGCGTGTCTGGATTTTATGCGACCTTTTTTAAATTCATGGACTTTTTTTCTTAATTTTTTTTTTTTGATTTATTTGAAATGTTTTGATGCAGTTATGTTCGTTAGGCTTTAAAATAAAGAACTGCTTCATTACATTTTATAAAACTAAGCGTGTCTGGATTTTATGCGACCTTTTTTAAATTCATGGACTTTTTTTCTTAATTTTTTTTTCTGGAATTATTGAAATGTTTTGATGCAGTTATGTTCATTAGGCTTTAAAATTAAGAACTGCTTCATTACATTTTAAAAAACTAAGCGTGGCTAGCTTTTATGCGACCTTTTTTAAATTCATGGACTTTTTTTTCTTAATTTCATTTGTTGGATTTATTAAAATATTTTGATGCAGTTATGTTCGTTAGGCTTTAAAATAAAGAATTGCTTCATTACATATTAAATAACTAAACGCATCTGGCTTTTATGCGACCTTTTTTAAATTCATGGACTTTTTTTTCTTAATTCTTTTTTCTGGATTTATTGAAATGTTTTGATGCAGTTATGTTCGTTAGGCTTTAAAATAAAGAACTGCTTCATTACATTTTAAAAAACTAAGCGTGGCTGGCTTTTATGTGACCTTTTTTAAATTCATGGACTTTTTTTTCTTAATTTTTTTTCTGGATTTATTGAAATATTTTGATGCAGTTACGTTCCTTAGGCTTTAAAATAAAGAACTATTTTATTACATTTTAAATATCTACGATTTTCTGGCTTTTGAGTAATTTTAATAAAGTCAAACTTCCAATTTTAAAACGGCGATTATTCGAAAACTGTAAGAGATAATTGAAAATGGTTTTTAATTTTGAAATCAGCATTAAAAACTACGTTAGATAACATATATCATGTGCCAAAATAAAAATTACTTTTTTTGAAAAAGTAAGAAGACTATAGTCTTCTTACTTTTTCAAAAAAACATTTTTTTTAATTTGGCATATGATATACATTTTCGAGCGTAGTTTTTAATGCTGATTTCAAAATTAAAATCCATTTTCTATTATCTCTTACAGTTTTCGAATAATCGCCTTTTTAAAATTTGATTTTTGACTTTATTAATGTTTACTCAAAAGCCAGAAAATCGTAGATATTTAAAATGTAATGAAGCAGTTCTTTATTTTGAAGCCTAACGAACATAACTGCATCAAAATATTTTAATAAATCCAGAAAAATAAATTACAAAAAAAAGTCCATGAATTTAAAAAAGGGCGCATAAAAGCCAGACACGCCTAGTTTTTTAAAATGTAATGAAGCAGTTCTTTATTTTAAAGCCTAACGAACATAACTGCATCAAAACATTTCAATAAATCGAAAAAAAAAATTTAGAAAAAAAAGTCCATGAATTTAAAAAAGGTCGCATAAAATCCAGACACGCCTAGTTTTTTAAAATGTAATGAAGCAGTTCTTTATTTTAAAGCCTAAGGAACGTAACTGCATTAAAACATTTCAATAAATCAAAAAAAAAAATTAAGAAAAAAAAGTCCATGAATTTAAAAAAGGTCACATAAAAGCCAGCCACGCTTAGTTTTTTAAAATGTAATGAAGCAGTTCTTTATTTTAAAGCCTAACGAACATAACTGCATCAAAACATTTCAATAAATCCAACAAAAAAAATTAAAAAAAAAAGTCCATGAATTTAAAAAAGGTCGCATAAAATCCAGACACGCCTAGTTTTTTAAAATGTAATGAAGTAGTTCCTTATTTTAAAGCCTAAGGAACGTAACTGCATTAAAACATTTCAATAAATCCAAAAAAAAAAATTAAGAAAAAAAGTCCATGAATTTAAAAAAGGTCGCATAAAATCCAGACACGCCTAGTTTTTTAAAATGTAATGAAGCAATTCTTTATTTTAAAGCCTAACGAACATAACTGCATCAAAACATTTCAATAAATCCAAAAAAAAGAATTAAGAAAATAAAGTCCATGAATTTAAAAAAGGTCGCATAAAAGCCAGACACGCCTAGTTTTTTAAAATGTAATGAAGCAGTTTTTTATTTTAAAGCCTAACGAACATAACTGCATCAAAATATTTCAATAAATAAAAAAAAAAAATTAAGAAAATAAAGTCCATGAATTTAAAAAAGGTCGCATAAACGACAGATGCGCTTAGTTTTTTAAAATGTAATGAAGCAGTTCTTTATTTTAAAGCCTAACGAACATAACTGCATCAAAATATTTCAATAAATCCAGAAAAAAAAATTAAGAAAAAAAGTCCATGAATTTAAAAAAGGTCGCATAAAATCCAGACACGCCTAGTTTTTTAAAATGTAATGAAGCAGTTCTTTATTTTAAAGCCTAAGGAACGTAACTGCATCAAAATATTTCAATAAGTCCAGAAAAAAAAATTACAAAAAAAAGTACATGAATCTAAAAAAGGTCGCATAAAAGCCAGCCACGCTTAGTTCTTTAAAATGTAATGAAGCAGTTCTTTATTTTAAAGCCTAAGTAACGTAACTGCATCACAACGTCCCCAATTAGTTGTTACATTCATTATGTAAATATTGTCATTCATTACTTTCTTGTAGAGAAAGTTTTGCTCGTAATTAGTGTTGCCATTCTGTCAGGCGCAATATTATCCAGAAATCTCATATTGTATAAATGCTATTTTCAATATAGTGTACATTTATTTGCAAGTTTTGTAATGAAGCAGTTTTTTTATTTTAAAGCCTAACGAACGTAACTGCATCAAAACATTTCAATAAATCCAAAAAAAAAAAATTAAGAATAAAAAGTCCATGAATTTAAAAAAGGTCGCATAAAATCCAGAAACGAATAGATATTTAAAATGTTTTGAAGCAGTTCCTTATTTTAGGCCATAAGGAATATAAGTGTATCCTAAATTTCAAAGAAATGTTAGTTTTCTTTTATGAAAGAATGTGTATTAATATTTTAAAACAACTAATAAGACAAAAAAATTATTTATGCCCGTTGGTGATGTATACATATTTCATTATATTTAAATATGAATATCCAAACAGTGTTATTTAGGTTGCATACCCTCTTGGAGCAAAGAAGTCTAGGTGCCGTTGTAGAAATAATAACCCATATATATTTTAAGCTACTATTTAATGGATAAATGATTTTAAATAATTTAATTAAATTAATAATTTAAAATTATAAGAAATAACAAAGAGGTAAATATTAAATAATATACTTTTATTGAAGAAAGTTTTTTACAATATACATTGCACTAATAACAAAAATTAAGATTTAAAATTATTAGCTATTTTACATAAATTTCTAGATTACTCTAATATATAACTTAAACTATATATTTTGCTTATAGATACATTTCTTAAAGTCAGTAATGTATAAACTCTCATCTATTGTAATAATTATATAAAAAATTAGAAACTACATTATGTCATATTGTTCTGCCAATTTATGCTTTCCCTTATCCTTAGATTTATCTTCCAAATACTTTAAACCAGCTGAATAAGCATCTTCTAAGTCAGGTTTAGCTGTGTTCTTCGCTATTTTGGAGCCGCTGGGTCCATAATACTCGAACGTACATGGAGGAGGAATTTCTGTTCCTTTTCTTTCTACCTTTTTAGGCGCATAATCCAGTTCTTCTTCAGAATCATCATAATCCACCTCATTTACAATCAGAGATGGTTTGAACTCTTTGAGGGGAGGAGGTTTACGTTTACGTTTTACTGCTTGTGTTGAACAACTTGGTCCTGGCTTTGAAAGAATAACACGTTTCAATTGATCAGGTGGTGGAGGAGGCGGCATTTAAGCATCTGCTTCTACTTTAGCACGTATTTGTTTTAATTTTTCTTCTACATTTATAACACTAGGAGGCGGAACTTTCGCTACGAATTCATTAATTTTTTGTATACTTTTGCTAATGTGTGCCACGCTAATGTGTTTAGGTATTTCTGTGCGACGTTGAATATATCCCGTGGAGTCAAATGTTTTTGTTCCTATCTTTTCCTTGAATACTGTCGGTGGAGCATGAGGGAAAAATTCAGGGAAAAATCCGGGGACGCCAAAAGTCTTAGAATTTTTTTCTCTACGAAATAGGCAATTTTCAAAAACTTCCCTGGAGCCGTTTTCGAGATGCCATACAAAATTTGAACCAAACATATAAACATATAAACATATAAGAATATAAATATACACCTGGGACATTATAATATAGGATAATAATAAATGTAATAATTATTAAATTGATTTAATACAATTGTAAAATGAAATATGTAGAAATATATTAAATTGGATAACAAGTTTACATTTAATATTAGTAGACTTACATGTTTTGTGTGTTTGTGGGATGTAATAAGATAATCTTGAATTAAAAATAAAAAGTACAGCAGAAGTCAACATCCTTTATTTGAAGATAATATAAAAATAGTAATTACATTCTATAATGTAAATCTTATCACAGAATATTTCTAACACATGTTATATATTCTAGAAAACAACAAATTTAAGGGAATATATATTTAATTTTAATATTTCCACGATTTAATAAATCTAATCCCGAAATATCTTTATAAAACTTGTATTAAGTCTGAATATGATTAAATGGTAATAAAATGAACCAAAACTGTATATTTAATACAGCCATATTAGTATAATCATTAAAGACAAAAAAACTATTATATTTCATAGTGTAATAAGAACAAATATTAAATAGACTTAACAAATAGCAGATATATGAATCTGTTTAAAAACAAACTTATAAATAACACCTAAACAAAACAGATTTTAATTCTATCTAAAACTACCTACATATATATAATGAGATCATATTATTTTTGTACTAAATTAGTATCACTAATAATTCTTATAATATAATATAATCTTCAGTATGGAAGAACAGTGTAAAAATGATCACAACATGTAGGTTGTTGATGAATAAAAGGCACAGGGATCATCGTATTATATTGTCCATTCAAACGTGTCGCAAAAGCATCCAATGGACTAGGTTGAACTGGAAGAGGGACCCTGTATACAAAGCGTTGAGCCCGGTTGGGTGACGTATGCATATAGTTAGACAAACATCGGTTGAAACAATGACAGCCTGTACCTGCTAAAACGAAATTTTACATTAAAATTTCGTATTATACAATTAAATTAAATAATACATACTAAACACATTGATAGATCATTTAAATATAATATACGTCAAAACGTATTTATTACATAAATGTTACGTTTGTTTTACCACAAGTTTATAAATATCTAACAGAAGTGGTGACGAAAGCTGTGGAAGTTGAAATCTGAGCCCATCTATATTTCTCTGACTTTAACTTTGTAATCTCTCATAGAGTAACATGTTTTAAATATAGAATAAAAAAAATGCAGCCTTCCTATTTCACCTATTTTCTTTACTTCCGTTATTAGATATTTTTGTATTATATTTCTAAAGGACTCAGTCATATAAATGTTTGTGCGAATAGAGCAGAATGGTGAGCAAAACGTTTTTCTGAATACAAAACGATTCTTTGTAAGAGCAAATATCTCATCGATATCAATTATAATTAGAATAAATATTGTTCCCAGTCACATGTGTTTCTTCGGTCTATTTCCGCTACACTGACGACATCTACAATTAATTAGTTACAGGAAGACAAAAGAAACGTATTTGAAAGGTTTATAGTCAATGCAATTACAAGATGAGATTTCGCAAAGTAATGGGACATTTTCCTTATTAATTTTGTCTATAATAAATTTAGTATTCATATTCTTTTTGTCAGCTAAAAATATTTAAATAAGATATGAAGTTGTATTTCAAATTAGATATAATATTAAGGATGTTTTCGGGTATATAGAAGATGTCAGTTTTTAGATAAAAATATCTTCATTATTTGTATAATTTTATTGTAATATATTTCTTTCTAATATAATTCCAACACACATTACATTTAATAATGTGTCATAAGATTATTACATTTACATATTACAGAGGCCATTAAATACAATTAGAAGACTTGCGAAAGTCTCTTAAGAGCTGTCAGAAATTACGCAACAAGAGCTAAGCTCTTGATGCAGCAGTTCTTATTAACAATCTTAAGAAAAAATATGCTAATTAATATTTTTATTAAAAATAATATAAGTTGATTAAATAAACTATTTTAAAATATAACTATAATTTTCTGAATTATCACTTTTTGTATTTGTATGTTTTTATTCGAATTTTTAATAAATATATTTGTATCTATACATATTTTATACGTATATACACAAAATATAATTTGGCAATATATATTTCTCTAGAACACTTAATATTTTTAATATTAATTACGTTTTAATTTTGTATATTTAAATATTTAATATTATTGCTAAATATTTAGTTGATAATTCTAATTTTCTTTTTCTAATATTATACAGTCAATAACTAACGAAATATTTAATGTAATCGAAATCAATGAAACAATTCTGAAATATATTTTATATAAGTCTAATAGAACAAAGAGAGTGTACTCCTAAGTTAATTTATTCCAATAATGAACTGTGTAATATGTTGAAAAGTCAGATCTGTTACTACATCAACAACATATGCCGGAGATGTGGTCACTGACGCTCTTTTTGGAAAATTACAAATTATTTTTGAATGAACAACTAAACCAGTTGAGAAGATACATATAACAATATTTAAATGTTAAACTCTCGTCCGTTAGTTATATTTATTATTATTCATATAAAATATAACTTTCAGAATGGGACCATTACGATTGTATATATTTTCATAATACTTCCATATTTCTCTAAACTAAAAAAGATCACAAATAAATCAGCATTTTAAATATTATAAATTGAAAATGAATGAGACGCTAAATTAAATTCTTAATTATGACCACCACCTGCTTAACGTGCTTAAAAAAGAAAAATGGAATTTACATTCTTGATTTTTTATATTATTAGCTATTATTAATAACTATTTATTGTCCATATATTATAACAAACCACACAATAGAGTAACCCTTATTCTAAAAGGGTTTTGTCTTAAAATAAAATAGCAAACAAGCTAAAAAAAATATAATTAAAACTAAAAATTATTATAATAAATTAAAGACGATTTATATATATTTCTTGCAAAAATAATAAAAGCTATTCTTTGTAGCTTAGAAATTGAATCACGGTCGTCGACATGTCGAACTTCTTGTATATGTAATGTGCGTTTAAAATAATATAATTGAATCAAGACAATAACAAACAGTATTATGAAAAGTTTTTATAATTTTGTGCCTTAAAAAGTATATATTTATTTAATAATTTATATTAAATCCACTACGATTGACTACTTTGTATCCTCTCACTGTACTATCACAGTTTTGGCTAAATAATCTAGTCATTTCTGTAATTATTATGCATTTTTTGTGCCCCTATGTTGTCAGTTCTATACAAGGAGACACATCGGTTATGCGATTCTATTTAATAAGGATAAGGGTATGTTTTTTTACGGCCGTATAATCCATCCAGACCTAGTAGGTTGTACAGACATGAAAAAAATTTTAAATACATTTAGTACAAAATAAACAATCGAGTCATAATAATGTTGGCCAGAGAATTGAAACATACTTTATAAAGGGATAATAGTTTTATATACATGTTTTAATCTATTATCTTTGGTTTATAAAAATAAATTTTGTTTTCCAAATATCGCATCTGTCGTACATAAGTTTTTATGGAGATTTAAGTAATCTTCGATTCAAACTTATTGTTGTCTTACATTATCACTTACCACGGTTGATTGTGGCATAGGAAGGATATCCCATATGGTAATTGGAATAATAAGAACCCTTGCTGAAGGATTTACTGTTTGGCTCATCAGCCAAACGTACGTTCAATGGTTGATTTCCACCTTCAGGTATGACATTATTAAGAGCACTGATAGCTTCTTGAGCTTCTTCTCGTTTGTCATATCTGTAAAAAAAAGCGGTTTGAGAAATTCTACATGTTATAAATAATATATATGATTTGTACAATTAAATTACCTGACAAATGCCACTCCTCTTGGAAGACCATTTATTTTATCACGAAGAATATGCTTCTGCACAATGTGACCGTATTTGCCGAAGATAACATCAAGTTGCTGATCTGTGATATTTCGGGAGAGATTAGTGACATAAAGATTTGTATCTTTAATATCTTCTCCCGCTGGGCGTGCGAATGAAACCTGTTTTTTTTTCACAAAATTTTGATTGAAATATGTATTGACTAATGTAGATGCACGCACAGTTTCAAATCGTACTTACCTTGAGTCTTTTGGATTGCACTTGGAGACCGTTAAGTGTGTTTACAGCTCGCATGGCATGATCTTCATGTAAATAATTAACAAATCCAAAACCGAAACTGTATCCAGTCTATGAACAATAAAAAATAATGAAAATGTATCTAATATCGCTGGCTATTATCATTCATTATAACTATGCCAACCTTTAAATCTTTCATGACACGGCAACTCTCTATAGGCCCTACGGTGACAAACATAGCATACAACTCCTTTTCTGTCATGTCATTTGGAAGGTAGTTTACAATAAGATTTGTTCTGGAGGAGTCTCTGGGGGTTAGACTTGACCCAGACGCACCAGAATTATACTGCAATTAAATATAGAGAGATCGATAATTTGAATAGATTGTAATAGACTTAAGTTGTATAAGAAATTCAAATCTCTAGTTGTTTGTCAAAAGTATAATATGACATCTTACCATTGAGTTATTGATGTTTGAATACTCAGGACCTTTACTTCCCCATGCCAATCCGGCGCTATGAAACATTATAATTTCAATTTAAGAACAATAGCAGATGTAATATATTAAATAAATAACGAACACTTATAAACAAAATTGTTTATATACCCTCTGACAGGAATAAAATGTATTCTCAAAAAAATGGCCGCGTGTAATCATAAATATATGTCTTTAAGGTTATATTCTTATATTAAATATATTTCCATCAAGTACTAATTAATATTTATATTTTTACCTTGAAGAAAACGGTGACGAATAAGAATCCATCTTCTTATGTTGTGTACATAAATTAATAATTATTTAAAATAATAAATTTCTCTTTTCACTCATTTGCTGTCTTCAAAAGTCAAGGCACGGCAGTTTCCAACAATTTTCACAATACTGCATTGCGATGCTGCGCTCAAATTTTAAGTGGAACGAGGGACGAGATTGATTATGATTGGGAGAATTTTATAGTACAGTCCTTTAAATTATTTATTCCAATCATAAAAACAATGTTTTATTAGTTGTATTATACTACAAAAATTTATTTTGAAATATTTTTACAGACTCTATTTATCTCAAAGTATGTTTTACAAACTGTTAGGTATATTTATAAAATATTTTTAAAGAAATAGCTGAAATGAAATCGAGAATACATCATTCTTTTACTTTCGATTCAAAGTTAGGGTCAATTCAGATAACGCTGTTTTCTTAATTATTCAAATTTTAAATAATCCAATTGTTTATTGTGATCTGACAATTCGAAAACATTGATGGATTATATGGTAGCATCGTAGCATTAGCGTAGAGTATATATCATATACTAGTCTTGTGTTTATTTACACCTAAATATAGATTGACATGTGAAGTGTTGTGAACTTCAATTTTTTTCTTCTGTTTAACCTGAAGTTAATCTTGGTTAATACAAATTCACTTAATTCAAGTAATTGTCATGTATTGCAATTAACAACAGTTTTAAGTAATTAATTATAGATTGCTAAAAATGTCGTTAATACGAAGTGCCAGAGTTTCTTGCATGTCATTCTGTAAAACATTGCAGAGTAATTTTTCTATTCCTATAATTTATTCAACAAAAAGCCAAAAATTATGTAATGATCGTGATAAAACATAATCTTTTAAATTAAACTATAAATATGATTTAAACATAGTTGTGTTTATAGATTTTCAACGAAGTTACTATTGTTCCGCAACCAATTTGTCTAATGAATGCAGTAGAAGTGGAAAAAGTCGAATTGTAACTTATGGAGAAATTGTTAATTTAAAAAATTCAAATAATACAATTCTTGTTGATGTTAGAGAAAGTGACGAAATCAAAGAAACTGGACAAATTCCTACGAGTATTCATATTCCAGGTCTATTTGTACTTTACACTTTTTATATACAAACATTTATATTTGATAATTAATACAAATTATTTAAACTTTGTTTACAGTTGGATCTGTTGAAAAAGCTCTTAAAGAAACCTCTGATGATGTTTTTAGAACAATGTACAGCGTAAATAAGCCTTCACTATCAGAAGAGATTATATTCTACTGCAAATCTGGTGTAAGATCAAAGATTGCTATGGACGCTGCATTAAAATTGGGTTTCGAAAAGTATGATCATTTTATTGAATAAATTTTTATATTCTCAATTTAAATGTATTTTAAATTTTTATTATTTTAGTGCTCGCTCCTATAAAGGAAGCTGGGAAGAGTGGGTGGAGAAACAGAAGAAATCTAGTTAACTACAAAATTAATTTTATGTTTAGTTTTAAGTTTGTAATTTAAATATTGCTTGTACACATTTCAACTGTAATAAATATTCTAAAATTCATATTTTCTTTACATTCTGTAAGCATCTTAATTTGTAGATTAGATTTAATTAAAGAAATTTATGACAACTACTGACAACTACAGTAACTTGTTTTAGAAATCAAATAATTTAAAACAAAATATTATAAAAAATAACAAAAATGCAATAATTTAAAATAAAAAGTAGTATAATGTACCAAAAAAATTAAATTCAATAAACTTAAAAAAAATAATATAATAAAAAAAATTTTGAAACGTCTTAATAAAATGTATTTACCAAAAAATTTGAAAGTATTGACCACAACGCTACCCAAACAAGTGGCTGCTTTAAATTCCAGATGCTATAAACTATTTCCTGCGATTTGCTTTAAGAGTACGTGAATGTTGCATGGTTCCCATAACTTTTTCTCACCTTGACATTAAGATTGAAAAATATCGAATTTCTTTTTCAGATTTTGATAAGAAAGGAATAGAGTTGAACAATTCCTCTTTAAAAAATTATGTATTGCATAAAAGGTATATTTCATGTATATTTTACATAAAATATATTACAGATTTCATAAAAATAGAAATCTAGAGATTATGTAGTATCTATTTTAAGTTTTTGTATAAACTTTTGTAAAAAAATTTGTATTGGTAATACAATTTATGTAAAAATCTCGTAAATATTAAGGTAAAATACTAATATACTTTTACATAAATTTGATATTATTTGAAATAATATTTGTTATGTGGTTAGCGGTTGTGAAAGTTGTCCACCACCAAGAGGTGAAACGGCTTGTTTCGATGAAATAGAATCGATGAAAGTTGAAAGATGCTACATGTTAATAGATGTCAGAGAAGAGAAGGAAGTCGCGAAAGGAAAAATACCTCATGCCATACATATACCATGTAAATTAATTTATATATTTCTTTATTTAATTTATTTAACGTCTGCCTATATTTTCGATGCTGAGTCCTATCACTGATGACCTCTTATCATGTTGAAAGCTTCTAGAACAATGTCAAAGTAGTATAGTATCAAGCATCAATGATTTCACCTACTGTGTCGTGAATTAACTTATAACATTGATATTATTTAAAATAAAGTTTTTATATTTTGTGAAATATATCTTTACAGTAACTCAGTTAGTTAAGGTGTTTAAAGAATGTTCTGAAGCAGACTTCAAAAAGAAATACAAAATTGAAAAACCAACAAAAAAAGCAGACATAATATTCTATTCCAACAATCAAAATCGATCTGAAACCGCTATGAGTGAAGCCTGGCAAATGGGCTACGACAAGTAAATTATTTCATTATTCTAAAAGATCCAGGCATCATGGAAATGTAATTACTTTTATTATTCTAGGGCTCGGTATTACCAAGGAGGTTGGAATAATTGGCTTGAGAGTCTGAAGAGAAAAAAAGAGAGGGAAAGATGTGCAAGAGAAAGAAAGGCAAAAGAAAAAAATAAGAAAAGGACGTGTTAAATTAGAATAATAAATTCATAAAATTCAATCTTTTTAATGTTGTTGTTAATAATTGATATATTTTTAACATACAACAAAAAATAACTTTTATATATTTATATTTATATTTATACTTATATTTTTTTCTTATTTGAAAAGGTATTTCTCATAAATTAAAAAGAGTAAGTCAACAGGAAATGAGATTGAATTAGGCATCGAATCGAATTTAGGCATCATTTCCGATATTTCGAATTTCCTATTTAAATTTATCTTTCATGGAAAATTCTGATATTTTCAGTCTTAGTTGAAGCCCATAGGTGCATAATGTGAATAGAGAAATTTGGACTTGAAAATGCCAGAAAATATTTATTGTTCCTTTTTACAATAGAATATCATGGCCAATTCGTTTATGCTCAGCATAAACAAAGAATATATTGTAGCTATAGGAATGATATAAAACAATACCATTATTTCAACAATCATGTCGTTTTCATTATAGGAACATTAAAAATTATAAATTTAAAAAAAAATTGGAAAAATCAGTTAAGAGTTTACTACAATGTTATTCGTACAAAATCTAAAACTATTAAATCCTTTAATAAATAGATTAGAATTTAAATTTAGTTCCACACCTTGTATATCCAAAACATTTAAAAGTTGTAAGTATTATATTTTAAACAATTTAAAGGTAATAGAAGTTGCCGAGTATTCAGGCGCTAACTGATTGTTGGAATCTCCGATAGTGTAGTATTTTTATATAAATTATTTTATGGTAATGAATTCATAGATAATAATTATATACTCTTAGAACTCTCTTATTTATTATTTTATTGCGCTCTTTGACGTTACAATTTAATTTACAATAACCTTCTACATTTTCTCTTTCTCTCTTTTGTATATTTTTTGACCCTCGCTACGCACCTGTTACTTTATTCCCTATTCTCATTCTATTCCTTATTTTCTTTCAATGTTTGAATTAACATTAGGAACAAGTTGATCTTTAATAAAATATCATTGATGTTGTAATACTTTCAGTGTTACAAAATAAGTTCCCAGTGTCCACCCATTGTCTTAGGCAGTACAGTAAAGGCGGCAAAGGCGGAAAAGGTGGAAAGGGCGGTAAAGGAGGGAAAGGCGGAAAAGGCGGTAAAGGCGGAAAGAGCGGTAAGGACGGTAAGAGCGGTAAGGATAGTGACTGTTGCTATGTTCCCGTTCCTCAAGACCATTGTAAGCCACCAAGAAACACCATAGCTAAGTATTGTGACGTAGCAGATTTTAGTATGTCAAAAAAGAAAATAGTAGTTGATGTCAGAGGTTGCAACGAAGTATCAGAGACTGGACAAATACCAAAGAGTACCAACATCCCATGTATGTATTTTCAGAACTGGAGAAATATGATTTTGGTTATGTATATTTCCTGATACATTAATATTTCAGTGAGTGAAGTTGAAAAGGCGCTAAAAGCGACAACTGAGGAATACAATAAGTATTATGGTTGCCAAAAACCACTGAAAAGTACCGATCTCATATTCTATTCAAACAATGGGTGTCGTTCTTCTAAAGCAATGGATCAAGCAGTCAAATTAGGCTACTGCAAGTACGTGTAATCGAAATATTACATTTCTTACTATTATTAATATATCTATAAATCAAGTGGTAAGTGTACCGAGGTAAGAGGTGGCGCACTAGGTCCCGTCTTAACATAGCTCGGTTCAATTATGACTGGATACAAATGAATTCACGTGGAACCTAAAAAACACCCCTATTAATCTCGGTTGGCCACTTAATACCTTCACATACACTTAGAAGAACTGATTTAACAATTTAGAATGTTCTTGTTTTAGAGCTCGAAACTACAAAGGAGGTTACAATGAATTTAAGAAACTGTCAAAGAAACCCTTAAAAGAAGTTTGTGGCGATGGATGCAAAAAAAAGAAATGAAGAATTTGTGTGTTTAATTTCATAAATATATATAAAGTAATGACTTTTATGACGGATCTTAGGAAATATGTACTCTTTTAAAAAAAAATTACGATATTTTGTATAAAATTCTGTAAACAAAAAAAAAGAAATTAATAAATATATACTTCAAAATGTTAGACCAGAATTGGATGTATATTTATTTATTGGATTCCTTCCTTTTTACTTGTCCCACTTTAAATTATTTTTTCTTCTCTTCCTATATTCTTACTAACTTAAACTGTGACGACATTCTTTATTTCCATTTCTCCTCTTCAGAAAATTTTCCTACTCTTCAACTCATTTTTCTGCTATAGTGTTCTGTATAGTTACTTCCTTATTTTCGTGTTTACATTCTTATTAAGGATATGCGTTAACAAATTGTCATGGCCAATGCGATTTAAGTTTTATAACAATAGAAATATTAATATAAAACAATATAGTTTTTTCATACAACATGTCATTTTTATGAACATGAAAAATTATAAAAAAAAATTATAAAAAAAATTTAAAAAGTAAAAATAAATTAAAAGTTTGCAATAATGTCATTCGTACGGAATTTGTGGTTATTAAATTCATCAAAATTAAATATATTGGAGTTTAAATCTCCTCGTACTTATAATGCATCTAAAAGTTGTAAGTATATGAATTAATGAAAGTTAAGTTGCCAAACGTCTAGGCGAAAAAGAATGGTTGGAACCAAGCTTAAAATAATTTTCTGTTTTACAATCGTTTAACGTTTCATTGTTTTAAACTTATTTTTCTTAAATAAAATAAGCAAATAATATAACAATTTACCTTACTGCTTCTCTAATGCTTGTTTAATCTAGTTCTAATTCTGTAGTTATTTCATACTTCTCCTCATCCAATGTTGCTATAGATAATATCTAACATTACAGTTGTGTAATAGTGTAACCTTTGAACATTATTCATCAAGAATAGTAACATTACTTTGAAATAAGTTATATTCTAAGTATTAATATTGTATATTAATGTTGATATTTTCAGTGATACAAAACAACTTCCCTGTAGCTACCCAGTCTTTTAGGCAGTACAGTGATGACAGCAAATGCTGCTACGTTCCTGTTCCTCCAGACCATTGCAAACCTCCAGGAAGATGCGATACAGCTACATTTTGCGATGTAGCACATTTCTCGTTATCACAACGAAAGATGGTTGTTGATGTCAGAGAATGCGAGGAACTAGCTCGTGGAAAAATACCAAACAGTATCCACATACCGTGTATGTATACATTTAGAGCACCAGGCACTATTCATGGAATAATATTTATTTTACTGAGGTGTTATTCTTTCAGCGTGTCATGTTCCTAATGCGCTCACCATGCCAAAAAAGGACTATGTAAAGAAATATGGCTGCCAAAAACCAGATAAATCCACCGACCTTATATTCTATTCCAATAGTGGGTGTCGTTCTGCTGTTGCGATGGACCAAGCATATAAATTAGGGTACTGCTAGTAAGTTCGCTTGAAATATCTGTAAAATATCAATTTTGTTGTGAACCATAAATGAATTTATATATAACTTACAAAGTTGGTTATTAAAACCTCGAATATCCAATTATTCTTAATCAGTTCGTAGTATTATAAAAGTTTTAACGATTGAAATCATCGTTTTTTACCGTTTAATAATCAAAGGGATATAAATGTACACAAAGTTACCGATTAATAGATTCTATTGCCGTCGCTGTTAAGCAAGAGATGGAGAATCAAACATCAATGCTAGCAGTGTAAAGAGTGTAAAAGAGATGCAGAATCAAACATCAATGCTAGCAGCTGTTGCGATAACCTATAAAGCTTTTAAATAATGACGTGGTATAAAACGATAATTAAATGGGCTTGTGTCCTCATTTCTTAGTGGTCGATTTTTCAATTGTTGATTGAAATTGATGTTAATATATGTGTATTGGCGTGTCTATTTTATTAAATATCTAAATTAAAAATTTGAATTGTAGTTTTAGCGCTAGAAATGGTCAGCCATATTTGTATGACGTGAAATGCATTTTAACATCAGTTATTTGTTGAGTAGGTCAGTGCTGTGGTAATGTTCTGTAGCTGTTGGTAGTCGAAATAATCAAGTTAAGTCAAAGAATAATAAGTTTTTATTTTATTTAACCCTGTTACGGCAGACATAATATTGAAATTTTATTTTTCCTTGAAATAGCTGTAAATAATATTTGATATTTTGATATATAAATACATATAGCAGAGATTTATGAGCTGTAAGGTTGGTAGCGGTTATGTTGTCACATGCATTTGGAATGTGTACAACGTTGAATCCCTTTAATAATTAAAGAGACAAAATGACTTTTTTAATTGTTAATATCTCTTAGCATATAAGGAGTTATTAAAAAATAATTGTAAATTTAAGGTTCTAGTAACCGACTTTATCAATATATAGTACACTTTTATAGAAATTAAGACATAGGACACAAGCCCATTCGATTACCGACTTCGAATGTAAAAAGTAATAGGTATTTTATACTTACAAAATAAAAACGCCACTATACATTAATTAACCTATATTTAAATAGAGAATTATTAATAGCTGATTTAAAAGTAATTATTACTTTTATTTTAGTGCTCGAAATTACAAAGGAGGATACAACGATTTTATGAGAAAGTCATCCAAAAACTTTAAGGACATCTGTCCCGATAAATGCAAAGGAAAAAAGAAGTGATCAACTGAGTTACTACAGTTTACAGTTTACAGAGGAATGCATAAAGTAATGGCGTAATGATGTTTTTTAATTGTACTTGGCTTTACTTCCCATGTCATTAAATGTTATCTCACAAAGAGTTCCGCTACCTTCGAATTCTGTGACTTTAGCAAGCTGATCGTATCTCATCCGAGCGCATAAGTCAGCATAAGTAAAGAAATCCAGATAATTTAAGTTCATGGCCAACGTGTTTAAGTCATGTCTATGGAAAGTAACATTTTACCCAATTTTATAACAATGGAATTGTCATAAAACAATTTCATTTTTTCATACATCATGTCATTTTCATTTCGTGAACATTAAAAATTAATAAATTAAAAAAAAATAGAAAAAGGTAGAAATAAATTAAAAGTTTGCAATTATGTCATTCGTACGGAATCTTAAGCTATTGAATTCATTATCGATGAATATTCCGACTTTTAAATTTAGTTCCACATTGCGTAAATGTGAAACTATTAGAAGTTGTAAGTATATAAATTAATAAATAGGGATTTTCTTAAGATGTTGAATGGAATGGAACTTAGATGTATGGATGGTTCGAATCTTAAATTAAAACGAATATACTCGTAGTAAACATTGAATAATATTATTTATTATGCAGTTTTGGAACCGTCTCAAATTATCCAGCTTTGGTACTATTTTTTTTTGTCTTTCCATGAGTTTTATCTTCTTTTAAGGTCTCTTACGTCGTATGATCGTTCTCGATTATACCAGATCTTCAAAGTGCTACCTCCAGCAAAATTTGTTCATATTGACATATTTGTCAACTAATAATATATTTTCAGTGCTGCAAAATACCTTCCCAGTATCTTCCCTTTCTCTAAGACAGTACTCCAGCGATAAAGATTGTTGCTACGTTCCTGTACCTCCAGACCATTGCAAACCTGTTAAGGTGGACAATACAAAAGCATCGTTTTGTGACGTGACAAATGTTAGAATGACTTCTTGTAAGTTAGTAGTTGATGTTAGAGATTGCGAGGAAATTGAAGCGCTTGGAAAAATACCGAAAACTGCACACATACCATGTAAGTATAGCAGTGACGCCGTAGCGTCGTAACATGGTCGGAGGGCCACACTTCTCCCCTATCACTTGTAGATTATAAGCAAACAATTCGATTTTTTTAAAAATATATTTAAGACATCCAAATAGTGTTATTTAGGTTGCATAAAGTCTTGGCGCAAATAAATCTGAGAGTCATCTATTGAACAAATAAACCAAATATATTTTAAGCTACAATTCAATAGATGTCGCTAACAGAAGCTTAGATTTTTGATAAATTACTTTAAATAGTTTAATTTAAAATTTTGCCTTTTGTGCAATCTTTCTTAAATGCATGGACATATTTTGTAAAAAAATATAACACTGCGTGAAAATTTTTAATGCAGTTATGTTCGTTATGCTGTAAAATGAAGTATGCTTCACTACATTTTAAATATCTATGTGTGTCTGGTTTTTATGCGACCTTTTTTAAATTCATGGATGTTTTATTTTAAAAATTATTTTTTGGATTCTTTGAAATTTTGTGAAGCAGTTATATTCGTTATGCTCTAAAATAAAGGACTGCTTCATTACATTTTAAATATATACGCGATTTTACCTTTTATGAGAATTTTTATATTTTCATGGACATTTTTTCCATTAAAGAGAAATTACATTTTCTGAAAAACTTTTGATGCAGTTATACTGTAAAACAAGCAACTATTTCAATCCATTTTTAATATCTATAATTTTTAAGCATTTATGCAACTATATTTAAATTCATCCACCTTTTTGATGGAGTTATGTTCGCTTTGCGCTAAATTATTAAACTGTTCAATTAAAATTAAAATATTTGTGTTTTTCTGGTTTTTCAGCAAACCATAGTAAAGTCAAAATACCAATTTTAAACTTCAAAGTATCAAAAAAAAAATTAGAAATAAAATATCAATTTCAACGCCTGATCAGCTTGCAACTATATATACACAAACAAGTTTGAATAGTCACTACAAATGTTAATATGATTGTTTATATTATAATGAGGCGGTAATATTTCAGTGTGCCATATTCATGTTGCGCTCACGTACAATGAAAAAGAATTTAATCATAAATATGGTTGTCCAGCTCCGCACAAAAGCGCCGATCTCATATTCTATTCGAATCAAGGGTGTCGCTCTAAAGCTGCGATGCTAGAAGCACGTCGACTAGGATTCTGCAAGTGGGTATATTGTTGAATTATTATATGCTTTATCTTAAGGTCATCAGATGACCCGCTTTTATCGGGACAGTCCTGATTTATCCTGATCCTGATCTGATTTACTATGGATCCACAAAAGATTTCTACTGTCTTACTGCTTCTTCGGTTATCTTATATTCTTAGTTCACTTAGCTACCATATACTTTTCTTTTGAATCAGATTTTCAACACCTTAAGAGATTTATCCTGTATATACTCAACAAGACATATACTACCCTCACTCCCTCTGCAACCATATCCTCATGATGACTTTATTTAATACTGAGCATTTAGAGAAATCGATTTCAAATTTACAATTTATTCATAAAAAAACCTCTACTTGCATTTCATCTTAAGGTTTTCTGTAGCAGATGTGCTACTTAAACATTTACCCATTTCAAGAGCTTATATTACATTGCTTGCTTTTATTTTAGAGCTCGAAACTACAAAGGTGGCTACAACGATTATTTGAAAAAGTCAAGATTGCCCAGAGAAGAGGTATGTGGCGATGGATGCAAGAAAAAGAAAAAGAAATAATCAAAATTATATAATTTCATAAATAGAAATATGAAATAACAACTTATAGAAAGGGGACTGAATGACCTGATTTGCAATAAATTTATTTTTACCACAAAAACTACATTATCTCTTATTTCTACTGCTTTATGCATATTTAGTGTTAATTAATTCTTCTATTAAATATAGGCTAATATAAAGTTATCATTTACATCCTTTGATTTCAGTTTTAATTTTAGTTTCTAATCTTAAATTAGACTATACTAGAAAATATAGCAATATTAATTTTCAAAAGTTATTTTTGCGGTTCCCACTCATTAAAAGTCTGTGGAAGAAAGCTTAAAATGTAGATACGTTAATCATCGTAACTAATTGCAGCTTTAGATTTGCGTTTATAGTTATTTACATAAAACGATTTAAACATAAAAAACATGTTTTTTTTTTGGATAATATTTAACCTGCTGTATAGTATCTCCATCTATATTTCGCTAGAAAAATTGGCCAAGTATCGTTTCACCTTAATTTAACACTAAAATTCAAGGAGCAGATATGATAACTTAAGAGAAGGGGGGATGATTCCAAAAAATCTATTTTTGTTTTTTTTTATATTTCGAAAGTATAGTCTTTCAAGAATATATATTTTGCAAGGATATTGCCATTAGTTTCGTTTCTACAGATTGATTTTTACTGATTGATGATTTCTAAGTAAGTACATGTGGCTAAATGTTCCAAAAACCAAAAGATGTTTATAATATTATCCAAGAACTCGTAAAGATACTTACTTAAACTAAAACAGATACATAAGCTTAAAATTACTTTGTTTTAAAACAAAACAAAAACGTAAATTATCATGTCACCCTCATAATTGTCAACTTCAAAAATTCATTAGCAAAAAAAAATATAAAAAAAAAAATACAAAAAAAAATAAACACTACACAGGATGCCAATTGTTCACAATCTTAAAACTCTGTCCAATGCAACCTGGAGAATTTTAGCACGTAATGTTGCGGCTAAACCACGTGTAATAATTGCACCAAGGAATAGTAAGTATCAATGTTATGTTACGTAATATTTATATAAATTGCAGGGAAAATTATACGCAAGTGTTTTATATGTGTTTTGTGGGTATAACATATAAATTCTTTAGAGAAGGTATTAAGGAGATGGTTATAACTCTTTATATAAAAATAAAACCTAGTAAAGCACATGAGTTCACTTCAAATTGATTATCATTAAAGAACCGATTTGGCAGTAGTCAGTTTAATTGCGCATATGACATTAACCTAAAAATGTCTTTTTCAAATCTAGTTTTGTCAAAGACCGATCACTCACGAATGTGAGAAACTTAGTTCGACTTGTACCAAAATCAGAGGTTAGAAGTAAAAGTATCAACCAAGGTTTATAAGAAACTATAGTTAACTAACTATAGAAAATTCGGTCGATTCTAAAACTAAATACTAACAGGAAGTGTAAAGAAAGATATTACCAGATTAAAAAAAGAGATATGTTTTTTAGATTTTCAACAGTTAGGCTTCAAACCAATAGATTCAATGGAAAAAGTGATTAGATATTATTCAGATTGTTGTCCTCCATGTTCTTCATCCGATGATTGCCCAAAACCAGTCTGTCCAAAACCGAAAAACAGAATTGTATGCTATGAAGAAGTCCTTAACTTAAAAAGAGCAGCAGGCATTTATCTAATAGATGTCAGGGACGAAAGAGAAATCGCAAAAACGGGGAAAATTCCGCTTAGTATGCACATTCCAGGTAAAATTTCAAAATATGCACATGGCCCTCAACAAAACTTGAATCATTAGATTATTAATTTTAGAAATTCTATTCTGCATCAAATATATTTTAGTTAGATCTAATGAAATAATCCTATACTTGCAGCTTGTGATGTTACCAAAGCTTTAAAGATGACAAAAACTTGCTTTAGGGAAAAATATGGACGAGCTAAACCTAAAAAAGATGCCGATTTGATATTTTATTCCAATTCAGGGAAACGTGCAAAAAGAGCTATGAATGCTGCAATAGGAGAATGCTTTGATAAGTAAGTGAATAAGAATTCTGTCTCTTTGAATGAAGTAATCATTGATAACTAAACTAGACGTTACTAAACTAGACAATCTGAATCTCAGGTCTACTTTTCAGCAACGCATTGAATTTTTAAATGAAACGTGGCAGAGAAGGGAAAGCCCATAGAGATATAAAAATAGAGTGCGCGAAGGGTACGGCCGCGTGTAAGAGAAAGCGATAGAGGCAAATAAAGAGATAGCTGCCGAGTGTCCTATTTGTCTCTTTTTATCCAAACCGCTACCACTGGCTTGGCTGATTGGCGGTGAGGTCGGGAGTAAGCAAGCAAGCAAACGCAGTGCTCGACTAGAAAGAGACACAGAGAACACTCGGCAGCTATCTCTCTCTTTGCCTTTATCGCAGTATTCAGCCTATTGCATACTCTATTCTTATACCTCTATGGGAAACCTAGCTACATAGGTAGGACTACATAGCGGTATAACGTGTATGTTTACCCGTTAAAATGTGTTGCTGTCATCACATCAGCAATACCAACTGCATAGCCGATTGGAAGTCGATATGGGCCGGTCTCAGATGCTCTTTCACTATACATAGCACGATCATTCTTACGTTTTCCAGCTCGTCCATGTTATATGATAAGATCCTGGTGATGACAGCGACGCGATTCAAGTTTACTTGTCCGATTGTTGTTGCTTCAACAATAGTTGAACACATTTATGTATATCCAAATATAGATTGAAATAATATTAATTTATGTTTCAGTGCTAGGATGTACAAAGGAGGCTGGAAAGATTGGGCACAATGGCGTAAATGTAGATGTAAATAGTTATGTAGAATAACAAAAAAATATTGCAAAATATAAAAAATGAAAAAAAAAGTCGGGACATATCCAATAATATATTTAAATGATTAACAATAAAACATATTCACAAAAACTTTGTTTCTATTAGTTAGGTTATATTTTTTCACTTCTTTTCTTTTTATAAACTTTCGGTCATTGCAATTATTACTTTCTATTGCTCTATAAATACAATATTATAGGGGGTGGAAGGAACAAGAAAAGTTGGAAAGAATACAGGTGAGATACATGAAATGGGTACTAGGGCTGGACAGGTGCACGCCAGGATACATGGTGATGGAGGAGCTAAAGAGGGATAAGATACGAATTAAAACAGGGGAAAGAGCGGTAAAATACGAGGAGAAATTGAACAGAGCGGAAAGCAAAATCTTAAAGAAAATAAGAGAGGATTACATAAAGAATGGGGGGGGGAGGAGGTCCAAAAAAGAGAAAAGAATACTTTGAAAGGAATGGAATGGCGATCGAGGAGGCAGAGAGGAGAAGAGAAGGTGGCGCAAGTGTGGCAGAGGAGCTAAGGAGAAGGGATAAGGAGACACAGCAGCAGGAGAGAATGGGAAAAATAGAAAAAAATAACTACAATAAAAGATATAAGAGGTTATGGGAAAATAATGTGCCTCAGTACCTTATAGAAAAAGATATAAAACACATAAGAAGAACAGCAAGGTTTAGATTGGGAAATGAGGAAAAAGGAAACAGATACTGGGAAAAGAGTGAGGAAAGAAAGTGTAGAATGTGTGGAGCGGAGGACGAAACACTGGAGCACATTAAGTTTGAGTGTAAGGAAAAAGTAGCAAGCGAAAGGAATATTGGCCAGCTATTAAAGGGAGGCAGTGAAGGAAAGAGGTGGATGGCGGAAATAGTAAGAAGGAAAGGAAAAACAGGAGAATAAATAAGCTGGTGGAGAATAATAGAGAGGGTCAAAAGAAGAAGAAGCAGAAAGCACTTTTGGAAGTAGTAAAAGTCGAGAAGATTTTAAGTTTATTTTAAGTTTAGTTTTAAGTTTGGAATGTATATAGGAATGAAATGTATTAGAAATATAATACTGTAGATTGTAAAGCCGAAAGGCATACACAATTAATATATAAATAAAAATACAATATTATAAAAATAACTACAGTAAAAAGAATTTCGATTAAACGATACAAAAATAGATCGCAAAAGGAAGTTACCGTATTAAATTACAAAAGTGTAAGTTCTCGCATGCAATAAAAGAAAATTAACACACCTAAAAGTTGCAGATTGAGAAAAACCTATAGTTTGTAGTGACGACATGGTGCATACCAGCACATAACCCGATTCAGTGCTGATAAATGAAAGAAATAATACTAAAATCCATTTGTTACACCGCATTTGATGCTGCGGTACTGACATGTGCACGCATACCTCTAACCACGTGCCATGGTTATTGAATTCTTAAAGTAACTGTACTTAGGTGGTTAGGATTTAAGATATAACAATTAAAATCAATAACCAAGAGTTGTGACTCAACAAAAAATGAATTGATGTTATTCAAAATAAATAAATGTAACAAGGTTTTCCCCTGCAAGGCAACTATCTACAAATATTTCCAAGTTGTCCGATACTTTAAGACGGTTATGCTCGCTACACGTTAAATTGATACAATTGTTTAGATTTAAATTATCCAGTCTTATGGGTTTTATCTACTGTACTCAGCTAGTGATGCCAAATTTTTGGTTTAATTCTTGGCTAAATAATGAATTTTATAAAATGAATATTAATTATTAATAAATATTTATATTTGTTTTCAGAGAGTAGATTCAGAAGGAATAAAATATTAGAAACAATTTACTAAGTTATTAACAAATCTCGCATGTGATGCGGTATCCCAATTAAAAAAGAGCAAATGGTATTGCATATTATCCAGGCGTTTCTCAATTCCATTTCTTTTTTTGTATTATAATTTTTTAAATTCTAGACTATTTAAAAGATGTTCGTTCGTTGCTTGAAATTTATTTCAAGTAAATAAATACATAATATAATAATAACTTTTTGTTTTTATAAAATAAAAATATAAAATAAGTTATGATAATATTGTTTTATAAAAAGAAAACGATCGTTAAAATATTAATTATGGGCATTATTCAATCAAAAATCTAGCAAGCCTATAAAAAGCTTCCTTGATTTGCAAACAAAAACAAAAACCATTACAATTCCTTCGCAGGTCATGCGGTAACATCAAACAAATTTTTTAAAATTCCATTTTAATTAAAAAAAATAAAAATCAATTAAAAAATTTAAAAATATAGCACGATGTCACTTATTCGACACATGAAAATTCTGAGTTTACCAAAATTTACGTTTTTAACATACAATCTATGTTCCCGGCCTTATGTGGTAGAAGCCATCAAAAATTGTAAGTTGAATTCTCTTAGCAAATACCCATTAAACACATAACGTAAATATTATATAAAAAACTATATTTTACCTAATGTATTTAACGGGTATATTATTTAAAATGATTTAATAATTAATAATAATGATATGATCTTTTTCAGTGCTTGTTAAAAACTCATGTGTTGCAAGTTCATGGCCTGCAATAAAATATTTCAGTAAAGATTGCTGTCCTCCACCACCTAAATGTTGTGAACCTAACGAAAATCCAATTGCTTGCTATGATGAGGTCAAAAAATTTTCTAAGTGTCCAAACAAATGCATATATCTGATCGATGTTAGGGACAAATGTGAAGTGAGCGAAGGAAAAATAAAAAATTCTATGAATATACCAGGTATGCTACAAAATTATGTTCAGTTTCTTATGCTCTTGGAATTCTTTTCGGTAGTGGTATTATATATGTGGGCTACACAGTTGCCTGATAAACAAAAACCCAGAAAACATAACTCTGGTCTCGGGATCAAACGAGAAGATACAGCAGAAGTATCAATGATATCACCCACTGTTTTCAGTGTATTCATAAAAATTAAAGTGGAAAATGCATTTCATAAGATTAGTATAACGCAAAACAAGTAAATCATAAGATAGAGTAGTCACGGTTACTTAAAAAATCCCTAGATAATTCAATATTAAGTCCAGTTTGTTCTTTCGATTCATTACGAACTCTTTGAAGATTTTCTTTCCCGTAATTTCTAAATAAAATAAATATATTTAAAATCTATATAAACAGAACTAAATAGTAAACTATTTTTTCAGAGAAAGAATTGTGTAAAGCCTTTGAAATGTGTCCAGAAGATTTCAAATGCAAATATGGAAAATCTAAACCATCAAAAGACAAAGAAATCATATTTTATTCAAACACTAACAAGCGATCGTCAAAAGCAATGAAAGTAGCGAAAAAACTTTGTTTTAAATAGTAAGTATACACTATTTATAAATATCTATATTGTATTTTATTATTCTTGTTCTAATGAACTACTAATTACTATATTTTAGCATTCGACAATACAAAGGTGGATACAAAGAATGGAAAAAGAAGCAGTCATGTTAACAAGTTTATAAATCTAAATTTTTCACGAATAGTTTTGAATTGCCTTTTAATTATGACTAACAGAAATATTGCAAATCAATGAAATTTAATAAATAAACACATTCAATTTGCTTGTCTTTTTTATTACTTTGTTAGTATAGTATAACCTCCGATATCCAGGTCAATTGGAAAAAGAATATACAAAAGAGAGAAAACCTTGGTATAAACTATTTTCATGTTTTCATATTTATTAAAAATTAAATTAAATGATATAATAATGGGCTTGTGTCCTCATTTTTTAGAGGTCGATTATTCAATTGTTGATTGAAATTGATGTTAATAAATGTGTATTGGCGTGTCTATTTTATTAAATATCTAAATGTTGACGGAGATATAGCAATTAAAAATTTGAATTGTAGTTTTAGCGTTAGAAATGGTCGGCCATATTTGTATGACGTGAAATGCATTTTAACGTCAGTTATTTGTTGAGTAGGTCAGTGCTGTGGTAATGTTTTGTAGCTGTTGGTAGTCGAAATAATAAAGTCAAGTCAAATAATAATAAGTTTTAATTTTATTTAACCCTGCTGAGGCATACATAATATTGAAAATTTTATTGTTCCTTGAAATACATGTAAATAATATTTGATATTTTGATATATAAATACACATAGCAGAGATTTATGATCTGTAAGGTTGGTAACCTTACACAAGGATTGTAATGTCACATGCACTTGGAATGTGTACAACGTTGAATCCCTTTAATAATTAAAGAGACAAAATGACTTTTTGAATTGTTAATATCTCTTAACATATAAGGAGTTATTAAAAAATAATTGAACATTTAAGGTTCTAGTAACACACTTTATCAATATATAGTACACTTTTATAGAAATTAAGACATAGGACACAAGCCCATTTCAAAATATGTCAGTAAAAATACAATATTGATCCACATTTTCACATTTCAAAAATATATCAATTTAAAAAAACCCATTTTTAAAAAGGAAATGAAAATTAAAAAAACAGAGTAATAAATAATTAATTTTATTTCTTCACAAAAATTTGTGTTGCTCGAGGCAGTTGTAAATATTATTTGACATGCCATCTCTTTTTCTTATACTAACTGAATCCGCTTTGCTGTGGCTCAGTCTGATGTGAAATAAATGGAAAAGTAAATAATATTCAAATGCAATGTTGTGTTAAAATTTCAAGTCAATCGACTGACTGAGTCAGCTGAATTTTTATATATAAAAAAAAATAGAGATAAACCATATTTCTTGGTCACTAGAATTAACAGAGTACCAGATTGTTTTAAAAAGAATAATGACATCAAAATATAAATCGCAGTACCAATTCTTTTCAATAGTTGTCAAATTACGTGGTATGTTTTGTTCTGGCATCAAAATTTCAAACAATGAGGCTAAATTTAAATTTTTTAGCTCAATCAAATACAAATATTGTGAAATATGTTGCAAATTCAATAAAAATAAAACCCAGTAAGTAAATATATATTTTTAATTAATATAACGTTTTAATTCTTTCAGCCACCGTTTCACGTCTTTTAATACGGCCGGTACTTTTATTTGTTACTTATACCGAATGTAATGCAATTTAGAAACATGAAAATAAAACCTTTGACAACATTGTGCTTAGACATTTATTTGCGTTCTATGTTCTTCCAGCTCTTAGAAAATATTTGCACCTCCCACAAAGGGATTGCTTCTGTCATTTTAGCGTAAAACCTAACAATGACAAAGAGAGAGTTGCATACTATCATGAAATAGCTAATTACAAAGTCTCACCCCATTCGCTTTTGATTGACGTTAGAGAGTTTGATGAAGTCATGAAAACAGGAAAAATTCCACAAAGTATTCATATACCAGGTAAGGATAAAGGTTAGGGTCCACTTATCAACGCATTATGTTTTAAGAGACCTTCAACATCGTACTGTATACAATACGTAGCTGCGATACTGATCTTTAACTTCAAATAATAAATAGTAATGTTTTCTTCTTTCAGCAAAGCAAATAAAATTTATGTTGACAAGAGAATCACCAACTTTATTTATGAAACGATATAATCGCCGATATCCAAACAGAAGAACTGATATTATATTTTATTGCAACTCTGGTAATCGTTCCGAAAAAGTAATGATTGAAGCTATGAACTTAGGATATGAGAAGTAAATATATTTGCGAATTGAGTTGTGAACTGATTTTTTAGGGGTTGTTTTTTTAATACTTTATTGAAATATAGGTTAATTAATATACGAGTACGCGCGTATATTAGCGATTTTATTTTATTAAATATCGAAAAATTGACGTAAGATATATCTACTTAAAGTTTGAATTTCGTTTCACCGCTTAAATGTGTGACGTCACGAAGTCGGTAGAATTGAATAAAAGTACTTGGATATTTAAGGTTTTCATAGCCAGTTTTAAATAAAGTTAGTTATGATTCACAACCCAATTATTTCGACAATGATATTTTATAAATTTAAAAATAAAATTAATATATTATTTTATTATGTGCTTTAGTGCTAGAACCTACAAAGGTGGTTGGCAGGAATGGGTAACTATGCAAAAAAAAAAAATGAAGGAACACATATGACTCGATTCATATTTTCATTTCTTGCAGTTACTATGTTAATTTTTATATATAAAGAATTTATGTTGTAAACTGCATTTTATTTATTGTACATCTAGTTATTTGCGCTTTTGAGAATTCAGAGTAAAAATGTTGAAATATTAAAAAAATAAGTGTTTTATTAATGTAATAAAATGGGTGTATTATAAGAAGTCTTCTATTTTGTCCTAAAACAACAATTCAATAGAAACCATTCAAAGAACAAACTTGAGGTAACATTGAATTCACTATTTGATTTATTAAAGAACAGCATTGACGCAATGAAATTATATCAAACGTGGAATAGACGGGAGGAGGAGATTTCAATTGCTGATTCCAATTATCTGAATTCATCGCATAGTTTGTAAGAAACTCAAATTTCAAGTCTTTGTAATCCCACGAAATTAACAGCATTATCTATGTTGATGTGGTTTCTACTAGTTCATCACGCTTTAATGATTGTCTTCAATAGATGTTATAGTAGATGATCCATTTTTTATCACCAGTGATAATTTTGTCAAAGAATGGATGATTTCAATGCGTTTGAAATGCATATCACAAATAAAGATTCGTTGTGTTAAGTGAATCTTTTTCAAAACATGCGAACCCACATGTGGAATATCTTAAAGAAGGAGTTCAAAATAGCATTTAGATGATAGGAAATGTTACCTTCACAATATGTTATATATGAATAATTCACTTTTTTTTAAAATTCAGAAAGCATAAACCTAGCTAAAAATGCAAAATGACAAATATTTTGGTGGATTTTATACACAGATTTTCAGAACCTCATATTTAAGAGCTATGAATTCGTTGTCTTTTCGTTTTGAATTTCTATACATTTGGCTAACTGAAGTAGTTTAAGATGAATTATTAAAAAAAGATATATATATTTATACACAGATCTATTTATAAAATAATGAAAACAATAAGCTAACTTGATTTTCATATGATTGCAAAGTTTATTATCATCATTCATTTTATTTGTTCATCACAATGTAATAGTCAACCAAATTAAATATTTGTTTCTAAAAAAAAAAATATATAAAAAAAATACAAAATTACAAATTAAACTTTACAAACAATGTTTGTTACACAGAACATTAAATATGCTTTAATGTTTAAACCACTAAAACTACTTTCGATAATTTCAAATAGTAAAATTTGGGCGTCGACTGCTATCAGATCTATCTATGCTACAAAACATTGTAAGTAATCGATGTACATAACTCTAAAAAACCGACACATTATAAAAAGCACCTTTAGGTTTTTGATAATATATAATTTGAATTGTTAATATTTTTAATCTCTTGATTTATAAAGCGTAATATCTATTTTATGCTTATTATATTTATTCAGGGAATATTCCAGCTATACGTCCACTATATAACTATCAGTCAATTAAATTTAAAAAAACTAAAACAAGTGCATGTGGTCCATGTGCACCATGTCCTCCCGAAGGTAAATCTATGACTGCTTGTTATGAAGACGTAAAAGCTATATGTCCATCGCAATGCCAAATGCTTATTGATGTGAGAACCCCGGAAGAAATCAAGTGTTTAGGAAGAATACCAAAGAGTGTCAATATACCAGGTAAAATTATCACAGATAGAGTAAGTTTATTTCTCTACCTTTTCATGTGTCTTCATCGCAACAAGATCATTCGGATATTAAAAATGAAAATATCGTTACTGTGAATATCGAAAATTTTATTACTTAAGTTATGATGACTCAATTCTCTGAATGACTTACGGGTAACAGAGCAATGCATTTTTAGAAATTCCTTTTAGCAAAAACTTAACTCTTCCTAGATCAATCTAGAATTCCGAAATCCTACTGTCTTCTGTAGTTTAATATAATTAATTTTCCTAAAATTCCAATCAATTTAAATTAAAATAACGCAGCTAGAATTCATAACGTTTAAAAAAAATGCTAGTTTTCAGTCTGCTTGCGCTAGCAATAGATCTACTATAATTAAAGCAGTTACACTGTTAATTTGTATATAAAATACATTTTAAAATTCATTTAATTTAAACTCATTTAAACAGTTAATTATAATAATAATAATATATTTAACAAAATATTAATCGAAAAGTTATTTCAGAAGAAGACATAGATATTGCTTTGAAGCTACCTGATTCAATATTTCAAAAAAAATATGGTTCAACGAAGCCAGACTTGGACGCAGAAATAATATTTTATTCCAACAATGGAATACGTTCAAAGCATGCAATGATAAAAGCTATGAAGGCATTGTATTTAAAGTATGGATTAAGGCTAGATGCACACTATTTACAAGACTCTTGTGTATTCAGTCCGGGACAGAAAAACATATGGAGACGACGAACCTGTCACAAGTAGAAAGAGTTTTATTGACTCTATTTGTTTTTAATTTTTAAAACTAAGAATAATCTATTAATTGTCTTGTTTATAGTGTGCGCATAGCGTAAGTAAAATTATTAATAAAAGGTTGACACAGTGTAAATTTGTTACTTAAATAATTATTACAGTTCACGTAACTACAAAGCAGGCTTTACTGAATGGTTAGTCATACAAGAGGAAAAACAACTCGAACAAGAATTAGCAGAAAGTAGGAAAAAAAGAAAACAGAAGAAAGACAAGTCTAAAAAAAAGAAAAAATAAATTAATCATACTCAACCTTTATTAAACTAGAAAATTGAATATAGTATTTACTTTATATTAAATATTGCTTTTATAATCGTAATAAATATTTATTCACAATATCAATTATTTTTGTTGTCAGACAGTTTTGAAGAAATCATATCTTTGAATTGTCCAAGAATTTTATTCTCTCGCTTCTGGCGTTCTTCTTTGCTGAACATAGCTAATGCTCTCTTTTCATCTGCAGAATAAATTTGATTCTCCTTACGAATACGGACGGCTTCCATGCGTCGATGCCTACTTCCACTCATAACATAGCCTACGCTTTCGTACTGAGCAATTTCATCTGATGTCAAACCAATTTCACCTCTTCGGGGAATACGCTTGCCTTCAGCAACAAAAGCTGCCATAGCGGCACCCTCTCCAGGAAGCAACGCATGTCCGAAGTCCTTGTGTGATAAACCAGTTGTTTGCTTTTGAACAGGGCCTATTGCGTTGTCTTCTTCAGATGAACTAGTTGCTAAAGAATTAATATGTTCTTCTGTACGTACAGTTGAAGATCTAGCTTTTGTATCTATAATTAATTAAATATTATTACATATAGACAATTTCTAAAGATTGAATTAAGATTAAGATTAAACTGATATAAATAGTATCACCTTTATTTGATTTTCCTTTCTCAACCCACTCATCTTCTGAGTTCTGGTCATCGGAGCTATCGTCTGAAGAAGATTTTTTCGAATGCTTTTTCTTCTTTTTAAGTTTCTTCTCTTTTTTGTTTTTTTTGTTCTTTCGTTTTTTTTCCTTCTTGTGTTTTTTCTTGATTTTTTTATCTAATGATGCTTTCCGTACGCCGTCATCCTCATCTGAACTACAATTATATAAATATGATTACTAACTCTTAAGACTTGATTATTTTAAGATTATAATAGAAAATTATTCACTAATATTAACCTCTCCCGAAGTGGAGAATTGCCCCACATGTGTGATACTCCAATCAATCCAATATTCTCACGTTCTGCTCGTCGGGATTCGTTAAAATCATCTGGTTGGTGTCTACGGCTATTATGTCTTCTATTATCAAACCCTATAATTATTTTTAATAATATCTTTCAACTTTCAAAGACAATGATATTAAAGTGAAATTAAGATACTTACTCTGATCTCTGTCTCTATAATCACGACTATTGTTTGCTTCATATCTATCGTGAGGCCAACGTTCAACAGCACCATTTGCATTTGCTTGTGAGAAACTCTGACCTCTCTCTCCTGATGCACTTTGCCTTCGCCTTCTACTACAATAAAAATAACATATTTCGATTTAACTTTTTTAATACTTCATCCAGTAATGTAAAATAGACATACCTATCATCTCTTCGATCTTCCTGATTATATCTTTCTCTATATTTATCAGGACTTTGAAAATATCGTTTGGGTGATTTAAAAGTTTTTGAAATAGGTGAACGAGATCTTCGCCGTCTACTAGGACTTGAAGATCTTGAACTACGTCTCCTTGGAGATGGCATATTTCTACAATAAAACCATTGATTAGTCACGTAGTTGTAAAGAAACTAATTCTAAAAACTTTTTGAACTAAAATAAATATGCTTTACATACGTATAAAATAATATATCGTTTATAACCTATACTAGTAACTACAGTGCACATAGATTTTAGAACTTTTTGTGTTATAATTTAACCTAAAAATTTGTTTTCATATAATTTATATATTTTCCGATTTTTGGAACGCAGTTGTTTACTATAATAACATATTTTTATTAATTAAATTATTGTTTAACTTGCTTAGATTTATGTTTATTGTTGTAAAACAATTTCCATTTGCAGCACAAGACATGTACTAATTTACCATGTCAAAAGCAGAGATCAGCAGAGATAATGTCAAACGTAAAATTCACTACAATTAGTAATAAATTTTCACAGCACAAGAAATATTTATATTTATATTTATAAAATTAAATACATCTTCCGTAATTATATTCACTATTGTTCACTATTGACAGGTTTGTTAGTTTATCTCTAAAATAGGTTTCGAGATAGTTTACAGATTATACACCTATAAATAAATTCCAATATTAAAATGTCAATTGGTTTGAACACAAACTAGCCTAAGTAGATGAGTGCGACATCTCTGAAGTAAATTCCAAGAGTTTTAATTCTATAATTATTAGAAAGTTACCTACATTATTAACAGCCCAAATTTTTATTTAAAAACTTATTTAAAAACTATATTACGTTACTTGAATTATTCTAAAATACATGCTAACACCTGAGTTGTATATCCCATGAATTATTATATTACCTGATAATAACCTGATAATTACCTGAATACTTATTTCTTCTGTGACGTATTATGCATATCTAAAACATGCGGCTAAACTGATATTCCAATTTGATATAGCTGTAACTTCGTCAGCTTTTACATATTTAAAAAAAATAAAAACATCAATATACTAGTACATAGATTAACATTTATTTCAATCAAAAATATAAAAAAGCCCAATTAAGAAATTATTGTATATAATAAATGAAAAATTATCCAAAATTATTAGCAGTAAATATTAAAATAGGCGCCTTTATTTAGAAAAAGGTTTACCGTACCTTAAAACAATTCTAGATAGGCTGGCTTAAATAAAATAAAATAATAATGCGAAATATGTAAAAAGTGCAATGTAACAAAAATAAATTAAGAAACTGTCACGAGACTTCATAAAGTTAAGAACCAGTGTACTAAAAAAAGTTACCTCAACATGAAAGTGTTTGGTTTTTGCATTACAAAAAGTTGAAATGCGTATAACATTTGACCTACCATGTATAAAATAAAAGTTGTATTTTTAAGTTAATGCAATTGACACTGTTTTGAATAAATATGAAGAATAATTGTTCTAGTTATTTAGTTTAGTATAATAAAACTAGTTTTTGTTTCTTTTGTCACTTCATTGTCAGTCGACTTAAAAAAAAAGTAATATAACAGCGGCGTTTCTGCCGCATTTCAAATTGAATTATTATTTTCAGAAATGGAATTTTCGATTCTAATATTTAATTTAATTTATAGAGACTGGCTAATCTTCATTTCATTTTAAGATTTCATTTTACACTGCTAGTTCCTTTTTTAGGTGTCATTATTTTTATATCACACTTTGTATTTTTGAATTTTTTAATTTTTTGAATCAGTGTCCTTTTCTGGCACATCGAAATGTTGGCAACCCTACTTACCGATTAACTGAAGTAGTTGTACAACTGCATAAACGCGTTTCAATCCGAATTCTCTGCGAATTGCAACCTGAGATATACGGTGAATTCAAAATAAATTTGTTTGGAATAAATAAATGATTTAAAATAATATTGCTTCGAAGAAAACACATGTCAGGAGAACACAAATAATGTCAGGAGATAAAGGGAGCCTAGTATGGAGCCCAACTTAGTCGTTTTCTTAAGGTTTTTTAACATTTTTAATAACTCTCACAGAATGAGAAGAGACTCAATTTAGTGGATTGTAGTGTACTTAAGTTTAGTGTGAAACTTTTGCGGGGAGCTGGCAGCCTTGGAGCACAAATCCAAATTATTTATTGTCATTCCTTCTTGGGTAAAAATTATTTCTTATTTTCTTAGCTCCCATGTACTTAATACTGTTTAGTTCAGCTACGTTTCGTTCATCTACCACTGGGGGTTTTATCTCATCCCCGAATCTAGAATGGGCTTGTGTCCTTATTTTTTAGTGGTCGATTTTTCGATTGTTAATTGAAATTGATGTTAATAAATGTGTATTGGCGTGTCTATTTTATTAAATAGCTAAATATTAACGGAGATATAGCAATTAAAAATTTGAATTGTAGTTTTAGCCCTAGAAATGTAGTAGTTTTGTGTTGTAGTGTGTTGTAATGTTGTAGTTTTGCTAGAAATGGTCGGCCATATTTGTATGACGTGAAATGCATTTTAACGTCAGTTATTTGTTGAGTAGGTCAGTGCTGTGGTAATATTCTGTAGCTGTTGGTAGTCAAATAATAAAGTCAAATCAAAGAATAATAAGTTTTTATTTTATTTAACCGTGCTAAGGCAGACATAATATTAATATTATGTAAATTATGTAAATAATATTTGATACTTTGATATATAAATACATATAGCAGAGACTTATGAGCTGTAAGGTTGGTAACCTTACACAAGGATTGTGATGTCACATGCATTTGGAATGTTGTACAACGTTGAATCCCTTTAATAATTAAAGAGACAAAATGACTTTTTTAATTGCTAATATCTCTTAAGATATAATGAGTTATTAAAAAATAATTGAACATTTGAGGTTCTAGTAACTCACTTTATCAATATATAGTACACTTTTATAGAAATTAAGACATAGGACACAAGCCCATTTAAGTTTTCTGACGTTAATAAAACTTTTTATGCAATTTTAAATAATGTTAATTTATTTAATGCCAATGTAACAGAATGATATAAACTTAATGTTAGATTAGATAAGAAATATTAATAATAAGAATACATGAATTTACGTTTTGCGTTTAGCGGATACACCTGCTAATTTTACATAATATGTATGTAATATAATTTTTTTTTATTCTCATTTTGATATATCCTAAACATAGCAAATATATTTTAAAATATTTACTTAACTTTGATACGCCGCCTTTGGAATATATTCTAATAATTATAATCGTTTAGCACTGGAAACATAAATTAAGAGAAAACCTCTTCTCCGTACACATGAACGCGAATAAAACGACTTACTTACCTTGTCACTTAATTATTACAAGTTTTACTAGAAAAACAAGAAATTGAGAGACAATATGCGATTAAATCCATTCAGCAGTTTACTTTAAACCTTCTTTCCATGGAAACGTTTAATTTTTTTGGAATATTTAATATTAAAAACTTAAACAAAATACCAAAGTGAAAAACTTATATTAGTGTTGAAATCATCCATCCAAGTGAACAACATATAACATAAATATTACATAAAATATTTTATGTAAAACACTAAAAATAATAATAATAATATTTCGACTTGAGAAATATTTCGTTACTAAAATGCTAGTGAAATTACTATTTTTATTTTCTCTTAAAATGGCGCGGTTTTTTGAATTTTTTGTTTCACTGTTTCAAGTCTTCTGCGTAAAAGTTCTGCAATGTGGACCAATTCCAAACCACATAGCATTCATCATGGATGGAAATCGAAGATACGCAAGAAAAAAAAATGTGCAAACTTTGATAGGTCATTCCAAAGGATATGACGCACTGTTTAACGTTTTACAATGGTGCAGCACTTTAAAAGTAAAAGAAGTAACGGCGTATGCGTGGAGCATTGAAAATTTTAAGCGGAGTAAGACTGAAATCGATGGTATATTTAATCTAACACGTGAAAAATTTATATACCTTCTTAGTGAAAAAGAGAAATTAAGGGATAATGGAATTTGCATCAAAGTATTTGGAAAATTGGATTTGCTGCCTCAAGATCTACGCGAATTAATTGCTAAATTAATGTTTGCTACAGAAAACAATAATCATATTATATTAAATATTGCTATGGCTTATACATCAAGAGAAGAAATAACAACTGCAGTTCAAATTTCTATAAAAGCCGTGATTGATGGCGATCTGGCTATTGAAGATATTTCTGAAGCGTTATTACGCGAATGTATGTACACAAGAGAAAGTACGAATCCGGATCTTCTTATAAGAACTTCCGGTGAAGTTAGACTTAGCGACTTCCTTCTCTTTCAAACTCAGAGCACGTGTTTCTATTTCACAGAAGTTTTGTGGCCAGATTTTAATTTTTGGCCAATCGTAAAGGCGGTTCTGTACTATCAATTGTGTTATAGTAGACTAGAAACTGTTAAAATCATGCACAAATTGTTTAAACAGGATACGAGTAATAAAAATAGTAATAAGTTGCGAAGATTTGTCCATGCAATTGCAACAAAAAGACGTAATACTTTACATAAGTATGCTAACGAAAAATAGATATTACGAAATATAAACGTTAAATATTTCATATTATATTTTTACAAATAGTAATTTAAAATAAAGTTTGTATTTCAAAAAAATCTTTTACAATGTATTTTTGTTTTCTTTTTTGCGTGGATAAAATCGCAAATGGGTGAAATATATTTTGTACGTATATGCAAGAGATTATTAATTTAAATATTGGAAAATCTATTTTGTTTACGATTTAAAAGCATTCTTTTGGCGCCAATAAACTGATGTTAACTTAGTTGTAATACAAATTACGGAAAACAGTACCAACCACGTGACATTTGAATCGATTTTTATTAATCAAAATAAACCTTTAATGAAATGAGTATATATTTTAATATTTTATTGTACTTACTAAGTCTATTAACTTTATTTCTGAAATGTATACAGTAGTTATAATTATCAATAGTTACTTTTGTTTGATTATCTAACAAGTAATGACGAAGTTGAAGCCACTTCTCTGGTCACGTTGTCACACGTCAGATTCGTACATGTAATCGTTTGTGATACAGACATTTAAATTCTTATTAGAAATATAAACATTTTAATTATATTTCATTGATTAAATACTAAAATGTCTTGGATTCGTGATAGTGCTTTAACATATATTCAGTCATTTTGTGTAAAAATAGTGCAGGCTGGGCCTATACCTAAACATGTAGCATTTATAATGGATGGAAATCGTCGGTATGCTAAAAAATATAATGTTAATAAAGGAGAAGGACACTCTAGAGGTTTTGACAAATTATCAGAAACTTTGCAGTGGTGTTTAGATTTTGGAATCAAAGAAGTAACAGTGTATGCTTTTAGTATAGAGAATTTTAAACGAAGTGAAGAAGAGGTTAATATATTGCTGAACCTTGCTCGTGAAAAATTTCAAAGGTTACTTAATGAAAAAGATAAATTAAACGAGAAAGGTGTATGCATAAGGGTAATTGGAAATCTTGAATTACTACCTGAAGATTTACGAAAACTTATAGCAAAGGCTATAATTATGACAGAGAATAATAACTCTGCATTTTTAAATGTTGCTTTTGCGTATACTTCTAGAGATGAAATTATTTACGCTGTTCAAACTGCAGTCAAAGGTGCTCTTGATGGTGCTTTGAAGCCGGATAATATGTCAGAGCATTTATTATCTCAATGTATGTATACCAAAGATAGTGCAGACCCAGATCTCTTAATTAGAACTTCTGGAGAAGTGAGGTTAAGTGACTTCTTACTTTGGCAATCAGCTGGGAGTTGTTGTTATTTTACGGATGTTTTGTGGCCGGATTTTAATTTCTGGCATCTTTTAAAAGCTGTATTGTACTTTCAACGTTGCTATAGTGATCTGCAAACCTTAAAAATTAAAAAGACTCTTTATAGTGATGATGAGAATGCAAATATAAATCATAATAATGTACATAAATTTATAGACAATGTAACAAGAAATAGACGAAAGACTTTACAGATGTATGCTGATAAGGTTTTATAGTTAAATCGTATTTATTTATTTATTTTCTTCATGAATTATTATTTTATCTGTTTACATCACATGTAACTGATAATAATGTAGCAATATTTTGACTCTTAAATATCCATAATTTGTTTTAGTTGTTTGGTCACATTCCAGAAATTTGTTTCTTAAGTGTGTTAAAATAATTTCATTAATGATTAGTGTGTAATTTGTACATAAATAAAAAGTTTCAATTTGAGAAATAAACATATTTGGCATTATAACTTCTTTTATTATTCATTCAATACACAATACATTTTTTATAGAACAACATAGTATGTTATATTATAATGAAATCGTTTTTATGATGTTATAACTTAATGCGATTTGTAGCAAATATCGCAATAAGTAACAATGAGTAACATATATGTTTAATGCAAAAGATAGTATAGGTGATAACAATAATGATATCTCAAATGATTAATCTGTTTTGACCAAGTATTGTTCAATAGAAAAGATTAATCGCAAAAACCAACATAATACTAATTGTATAAAAAGACATTATAATTTTTATATTGTGTATTTCAAAATGTTCTAGTCTTACAGTACTTTTTAAATACATAGTTTATAAGTATAATTTTCGTTTTTATTTTCAGTCTGGTAAGATGTAATTTTAAATTAGGAAAGGGCATTTATAAATATAATTATATACGATTGACTTAAATTTTATTACTAATTTAAATATGTTCAGAAATATTAAATTAAAACTATAATATTTAAGTTGTTTTTATGGTAAATATCACAACACAAGATTTTTATATTTCTATTTATTTATTTGAGATTCGAACAATATTTTTAGGATACCCACGCAAAGATTTTTGTGTAGCATGTATCAGTGACTAGAAAGCAACACAATGGATGTGCAAACACCTTTAAAGATAATATTATGACTATATTTTTAAAATCATTTCACAATTAAGTGTTATATAAGTGACTCATTGCTTATTCGTTATTAAATTTTTGGCTTGTTTTATTTTATATTAATAAAATTACTATTTGGTACAATTAAAAAAAATTGCTTATTATACATGTAGTGCGTTCTGCAGCGATTATGTAAAAGGAAATACCTAATTTTTAAAACCTAAGCTGTTAGTGTTACAGACTTGATAATTATTTATACTATGATAATGATACATCACTTTGATATAAAAATTATTTAAAAAAAAAAAAGATAATGAATACATTATTTTTTTAAAAATAAGCAGAACATATATTAAAACATCTATCTGGCTAATATTCCAAGTTTCTTTCGCATATTGGAATCTCTCGGTAAAGATAAGGCCCACTTCCTTAACCCCGTTAAAAATACTGAGCAGACGACAAGAAGAGCACCTCCAACTGAATAAATATTTGGAGTTTCTTTAAAAAATAAAACTTGCCAAATAAAAGCAAATACTATATCTGCTGATCTTGCTATAGCAACTGGACCAGCTTGTTCAAGCTGTAATGCCAATGTTAACAAAATTTGTCCTCCAAAACTAAATAGAGCTAAAGCGACTACAAGTAACCTATCTGTTCCACAACGCGGTAAACAAAGAGCGCCAAGTACATAAGTAACTATAACTGTTTGAATTAATGCAAAAGAGCCAAAGTTAGTCATAATCACTGAGAAATGTAAACCTTTTAGGGCTCTTAATAAGACATAAGCATTAGCACCAAATAAAGTAGCGGAGAATGCAGCAACTGCACCCCAAAGATCACTTGAATTTGACTGAGACTCATCTGTGAGATTAATTATTTCATCACCAAATATAAGTGGTGGTCTTGTAATCAAGACAACACCTATTAACGTTAGTATTACAGAAATTACATTAAATAAGCCACATGGTTCTTTAAGGAACAATCTTGCAAAAATAGCAACAAAAACTGGAACAGAAAACACAACAACAGAAGCGTCAGCCAAAGGCATATGACGAAATGCGTAGAAACTTAACATTAATCCTGTTGTTCCCACAAATGAACGGAGAAGCAGCATCATACGTTTACCTTTCGGAAAAAATGGTTCTCTTTTATATAATACAATCGGTATAGCTGGAAATAATACTCCAACAAATCGGAATGCTGCGAGTTCCATAGGATGTACTTCTACAAGTCCTTTTACAATAACGGAGCACAGAGAGAAAAAAAGTGAGGATAAAGTAGCCAGAATAAGTCCCAAATAAGGACAGTGTCCACATCGGAGTAATTGACGAGCCCGTCTTTCTGATGTAGTACATATTCGGTTTTCTTCCAGTATACCAGAGCCGTCTACTAGCTGTTGAAGTTCAATGTGTCTTGCCATTCTTGCGTTGTAATAATAATATATTTATGAGAGTGTTATTGTCGTCTGAAATTCGTAAATATTGGCATTGATTAATAATGATCAATAATGTTGTATAATTTAATAAGAATAATGAATATGTTACAAAATATAATGACTTTATCATATTTCAGAATTGAATAAATGTCCACATTCATAATAAATGAAGTTAAAAATAGATTGGAAGTCATGTCATAGTAAAATAACTCAAACAATAAATCGATACATATAGTAGATAATGCAAATAAAAACATACCATTATATTATATTTCGAAATCACAGTTGGTTAGTTTTTTCCCTTAAATTAACATTCTTATAATTGTGCTAATTATTGCTTTAATTATATAAACAAACTTTTATAATCTTCAATATATGACATGTCAAAATGAAATGACATTGAATATGTGGCAAATGTACAAAGCAAATTCTAGTAAATTGTAGTGATTTAAAAAATTAAAACTGTTAATTAATGAATTTATTTTAATTAAACTGCAAAGTACAATGACTGAAAAGCTCTGCTGATTAATCATAACATTAAAGTAATTCTTCTAGTTGTATTTACAATTAAAATTATTACCAATTTATAACTTCATTTTATACATGTACCCCAACTTTTGTTCTGTGATTTTAAACTGAATTATTTCTTGATGAAATACAAATCTTTTATATATATAATCCAGGATAAATGTTTGTTTTATGATTTAAAAAATAATTTTAAAAATAAATTTAATAAGTGTAATGGAAATAAAATTAAATTCATTTGTATTTTTAAAATTATAGTTTGGACCAATTCTCACAAGATGTCATTATTGTTTCTTGTCTCTGGCATTTGTGTTTACAAGACTTTAAAGACGTCATTGATGAAAATATTAGTTTTGTTTTGCGTGTTCTTTAATTAATTAATTCGTTAATGATTACAAGAAAACAAAAGTTAATGAAAGGGTTTTTATTTGCAGTAGTGTTTTATTGTGTTTTTAAAGTGTTACATAATCTCACAATTTTAAGAAATGAATAATCTTCCCAGAACTCCGCCAGAGGTAAATAAAACCATTACTGTTTATTGTATTTACGCTAAAGAAAGGCAACAAATTTTTGATTGTAAATCATAACTAATTTAATGTCACAACGGAATATTATCAATTTAAACAAATTACAACAGGCTATAATATTTGATGGTATATATCAACATTTTTCTAAGAAATTGTGGATGCTATTTATAGGTTATGCGGCTTTTTGTTTTGATTTCAATAAATGTAGTTGATGAATGTCGTGAGGGATTTTCTTTTAAAATGCAACTTTAGTAAAGATTAACTATAACTGAAATATTTCCCTTTGTATATCAAATTAATATAATATCAAATAATTAGGCATAAAGCTTGCACATCGTCTGCTAAACCTAACTCCTATTTTAGTAAATTAAGTTGTTGTTTAATGAGATAAGAGTTAAGACTACATTTTTCATTTTGTAGAATATTATGTGCTAAATAATTATAAAAAAGCTAAAACTTATATATTGCTCTGTCTATATAAAAAATATTTAAAATGTAGATTCAAAACAATATTAAATATATCAGTAAATATTTTCATATAATTATTTAAATTTACCGTGTAAGCAGATTTATTATATTTTTTCTAATATCTGTTAGTTTTATCCTAATTCGGATAAAACAGAATTCAGATCTTCTTGGAGTGAAACAGACATCTCTCTTTGTTTGTTTAGGTCGTCCTGTAAGCGGTCTACGTTTGCTTTTAGTAAGTAATTTCCTTTCTTCAATGCATTTAAAATACCCTCGTGACGTTTTGCCCTATTATTCAGCATATCCCGTTTTTGTTCATCAGTTGCATCCTGTAAACATTTTTGGATTGCATTACCAGTTCTTTCTAGCTGAGTTATGCTTTCTAATATAGAGGACGATTAATACTTACTTCATCTTCACTTTCACTTTCGCTCTCTGATTCACTTTCTGATTCCTCAGTTTCACTCTCTTCTGATTCAGAGGGTTCGGGCTCTGGAGCCTCTTCTTCCTCTTCCTCATCTTCTTCATCGTCATCTTTCATTAGTGCAGCCATTTTATCAACTTCTCGTTGCAGTACCTTGTATTTTTTACGTTCAGCTCTATATTAAAAAAATATATATTTTTAATTCTTATCATCTCAAATTATAAACATTCTTAAAGAGTAACTTACTTCAGAGCTTCCTGCAGTTTTTTCATAGATTCTTTTAGAGCCTTTCTTTCCTTCTTTGCAGATGATTCTTTATCTTTGAAAGTTTTAAGTTTATTTGTAAACATTTTGATCTGCAAACCATTAAATTAATTTTTGGTATATTTATTGAATAATATATTTTGTTTAATACGAAACTTTACTATAAAATACCTCTCTTTGTAGCCTTTTAATTGCTCTTTCTTTTTTCGTTTCTTCGTCTTCTTCACTGTCAGATTCAGATTCTTCTTCGGATTCGGCAGGAGTTTCTGGTTCAGCGCCTTTTCCAACAGCTTCACTAAATCTTCGGTCATTTAGATTACCACCGCCCTAAAGACACATTGAAATGCGGAAATTTAAAGCGGAGAAAGAATACTTTTTGCTAATTATTATGATCACCCAAATAATAATAAAGGGAAATATATTCCAAGAGATTAGAATATCAATTTTACATCTTATAAAGAATGTGTGTGTCTTAGACTCACATATTATTATCTTTCTTAGTACAGTTAGGTATATTTTTAGAAGTTAGAACCACACCAATGAGAGTACATATTATCTTATGTACACCACGTACAAATAATTACCATTTCATTAAGTTCATCTTCATAATAATAGTCGTAGCTGTTTTCGTCGCATCTTCTTTGTGTATCTGCAAGCGTTTCAGTGAAAAAGATGCCCTTTGTTTCAAGGAAGTAAGCAAAAAGCAGAAATATTAATTAAGCATTAATTAGTAGAAAGCCAAACTTAAAATTAAGATGCAGCTGAAGATTATGCAAAAATAAATGGGCATGTTTAGTTGAAGATGATAAAAATAGTACCTGTAAAGCCTGCTGTAATTTTTTCTCTAATAACGCATTCTGTTTTTTGGCTTCTTCCAAATCACTTTTTGTTGTATCAAGTTTTTCAGCTGCTTGTTGATATTTATTTTCAAGTTCTTCGGCTGTTTTTCTTGCATTTGTTGCTTCATCCTAACACAAATTCATAATTAATATTTAAATTTTAAATGCATTTAGTAAAAATTCTAAAAAAAAAATAAATTTACCTTCAAATTTTTAATCAGAGTATCGTCGGTTGATGTTGGTTTACTTTCGGAATTTATTTTAGTCTTTTCTCTTTCTAACTCAACTTCCAAATTTAGAATTCTTGCAAGTAAACGTTTGTTTTCTCTGTCTTGTGCTTCTTTATTTCTATTCGAAAAATAATGTTTATGTTAGTAGTAAGAAAGTTTAAAAAAATGAGAAAACAAATTATTTATATCTACCTAAGCTCCAAAGCTAATAGTTGCTTAGTGCTTTGAAGGTCATCTCTAACTTTATCAATGTCATCCATTTCATCTACCTCATCTTCTTCATCGGGAAGCTGCAAAGTAAAGACTTTTGTATACATCTAAATATATTAAATAGCGTAATACATATATTAATAAAATAGGAAATTAAATTGTTGCGTTTGGATATTTATATATGGTTGTTTTTCAAATTTTTTTTGTGTGTGATAGAGTAAAAGTTTAAAACTCCATATTTTTTAAATTATCCATCAAAATGATCTCATATTAGAAATAAAAGTGGATATATATACTTACATCAGGTACTTGGGACAGGTCCGCTTTTGATTGTGATTTTTGTATTTGTTCTTCTATAGTCATTTGTCTTCTGAATTTTCTGAGTCCATCTAATATTGGTCTACTTCGGTCATTACATTTAGTCCTCTTTAAATTTACACCAAACTGAATTTGTTTTAAAAGCTGATTATGAATATTTGCCTTTTCTGATTCATATACTAATTGCCCATCCTTAGTTTTGGCCAGAAGAGATTTTGTTAAAATTGGACTTGATCTGAAAAATTTATAAAATTTTGAAAGACATTCTTGTTAATAACTTTATCAGTTGTGTTGAGAATTGTTTTGAATTGGATCTTGTTAGAAAAGAAATTGCGGAAATGGCAAACAAGTACCTATCATTGCATACAACGTGATTCAATTTCTTTCCGCTTTCTACTTCCTTCATCATATCCGACCAATCAGGTCGTCTGCGAGGTCTCGACCTGAAAGATAAACAAATAGAAATAAAATAAATTCTTATGCTTAAATAATGATGTACCTGATTAAAATTTGATGTACCTGAGAGAAGTTAACTTTTTGGCTTGTGTTTCTGAAAGAGCTGATTTCTTAAATTCTGGTGGGGGTGCATTTGGTGGGGGTGGAGGAGGAGGCGGAGGCATAGGTGGCGCTTTCGGACCAACAGGTCCTACATAAAAATCACCATTTAAAAAGAAATAATTTAATTATGCCAGATGAGCTTTATTTGATTATCTACCTTTTAAACTATCTTGTCGAGAGATGGATTTTTGAACTGGAATAACTTTCTCAATAGTTTCTCTCGCTTGAATTTTAGCTTCATCATTTTTAGATGGTTGAGCTTTTGGTTTTGGCTCTTCTTTTTGGACTTGTGTTTTTGGTTTTTGTTTAGGTTCATCTTTTGGTTTAGGTTCTTCTTTTGGTTTTGGTTTCGGCTCCTCTTTTGGTTGTGGTTTTGAAGCTGGCGGTTGGGACGGTGGTTTTGGTTTTGAAGGCATACTTGGGTGTACTTTTTCAGTAACTATCGGAACTTTAACCTCTCGTGATTGCAATTTACTTGAAACCTTCAAAAACAATTAATTACTTTTTTAGTTTAATTGGCTTATGATAACTACTAAATAAAAATAATTGATTTGCTAGCTAACTTTAGGCTGCTCTCACTTTACTTGTTTCACATAAGTACAACTTATCAAGAAATGTGACAAATTTAGAACACTTATGTCTAAAAAATGTCTACTTATTAATGAAAATTAATATCAAATGTTGCATGTTGAAGTGCACCTGTTTAGACGACGCATTAAATACATTTAACACAATGTACAGTCAAGGAGATTTATTTGACGCATAGTTGTACTCAAGTTCTATCATAGTACATTAATAGAAGTCGCGTCAAAACGCCTGTCGTCTCCCAACGTCATTTAACACGTCATAAAGTTATGTAATGATTAAGAATTATTTGATACACATTTGCTTTTATATTTAAATGTATGGAAATACATCTATATATTAAATACAGATGTAAATTTGTTTATTTTGTTAATATTCTACGTCTTCTCTTATATTAATGTGCTCTTTCTATAACATATTAAATCAAGGAGATGATCTTAGGATTGTAGTTATTTCTGAGAATGATTTGGCTCATTTTATAATTGATTATTTTGTGTTCAAGATCATTTATTATTTTCAACAAGGTTTCATTTTATGTTAGTCTATCTTTGAAGTATTTTCGCACTGTGTAACATATTTTACTATGGTTAATAGCGTCAGGTTTTCTTACTCTGGAACGACGACTTTGTAAGCAGGGTGTATTCGAGTTGGTTCGCATTTGCTTGCTTCATCACCACAGGAAGCATCTATTTTAATGTTTATTAATACACCACTGTATTTAAAATCATAAAAGTGCATATTGTATATCTGTATCACTCCTTCCATTTACATCTTTTCAAAAACTCAGATTGCAAATTAAATCCAGAAAAACCTAGCTTGCCATTGGGTCGCGAAAACCAATTCTATCTACTTACAATTTCATTCCAGCCTTTCACAATTTACCTGTGTTTCGATATATTACCAAAAAAAGAAATCAAATATTTTCATGAAAAAAACTATCTACCCAGATGGCAATAAAAAAACACAGATCTGGGTGGAAAAACTCAGAAGTGGGATCCCTAATCTGTATTCATTTACCTCTTTTGGTTGTCCGTTTTCACTTGGAGTGATTGTAATTTTGCTGGTTTTTCTAAGCTGCGGTGTTTGAACAGCTGGTTGCGTACTACTTCCAGCTGGAGCACCTTGGTCAGCATTATTTCTTCTATTTAAAGTCCAAGGAGCAGCAGGCATTGGAATAGGCTGTGGTCCTTCTTTAACCCATGGTGGTCTAAACGTTGTTCTACCTCCAGGGGGAGCAGGGGGATTTGTACTTCCAATAGGCATTTCTGAAAATTAAGTAATAATATATTTATAATAACTTAGTATATTTAAATGTAAGTAGGTTGTTCACTTTGTTTTGATATTTTTAGGTTGAAATGGGCCATTGCCAGTTGTCATACATTTCAGTATTAAGAAGGTTGACCTGCTTTCATTTTCTATGTTTAAATTATAATTCTATTCCTGAATTTGTTTACTATATTTTATACATTTTCATTTTAAATTTATATTTCGAAAAGCATCTTGAATTCTGTTTAATTTAATGTTATAAAAGTTTGTTTAAAATTTTATATGGATACGTATGAAGGTGAAGATTAGAAAGTAACAGAATTGGTCTAGGACTACTGGCCACGTGGCCCGATTTCTTGTTGCTAAACTGACTTTCTATGAATCTCGTGTCGGCAAATCGAATACAAATTCTTTTTTAGTCTTATTGTAAGATTAACTTTGTTTGTATCATGCGAAATGCATGAAGGCAATGCAACTAAAAATAAAGAATAAGTTATAAAAAAATGAAAAATAATTTTAGCAAAATATTTTGAATATTTTCCAATATTTTCGGAATAAATAGAATGTGTCGTAAGATTGTGAGTCACACACACTACAATTTATGTTTTTATATCGAGATTTAGTTCAATTGATGTTTGTATACGAGTATATTTAAATTGCATTTTTTTTTAATGATTTACTTAGATATGCAGTTATTTTATTTGGCTGTAATGTAAAGGATATTTCTGACAGTGAGTGTCATTGATCTAAATTTAGGATACTGACTAATGTGATTAGCAAGGATCCGTCTTAATTAACTATAAATAACTACAGATTCCTAAACGATGACAACTGTTGACTTTTCTTTATAAGAAATATTTGTATAGGATAATGAAGAACTACCCCGCTAAGTTGCAAAGTTATGTAGTATATGTTACATAGTTCCGTTTATCCGTTTTATCTATCGTTGCTTTTTTATTTAAATTCACACATTTGTCAAGTTGTATTTGTCTAACATATTTATTGTGTCGTATTTTAATATTAAATCTATTGTTCGATTTATTAATGACAATGAAAAATTAAGCAACGCACATATTTATTGTTAGTTACGTCACTAAAAACGATTTTCTATACAAACCTTTACCAAAAGTATTGCTATCTCACAATAGTCGTTCTTTTTCACAAATCAATCACGTCTAACCATCACAAAAAGAAATATCTAAGGTTTGTATCTAACACCAACCCAGAAACTTATTAAACTTTATAGTCATCACCAGGAAATCGTTGAGATTAAGAACACTCTGCCAGTTGCATTTTATTAGTGTTCATTTTAACTTGCAATGAGTATATTTTGCTAACTTCCCCAATCTACGTAAAACCTTTTAAGTAATTGAATTTTATCACTATAAATATATGTTTTCTATTATTATGCGCGACTATTTATAAGTTTGTCACATCGTGTTCATCTAATTCTTCTAATTCATCTAATTATTACAATTAACTAGCTGTCCCGGCCACGCGTTGCTGTGACTAACGTTTTTGTCATATTACATTACATAGCGCCATCTATTGAATATTTACTCAATCTAGTCAACAGAATATTTACTCAATCTAGTCAACAGATGTCGCCATCATCGTCGCCAGATGTCATATGTCATATACAGATAATTAATAGACAAATGATTTGCAATAAGATAATAATAAATTGAGATGTAAGCTATCCTATCTTTCAAGTTGGATTAAACTGCACCCGGTGTACAAATTTGAATAAAATCGGTTAAGTAGTTTAGGAGTCCATCGCGGAGAGACAACGTGACACGTAATTTATATATATATTAAGAAGATATGTCAAATATTTAGTGCTAGTTTATTGAACGTAACCAGGTACGCAGAAAATGTAAAACTACTGAAATGTTAGTAATTAAACCTATTATACAGATTGCGAAATAGAACTGAAAACGAAAAATAAAAACGAATAGAACTGATTACTTAAAAGATTGTTTTAGAAACGAATAAATAATGATATACTCGTACATAAGTATTATTTAACATATGTATAAAATTTAAATAAAGTTGTAAATAAAATTTTAATAGTTTCTGACGTTGACAAGTTTACGTTTATTCCGAACAACTGTTTGCAGATGCTTCGAGAAAAACAAACCGCCCACCTTCCACCGATTCAATGCCATCACAATTTGAGAGCACAGCTACATTGATAAACGAGTTATCGATTTTTCTTACTTGATAATTAGGATTTGAAAGCGTTTATCTTATTATCTTTTAGTATACAAGATGTATTACATTATTTAACTTATTTTATTGTGGAAGATTTCTAGTTTGTCGATCAAATGAAAAAACGATTATAGAAGATGAGGTCAACACTTTTAAAATCAAGTCAATTTTTTTTCCAGTAGCTTGTTTGCCTAACTTTATTCATAGCTGAAGTATGCAGATAGAGATTGTCAAAAACCTGTGTTTTGTAAATTATCCTGTTATTTATTAATTTCAGTAATAGACCAATTTCTTTTCTTTTTCTTTTAGTTGGATACTACTTTAATTGTAATATAATAATTGTATGTTTTGTAGATTTGTTTTATCATTTGCTGAGTTTATTTCTTTTCCAGTCATGGAATCGAACCCGGACCCAAACATAGCTGAGTGTTAGAATTTACGATCTAACTACCTTAGCCACACAGAGAACTAGACCAATTTCTGTTTTACAATAAATGTTAACATAAAATTTTATTCTTCATAATTTCCGCCTGATTGTTGTGTTCTCGAGTTCGATTTCTAGAACAGCGTTAATTTTTTGAGTTTCGTTATTACCCAGTTTAATTAATTATATATTTACATAATCATAAACTTCTTAGGCAGCGGTGTTGTATTTATGTGGTTAGTATATTGTTTGTTAAATCTATACAATGAAATAGATAGAAGGTTAAAATTTGTATTTTAAAAGAAGTGAAAGATTGCAGGTTATGATATAATATTTCTAATACTATAAAATACATATATCTAATAATAGATTTGATATGCAATAACAGACGAATTCCTTGTATTGCATACTTTGAAATTTACAAGGTAATGGAGTCCACCATGAGTGTTTCTGCTAGTTTTCCATGTAGTTTAAATTTATATAAATTAAAAACTCTTAGAACAAGAAATAACTTAAATTAGATATAACAAAACGAATGTTAAAATTGTATATAAATTTATGTACTTACTTATTTAAATTGTCAAGTACCAAAGAAATAGAAAATTCAATTATTCTTCAAAATTCAACACAGACGTATGAAAATTTCACTTTTTATTTTATTTTGTACAATTATCACTGCAAATATTGACCACGGATCACAATCGCGTGCCACGTTTGTTAATTTCACTCTCTTTTTTTCTAATTAATATATCTATCTAATTATCAATACTCAATCGTGGCTAATCGTCAACTAAATCTACTAGTTGCATTTTCTACGACTTGAAATTTGGATACGAGTGTGGGAGAAATGCTCTACTAGACATTTTAAAACTGTTCAACCAACATTGTGTATTTCTAAACCACTCGCATAATTAATTTTGTTTTGTAAATTCTTTATATGTAAAAATTCAGCCTGCGTATGTTTGTGCTCGGAAAACTTGATAAGTCGTCCGTTGATTGACTTGAAATTTCAACACAACGTTGCATTCGATTATGCGTGTGGATTTCTTTAATTCATTTCTTTCCAGTTGATCGTCGTCTGTGTGTATTTTCTATTTACTTTACCATTCATTCCTAAAATTTCCGAAAGTTAATGTTTTATTTCACAGTAAGCAATTTGGTGAAGTATCCTGTTTTCTGACGTTTCTATCACTATTAGACTTCAATTATACTTCGCATTAACTGGTTTGGGGTGGTTTCGCCATTTGTAGCCGATTAAATAGACATTTCATATGAACGACTGTGAGAAACTAAAGTATAAATGAACTCTTTCATGACAAAAAAAAAATTCATACACATCTTCAATATGATGGCAGTGACTCCAAAATGTTTACTGGGTTTAAATATTGTTTAAATTACTCATGGTTAAAAGAGGTTATAAGAGCTATATAAATCTATGATACGATGGTGAATTTTATCTAATTCGTTCCTATATACAATATAAGAAAATTACTGGTTTTTAATTTGTAATTATTATTTTAAACTTTTTATAATTTTATTATTAAAATTATTTTTTTTAATTATTGATAAATTAATTTAGTTTTTTTTTACTGTTATCTACGAAAACTATTAACTGCCAAAAAATGACAAAATTTTGCTCATCCTTTATCTCGTAAACTAAGAATAATAAGACTCTGTGTCTAACACTATTAAATCCTTAAATTTTGTTTAGAAAGAGGGTGTATGTCTGTATTTAAATAATGATTTAAATAATAATAAATAATTTTTTACGATTGCTTAATACTGCGTTCACACGAAAGAGAAGATTATCTCAAGATAAAATTGTTAGTGTTGTCTCTCTTCGTTTATCATGTTTATAAGGTATTGTCTCAACCTTTCTAATGTAAAGACATAACTATCCTAAGACGTTCGTGACATTTCAAGGTAAAAAACAATTATCACACTAACTATCTTAGATTTTTTAAATGTTATAATTTCTAAATGAAAATATTTTGAAACTAATTAGTCTACTGTACAAAAGTATCTTAACTTGAAATAAACTCAATGTTTTCCGGCCGTTCTGTAGCTAGTGCTAGCTTCTCAGCAGCGAAGATATTTTGGGGTTCGCTATTTTAAGAGCATGACGCTCCTCGCGTTCCTCTGCATCGGCGTCGTTATTCAGCGGCTGTGCGCGACGCTCGTCGTCCACGTATGCTAGCGTCTTCTTCAACACTTACTCGTTATATGCTTTTACCAATGTTGTGTTATCATACATTATTCGTACTTAAAATGAACCAGGGCTGTTCAAAATTAAATATTATGATTCATTAATATGTAATATTAACTCGTTGGTATATATTTAATTCATTGTCCAACCCTGGATAGTAATTTACTCCTACATAAACCATAAATGTTATTTGAAAATCAAAGATAGTTTTAAATTTTCAGTATTTAGATAACAAATAACATATATTTTATATTTTTGTATATTTTGTTTTATTTTTCAACATTTTATGACTCATCATTTATGAAAAACATGTACTGGTTATTTTTAGATGATTTTATATCAAAAAAATTATATTTTAGGAACATTTATTGTTATAAAAGTAGTATTTTAATATTTATAATGACCGAGAAATGCAGTCTGCCCGAATGCGGTTAGCGTAATATTTACAATTTGTGATTAACACTTAAGAACCGGATTTTAAGTTTCAATTTTTATAAAATTATCGAAATTTAATGTTTTAAAGATATTTTATCTGTTCTTCTTAAGAAAAGAAAATGAAAGTTCTTCTTAAGAATCTGGTAATTTTAATAGAAACTTTACCATTCTATTAATCCGAATAAAGGTTACTTTATGGTTTTAATAACAATAATGTACGTAAGTACATTATGTGACTTTTATGTTGTTAAATAAACCTTAAATGTACCTTTAATGGATAACCGTTCATAATTAAAATACTTTCTTAATATAAGATTATCTATATTATTTATACTATACCAAATTTCAATATTTCTATTAAGTTAAATATATTAGTGTTCAACAAAATTGTTAAAACTATAATTAAATCAATTATTCTTGAACGAATAATTACATATTTCATTTATTATATATAGTTTTTTATTTTAAAAATTGAATCCAATGAAAATATATAAATAACGTGAAAGCCATTGCGATAAAGACAAAATTGTCTCAAGACAATTGCGTCTGTACTTGTTCGATCTAAGAAATAATATTTTAACAAGTAGAAATATGATTTACGAATATTCTCGTATCTAAACATCACCCAATTCTTCAGAACTATGTGCCGAAATATTCTCTTGCTGAAACCATTATTACAACTCATTTGAAACGAGCCTAGTATATATTTTCATTATCCTCAATTTAATACATATATTAATCTTAATTGTGTTGTAAACATTTTTATATTTTATTCCTGAGTTTTCTGTGATATATGGAGATGGTCCCAGAAGTGATGACAATCATAGTTTCCGATTTGTTACAGAAAAATTATTGTCATGCCTGTGATTCCTATATTCTTTGAAGGCTTGGTGAAAATTACGTCTTATTTAATATAAACTATTTATGAAATCAAATATATATTCCGACGCCCACTTCTGAGACCGTATATTGTATAATGCATTCATTTATCATTATTTAAAGCTGCACCAAAATGAATGCAGACGTTGTTTAATGTTTACTAATTTCTGTTTGTAATTGTATTACAAAAGGATTTAGTCAAAAAAACGTTTAGTTAATATACTAAAATATCTGTTTCCACAATTGTGTGCCATCGTTGCACAATCATAATTACCAAAGGCGGACTGAGTTTAAAGGTACGCGTTCTAATAGTGCGTGGTAAGAGGTGCTCGTGCACATTTTTAGCACCGTCCAATGGATTTTAGTATTATTTTATGGATAATCATACAATTGAATATCTGACCGAGGGTATCGTCAGTACAGGGGATAGGGTTCCTTCGACAACGACTTTTCGAAGCGTGGATTTCATTCATTCCTGATAAACTTCGTTCATGCCGTCATTTAAAATGTGTCCCCCTGCCCCAGTATCACATTGGTTTTCTCGATCTAGCATGGATACAAACCATTCGATGCTTTTATATAGACGCATGTACTTTAATGCTGAACTTAGGACACTTATCTGTTTTTTTCTGACCTTGCGAATTCGAAAAGCAAAGATTCAATAATACTAAGTATATTTTTATGAATACACTTAATGTTTTTTTGAGGCTTTGCTTCTTTCGTAATTGGGCAAGGTGACATTCTAGTCAGTCCGCCTCTGACAATTACTATAGATCAACGCATACTAACTTATTTTATCAATTATTACTATTACTACTAAATAAATACGTAACATAATAATACTCTTCTCCAATGTCTGATTTTCCTAAAATTAAAGTTGTCAATTTCCATATTCATTTACATATGTAGCGTCGGTGGTTATAATTGGCAAGAAAAACGGCTTATCCGAATAGTACCATCAATAATACAATCATTACTGATAATACTGAGAGCCCTCTGGTGTAAGATGCTCCCGAGTCCTGGCTTCATTTAGTAGGCACTTCATTGGTGTCTTCTGGACCTGAAGGATGGGGGCTATAATGAGGCCATTTTGATATTTCATCGTAGAGGCGACCGCCGGGACACTCCGTATCTCGAACCTTGATTTACAAAAAAAAACACATTTTATTGACCAGAAAATGTATTGTAACCTTCTACCGTTTTACAGATAAACCTGTTATAAAATTTATACCAGATATAAACTGGTCCGAGCGGGTTTTATACCTGGTATAAATTTTTTAACAAGTTTATTTGTAAAGCGGCTAAAATATGTTTCCATTAAAGAAATGTAGCTCTTTTTATTTTGATTTAAATCATTTTTAATATGTTTATTGAGCCTTCATTATCCCCAAAATCTTCACATAGACATACTTCGTTTATTTTGGTACTGGAAGGTTTAATAAAGCGTAAAAGAGCAACATTTTTTTAATACAAAGAGCTATAACTTACTCCCGTATGATAGATGTATGCTTAACACCAACACCCCTAAAACCAATCAAGAACATAGAAAAAACAAACACAAAAACAACATGCTTTTACATTAAATAGTGATTTATTAAATTAAGACAAGATAAGACAATCAGTACAAGCTTATACGAGTAAAAATAACATGGTTATGCTATTGAACATAAAGAATAACATCAGATCGATATGTTAATGATAGTATATATGTATTTTGAATAGATATTGTTATAAATTTCAGTCTTTTGTTGTGTTTTTATAACACAATCCTTTGGATTAGAACAATAATGGGGCCATTGTTGTATTTCCTTGAAGAGCCTGTCTCCAGGACATGCAGTGTTTGATACCTATTTATAAATGCATAGAGATTAATTCCCGTTACCATTTACGAGTACAATACAAAAATGTGCAATTAGCGTAGCATGATATAAAAGCGAATAACAATTTCAGAAAATTTGGATTTAAGGAATCGTCTTATAGATGATTAAAATCGAGTTTTTGTATTTCGGATTTTGTATCAAATATTTATATCTTCGGTAATCTTTTTTTTTTAGGAAATATATTAAATAAAGATAAATAAAGGTATCTATAATGTGAAACTTTAAAAAATATGTATGCAATATTTAGTATGCTGTTAAAATTCAAATATGAAAATTTTGAACTTATAGATCTATAGGTTTGACCTTATTCTTTAAGGGGGGGGTCTGGGTTTCAGCGTAAAAATAAACACTTTTTTTGTGATTTTTTATCTCAAATATCGATTGAGCAATTTTATTCAAACCTTCTATACATTGTTGAGCATAGTTTTGACTATGTTCTGTAAATTTTTCATGCAAAAATATTAAATCATTAGCCCGTGACAGAGCTTCCCCCAGGACGTCTTGAAAAAAAAAAACAATTTGCGGTGTTCACTGTAACTCGGCCGGAAATTATCAGAAAATGAAAAACTATAAAAATTTAGTTAAATTATAAACAAATCTTCCCCCCAACGTTCTCTGATTATTTTTTTTCTAATTTAAAAATTTTTGGCGGCCATCTAAAGTGTGAACCGTTATTTTCGACTAAAATTTCCGCCATTTTGTGGGTGGGAAACACCCTTAATGTTAAAAAAAAAATTTTTACTAAACGTAGGGGGGAGGTATTTTATATGAAGAAAATGTGTACAAAGTTTGAAATGAATCGGTCGAGTAGTTTTCAAATGGCAGTGAACACGGACTTTGAAAAAGTAGTTTTGAGAAAAACGCGTCAGGACTATAGCAATGAATAAACTGTATACCTGATTAACATATAATACAATATAATATACCGGATTAATAAGACAATAACTTCAAGAATATTGCTTAGATCGGATTAAAATTTTAAGGACATATTCTTGAAATGTTAAACAATAAGATAAAACAAAAAAAAAAAATCGATTTTTCGAAAGTGAAAAACCAGGCCCCGCCCTTAATACTACACTGACCGAATACTTTATTATCTTTGATTATTTTCGATTCGCAATCTATTTCGAAATGTAAGTACTAACTACAAAATACTAACCCATGTTTTTCAATTAATCTACTCAATAAAATCACCCGCCTACACTGGAAATTTTAATTATGCTTACTAACAGTTTTATCCTCAAATATCTACCTACACTTCTACAAGAGTATACTGTAAAAGAAATTGCTCGAAAAAATGCTTTAGACACCTCTTTCTTAGACTGGAGCCACATTGCGAAAAAGAATCATGTGGCAAGAATCTAGGTCTAAGAAAGAAGTGTCTATAGCATTTTTTCTACCAATTTTTTTTACAATGTAGTGTTGAATTTGAGTTGGTCATCTATGAGACGATGTCCTTAAAGTGGGTTAAACAAAAAACGTGCAAAATACAAAAACAGCAGATTAAAATACGGAAATGCGTTGTATAACATGTGTTTTTATTAAGCATAAGAACTATCAAGCACTCTGCAATCACTGTAAAGCGTAGTTAATTATTATTACTTACTTGTTTGTGCCCCAGAAGCTTGTAATCCTTGATTAGGCGTCCTTCTGCAACCCCGCAGGCAATCAGCTGCTTTACGGCGCTTAGCATTTTTTCAGAAGGTAATTCAGCTGCAAATAAAAAACCAATTTTACTTAAAATATGTTTTTTTAACATGATTTAAAAATAATCTAAAGATTGCAATTTTGTTGGATAGCAGGTTAATGGTTCTTGTGAATAATTTGCAGAGCCCCCCACTTTGTGTGTAACGTAATTAATAGGTGGTACCTAATTACTATTTCGTGAAGAGTTTCCTGAACCTATAAACTTTAATATATAACGTTTATTTTATACTTATATTTGTTTCGCTATACTGGAAATTTGTAAAAGTAAAAGAGATACTTCCCGAGACACAAGCTGGCTTTAGAAAGGGACGAGGGACTTTAGACAATATATACGCACTGAACCATGTAGTTGAAAAAGAGCTAAGTGAAAAAGGAGGACAGATATATGCAATGTTCATCGACCTTAAAGCGGCGTTTGACATGGTCGACAGACAGAAATTGTGGAAGTACATGAGAAAGAAAAAAATAGATGAGGACATAATGAAATGTATTGAAGAAATTTACGAAGAAACAAGAATGAGAATAAGAGTTGGGGGTGAAGAATCAGAAGAATTCTGGACAGACAAGGGGTTGAGGCAAGGTTGTCCTCTGAGCCCCATTTTATTTGCGATATATACAGCAGACTTGGAGGGGGTAATGGAAAGAGGACAAGACGGGGGGGTGCTAATAGGAAGGCACTACAAGATATGGACTTTAGCATACGCTGACGATATAGTCCTGTTGGCAAAAAGGGAAGGAGAGCTGCAGGAGATGGCACACCGGCTAGGGAGGTATATAGACAGGAAAGGACTAGAGTTAAACGTGGAAAAGACAAAAATTATGGTATTTAAAAAAGGGGGTGGAAAAAGGAGACTTAAAAGGTGGAAATACAAGACAGAGGACATTGAGGAAGTTGAAGAATTTAAATATCTGGGCTACACTTTTAAAAAGAATAATGGAGAAGAGGCGCATATAAGGGAGGTGGCAAAGAAGGCAGAGCAAGCAATGCGACGGGTATGGGGACTAGGGGAAAAGGTATTTGGGGGGGACATACAAAAGAGAATATGGATATACGAGAGACTGATAGCCAGTATGATGTCGTATGGAGCAGAGGTTTGGGGGTGGAAGGAACAAGAAAAGTTGGAAAGAATACAGGTAAGATATATGAAATGGGTTCTAGGGCTGGACAGGTGCACGCCAGGATACATGGTGATGGAGGAGCTAAAGAGGGACAAGATACGAATTAAAACAGGGGAAAGAGCGGTAAAATACGAGGAGAAATTGAACAGAGCGGAAAGCAAAATCTTAAAGAAAATAAGAGAGGATTACATAAAGAATGGGGGGAAAGGAGGTCCAAAAAAGAGAAAAGAATACTTTGAAAGGAATGGAATGGCGATCGAGGAGGCAGAGAGGAGAAGAGAAGGTGGCGCAAGTGTGGCAGAGGAGCTAAGGAGAAGGGATAAGGAGACACAACAGCAGGAGAGAATGGGAAAAATAGAAAAAAGTAACTACAATAAAAGATATAAGAGGTTATGGGAAAATAATGTGCCTCAGTACCTTATAGAAAAGGACATAAAACACATAAGAAGAACAGCAAGGTTTAGATTGGGAAATGAGGAAAAAGGAAACAGATACTGGGAAAAGAGTGAGGAAAGAAAGTGTAGAATGTGTGGAGCGGAGGACGAAACACTGGAGCACATTAAGTTTGAGTGTAAGGAAAAAGTAGCAAGCGAAAGGAATATTGGACAGCTATTAAAGGGAGGCAGTGAAGGAAAGAGGTGGATGGCGGAAATAGTAAGAAGAAAAGGAAAAACAGGAGAATAAATAATCTGGTGGGGGATAATAGAGAGGGTCAAAAGAAGAAGAAGCAGAAAGCACTTTTGGAAGTAGTAAAAGTCGAGAAGATTTTAAGTTTATTTTAAGTTTAGTTTTTAAGTTTGGAATGTATATAGGAATGAAATGTATTAGAAATATAATACTGTAGATTGTAAAGCCGAAAGGCATACACAATTAATATATAAATAAAATACTGGAAATTTTAAGCCAAAATAAATTATTTTTGATAGCTGCTTTGTTTACGAACCACATCAATTTTTAATGAGTATAATATTTAAAAAATATATATATTTATAATTAACTTACTTCTCCAATCACCAATCAAACAAATTCCAACGCTTTTATCGTTGTATTTAGGGGCGTGAGCTCCTACAACCCCCCACCCTCTTCCTGTGTAGACTTTTCCATCTCCACCAACCGCAAAACTGTTAACAATTTAAATATAATTAATTATGCATGCAATTAAGAAACTTATAATTAAATATCTCTATTAGGATTCATCAGATTCAGATTCGATTTTATATCGCACAGATCGTCTCAATCGGAAACAAATTGAAGATCTGATCTGATCATCTAAAAGGCCCATGATAAATATTGTTAAAGTAGTTTCAGACCTATATCCAATATCGTTCCAGCCTCTGTCGATTTGATGAAAGACTTGCATGCTTTTCATCGCGTTCACACATGAGTCTTGTCCGGGACCTCCGCAAGCTGGTGGTATATACGAATGGTGTATGATAACGTACCCCAGAGGGTTTGGAATTTTTTCCACTTGTTTTGGGGGTGCTGCTCCCCATTCTTCTCGAGTTACTATTGGTGGCATTATACAGGAACCTGAAAATTTTGATATTGGTTTTTAGTAAAAAAAAGTACGGCAAATAAGCATGAATCTAATGGGGCTGGTCAGGCTCATTTTAACGTTTTTCTTATATTGATTTTTAAAAATACAGTAGCTTCTTCTAGGGTCGACATTGAGACGTTTTTTTAATTTTCCTTTTAATGTTTTATATAATAAAAACTTTATGTAATAGGTAAACTTTTTTATGTTAAATAAACCTTAAATATACGAGTATGTTTAGCGGATAATATCTTTTGGTACATCTCCTGTTTCATAAATAATTTAATTCACAAAAAAAGTTAATTAATCATCATCCATCCAATAGAATTAATATCTCTGTTATTCACATTTCTCATCTATGCATCTATGACCATTGTCACCGATATATATAATTTAAAAAACCACATTTATCAACTATAATTATTCAATTAAAATGTATGTTCTAAATGAAATGTTTCTGGTACTGGTACTGCAGCATCCAGCCATGATGACTGTCAGCACGACATTACCCGCGAGGGGATTTATATTCAATGAAATCACATTTACTGGTATTTTATGTCACGCCACGACAGGTTTTTCTCAAATAAGTAGCAAACAGGATTATATATAAAAAGAGGATATAATATTTTACTTAAATTGATTTGAAATTTTCTAGAAAAAAAGTTATTATTAAAATTGCCAGGCAATGAACTCGAATAAATTTTAAAAAATGTTAAAGAGACGTAATATTTTTTACCAAACGTCAAGTTTGATTAGTATCGAAGTTTAACATATTTTTTTTTATATGAATATTTAAGTACATGTACTTAAAGTTTAAGTGCACTTAAAATCTTTTAGTAAAATATTTGTTTAATATGTAACATTATATTATAATGCATTATATTTTTTTATTTATGGCAGAAATCAATTTTTATACAATCTAATATTACATTAAGGTGAAACGATACTTGGATGATTTTTTCTTGCGAAATATAGATGGCATATAGATAGTCATATAAAAATTGGAATTTAACTAGAAAATATAGCAATATTTATTTTCAAAACTTATTTTTGCGGTTCCAACTCATTAAAAGTCAGTGGAAGAGAGCTTAGAATGTAGATACGTTATTCATCTAACTAATTGCAGCTTTAGATTTTGATTGGCGTTTATAGTTACTTACATAAAACGATTTAAACATAAAAATGGCCAAGTATCGTTGAAAAAACTTATATGATTCCATTAATTTGAAAAACGGTTATGTTATGATTCTAATAGCAGTGTAATAAATAACCAAATAAATGTTACTTTTTTATTTCAAATAAAGCTTACTATACTAATCTTACTATAATACTAGTATATAATAACGTCATCCGTGTAACATTGTCATCAAAGGTTATCATAATTAAAAATTGGTGATTGTTTTTAAAAAATATCTCAAGCAACAAACGTCATTTATAATTACTAGTAAACAGTGAACATGAAAGCATCATCGAGGTCGAGGTTTGTGTGAATCCAGTATCCAGGTCAACCATGTCTGTCACATAGGGGATCTACAATATTTATTTTCGCACATTTCGGAGAAATTTATCAATTGGTGATTTTTGCGCGTTCCAAAAAATATATGTGTGCTTGCCAGATATATTAGCATAGATCACACAAGCTTATTAATTAACCATAGAGATAATCAAACACTATAGACAAGTAAGAATTAATAAAACACTGTCGAACCAATTTTCTGTGGAACAGATTATGCAAAATGATTTTCTTTTTAAGCAACATTAGAAGAAAAAACAACAAAAAGCTGAATTTAAAAAAAAATGAAAAATATCCGCTGATTCATTCAATCCAAATTGTACAAGATAGAATAGATATTAATAATCTATAAATAAAATATTACAATCATAGAAAACTACTTGATAATCACCTTCAAAGATATTTAAATTAGTAACATAACTATAAATGTATATTACCTGTTCTAGGTGGTTTTTATTGACAGTGAAATGAATTTTTTAATATCTATTTCTCATGAGATATGTTGACCAAGGTTGGGTTCATGTAATTAATGAAATACTATTGATAACGTACACTTTTACTCAAGTTCACTAGCGTTATATATTTGGCGGACCGCGTATGATAATGATATTAACATGTTCTTGGTTTATATTAATAATGCTTCATGCGTCTGCCCCCACTGACAACGTGATATTCAACGCGAAATTGTAATCTATACGATAATATAAAGTGGTAAGATGATTGGAGCGATTATTACTCTATACTCGAACCAAACGTAACTGACGCCATCTTTGGACTTTTCCAAACAACTGTGTTGAAATTAATAAATTAATGGCGTCATATTTTCTTACTTGAAATTGTAATAATTCGCATACAGTACAAATTGTTAGCAATATTTTACTCTAAGACAATCTAAGACCTGACATAAAAGTATTGCTTTTTAATGGAAAAAAATACCGTCCAAGTAGAGCAATGACTCGACAAGTATTATTGGGAGTCGTTATTTTTTAGTAATGCTTTATCAACACACGAAATTCAGATTGTTCCATTGTTTTGATAATTATACAGTAGCGTCACTAAAACCACCGTAATTCGTAAACTAATAGTCCAAATACCGTGAAATTTGGACACATATCGCTTGAAAGTTAGTACTATCTAAAAATAAAATGAATTTGGTATTAGTAGCGCCTCTTTAATGTTTTTTTTCGAACTTATTCAGTAATGGTTATCTAGACCAAGGTTGTATACGACCCTATATATGTAAATATTTTCAATATATGTATTATATTTACAAGATTTGATCAAAATAGCACAAACATGTCTTTTAATTATGAAATACAGATTTACTCGTAAACAGGTATATTCAGTTTAAAATTCTACCTTAATTAATCAATCGTTAGCGTTACTTATGTTTGTCGGTTAATCTTTAAAAATTAAGATTTCCGAAAATAAATAATATAAAACCTGCTTTAAATCAAGAAAAAATTAAATTGAAATATACATAAAAATCAAATATTTTAAATCATCCAATATTAGATATGGTACAGCATTTGTTAGACCAGTTGGTAATTTGGAGACGTCATTTGCTTATAATAAATTAGATAGCATCTGGCGATGAGATAAACATAATCGGGGATCCCCGTTTGTATAAATTAACTATTGATCATTAAAATCATTTACATTATCATATACAGTCACTCAAATTGATACCCTTAATAGTGCAGACATGTTACGTCATAAATATGGCCGACATCTCTAGCGCTAAAACTACAATTCGAATTTTTAATTGCTATATCTTCGTTAACATTTAGATATTTAATAAAATAAAAACGCCAATATACATTTATTAATATCAATTTCAATCAACAATTGAAAAATATACCGCCGAAAAATGTTGTTATTCCTTATGCATTGATTCATTTATTTTATAATATAATTTCTTTATTAATTCACATGTTCTAATAGTTATTACATTAGCATTAGGAAAAACCGATTTATTCATATAGAATTCCGTAAATTTCACCAAGACTTCCTCGTTTACAAACCTCACCTCGTAAAATCGGTGTAAAAGAAGAAGAAAATGCTACTTTTACGTTATTTCTATAAACTTGTCAATTTTTATCTCCAAGAGCATTAGCACAGATTACCGAGGCTTTTTAATTAGTTACAAGTATAATTTAATTAAATAGAAACATACACCTACAATATCTACCTTATCAAGTGCTAAGAGATAAGCTGAATAAGACTTTGTTATTGTAGTATAAATTGTCTTTTTGCAGTAAACAGTTTGTTTTAGTTTTAAATTATGAATATGCAAAATGGAAATTTTATAATAGAGCAAAAAAAAATGTTACGTAAAAAATTTATTTTAAATTACTATTATTATAATTTTTCTGTATATTTTAAAAATGTTGTATAAATTTCATTTTATTAATGCAAATTTTGTTTAAATAAATAACTGATCGTCAATGCGGGGTCCTTTGCCCTATTTCAGTGAGTGGTAAATTGAGGCTTCAAAAGTAGGAACGGTGACATTTTGTTTTATTATTTATTATTAAAAGAAAATTGTACTTATTATTAAAAAATGTGAATTAATCTAGAAATTATTTTATATAATGTATGAACAAATTTGAATACATGTAAAATAAGCAAAAACGGAAAAATTGTTAAAGATTGAAACCTTTTTAGGTTTTTGCCCTTTTAAAAAAATCGAGATCTAGGGCTGCATACTTTAATATAATTAATGAAACAATATAATACTCAATCCTAATTAATTGGCCCTGTGCTTTGAAAATATATGCTAGACAATTTATATTTAAGAAGCTTGAAGATTGTACACATTTAAACTAAGTGTAATAGAATTTGGGGCGGTAGCAGAAAAGAAAAAATATGTGTTTAACATTATTTAAAATTAAGTTCAAAGCATCATCGACTTAATCTTGTATTGAACCCGAAAGTACAATAATTTATCAAATTTAATATTAATAACTATCAAATCAAAAATCACTTACTTGTCAAAGCAGTTACTCGAATTAAATTAAGTAAAACTGAACTATTAGTATCCATATTTATCACTTGAATCGAAACCAGATTAAAAAATTATAAAATTAACTTAAAAAATAAAATTTAATTTTAATAAATAGTATTTTTGTTATTAGTACAATAGTCTTGTAGGATTAAAAGTGAACTTGTACCTTTTGATCACTAGTTATATATATGTTGAATTATATCGCAACTCACACATACAAACAAACTGACAATGTACATATACGTGTAAATTAGCGAGACCTTGCGTGTAGTGGTGGGGTGGACTGGACACACAAACAACACGCGGACGTAGTGTAGATAGCAGATTTGTCATTCTAACGTAAATCAGCAAAAGCCTTGTTTACCAAATGGTACTACACACTAGTAGAAGTCGTTACGTAGACGACCAGTATACTTTTTTTTAACTCGTTTAACTTCTTATGATCATGCAACATTTTAGAAGCGCACGGGGATACCCCTACTGTGATTTATCTTTATCATTTTTTATTAATCTTATTTTTGAATGGATTGTTAATTTATTAGTTTTGGGTGAGATGTTTTGTAACGAAATAGATAGTTTCAGGGCCAGCTGAAGGTTATTAGTTAGGCCCCAAAATATATGTAACAATAATGCAGATTACTTACTTTATCTTCAAGATCGATTCAAGTTTAATTGATTACGTGATTTACCTAATCAAAAACTTATTAAACAGCTGTGTTGGTCACATACATGAGGTTACGACATTCAAAAACTAATATTAAATCGAGTCCACGAAATTTAGATTTCGTCAGTAAAACCACTGTAACTCGTAATCTAATAGTCCGAATGTCATAAAATTTTGATACATTTCGTTTGACAATTTGTACTATTTAAAAATCATATGAATTTTTAAATAGTACATTCTACGAACTTATTGAGTGATGCGAATTTACAACTCACGTCAAACATGAAACGTAAACTCATGTATTTTTTAACTTAATATTTTTTTACAAACGTTACATTTTATTATTTATCGAAGTTTAACACAAATCTGTTACTAATACATTAAATTAATATTCCATTTTATCTGTTGTGTTCTGTTTTATACTTGGTAGCTTGCAATAAGCTAATTTCAAGGTTTTTCTACTTCTTATATACAAATTGTCTTAAAGGGCAAGTTTCACATTTGTTAGCGTACTACACGCTTAGTAAAGTGTTGCATTGCGTTACAATATATAATCTTGCATAAACAGCTTATCTAATATAAATATCTAAATGAACATGTGTTGAAAGATACTTTTGTTAAGTAATCTTATACTATATTAACCTATAAAATTATCTAAAAGGTAAACTTTTTTATGTTAAATAAACCTTATATAAAACAATAATGTTATAGTTCAAATTACGAGAGTTTGGCGGCGACTCATACTTAAAGCAAGTTGTTGGGTATAAACTGCCGATATAACTAAAAAGCACTGACTCACTTATTTTTCTATAATGTATATAGAAACGAATAAGATAAAATTAATTATCGTATTATAGATTTAGACCGCTCTTATAACCTCTTTTAACTATAAGTCGCCGCCGAACTATCGTGATTTGGACTATAGCATATTTATTTGCAAAATATAATATACCAAAATTTATTGATTAATTTTCCAGATAATCTCAAAGTACGTGTAACTACGCATTACGCATTTACGCATCGTTGTGTTTATTTTGTACAAAAATCTGTTATCACTTATTCCTATCGTCATGCTTTTAAATACGAATATAAATTGATAAAACACACTTTTTTTAGTTATTGAGTCATGGTATTTGTTTTATTTTATTAGTGAATAAATCCCATAAAATAACATGGAGTCAATAAGAAATAGTCTGAAATACCACAAATTAATAAGTTTTTTTTAATAACGCCACGTGGAATTAAATGGTACTAATTAGGCATTCAGGGATTATATTTTATCAATGAATAATACCAATATTCTTGCTGTTTAGAAACATTGAGTCATTTAAACTTTTATTTTTTACGGTTGAATTTCGTTCGTGCTTTTCTTACACTGCGACAGTGCAACACTGTTTTTTCATTAGCAAAAACTTACTCTTTGTAACCCATTTCTCACATAGTTTTCTACTAAATTTTACATTGTTAAATTAACGTAGGTGGTTTTCAATAAAAATCGTGTCTTCGTATTCTGGATTTTATATAAAATATTTTCTTATTAGAATTTTTTTTCTTTTGTCAAATGTATATAAATGAAGATACATATAATATAAAAATTACAAAGAAAAATCATGCAACTATGTTAATTAAAAACTAAAATGTAGACGAGAGTCATTTTGTAATATAACTCAAAAATTTTTATTATCGGAAAATAGGCAAAATTTTACTTTTATAGGAAACTCAATACATTATATGTAGTTATATACATTTTATATATATATATATAATAGAAAAAATTGAGAAGAGCAATTACAACAAAAGATATAAAAGGATTTGGGAGAGACACAAAAGACATGAGAAGGATTGTCAGATTTAGATTGGGAAACGAGGAGAAAGGAAACAGATACTGGACAAAAACGGAGATAGAAACATTGGTAGGCACATTAAGTTTTCATGTGAGAAAAACGTAATAAGTGAAAAGAATATTGGGCAGTTATTAAAGGGTGGCAGTGAAGGGAAGAGGTGGATGGCGGTGATAGAGAAAAGGAGCGAGGAAAGCAATAGCAGTAGCAGTTTTGTTCTTATTTTTATAAGGATAAATTTATATTTATTTTTTTTTCGTTTGGAAGGAGTGAAAATGTTTATATTTAATAAGGATCAAAATTGAATTAAGCACAATGATATGTAAAAAAATGAGTTAAGACACAAGAATGTAGTGCCAAATGGCAAAAACATTAAAAATAAAATAATAATATTAATAAATATACATTTTATGTAGTTTTGGAAGAACTGGTATCATTTGCTGTTAATTGGTGAGGCGTAATGAAAAGTGAGTCAAAGATACGTGCCGTCAGTCGAAAATCAACGATTAATTACTTCTAATATCAAAGCGAACATCACCTTCGGCGGGGATCCCTACAAACATCTGATAACACAACTGTCTTACAACTTCTCCCACTCTCTCCCCACTCCTTCCACTAATTGTCTTGTCAATCAACACGAAAACACAAATCTTAAACTTTTAACATCATGACTGTTCAACTATGTATGAAGTACGAGGCTATATACTATCTAATCTAAGCATTACGTAAAATTGATAGTAAATTTGTTTCTTTCATCACTCTGCTGCACATACAAAACCGTTGCTGGAAACTCGTTCAAATTGCTTGAGAATTCTTGCCAATTAAATTTTCAAAAATGGCTCTTCTCTACCGATGAAATAATAGTAAAAAAGTAATTTTTCGGTTTTTGTTTAATGCACGAAATCGCCTTTGCATTATTAAAGTAAAGATCAAATTTAAATGACCGCAGACCGGTATCACAAATCTACAGAATACATCTAGCTTTTGCACGAAATCGTCTAGTGCTTACCAATAAAATTGAACTTTTAAAGATTGAGATACAGTCTATTAACATCTCACCGTCATCGACGTCTCAATGAAATAATAAACACAAAGGAGATGGCACTGATCACGTTATGACGAGATATGCATGCATCCAAAGTCTGTTCGGATCTCTGCGACATGAATTAGATCCCATTGCGGTACTTATTAGTTTATTATTATTAATTGTTTATTGTTCGCCTTTCGGCTTTACAATCTACATTCTTAATACATTTCATTTACTTCAACTTACAATTAAATTTACATTATTCTAGACCTTTTTATTTCCAAAAGTACTTTCTGCTTCTTCTTCTCTTGACCCTTTTCCTTCATTTTCCGTAGTCTTCCTTCTGTACTGGTCTATTCCCTAGTCTATTTTTCTTTGCTGAAGTTTACCTGTTTCCTCGCTACTTCTTTCTTTCTCCTGCTTCTCTTCACTGTCTCTTTTAGTACTTCCTTTCTCTTCCTGTTCCTTGTGCAACCCAGTCACCAGCTTATTTATTCTCCTGTTTTTTCTTTCCTTCTTACTATTTCCGCCATCCACCTCTTTCCTTCACTGCCTCCCTTTAATAGCTGGCCAATATTCCTTTCGCTAGCTACTTTTTCCTTACACTCAGTTTAAATATATTAATCGTATGAAATATATACAGTGAATAGTATTAGGGGCGATAAAAGGCTACGTGCCTACGAAGCCCAAAAATCTATATTAAAAAAAATATATATATATATATACAGTGGTGGATTAAAAAACATTAAAATAGGAAATTCTTCTTGCGATAAAATGTGCTAAAGTGACTACACCCTACTGAAAAAGTCGCAAAAAAAGTAAAAAAAACACGGATAAAGCGTTAAAAATCAATCTTCTATTCAATATAACCTGAAATTTCAAAGTTTTATTTTATTTAGGAAACAGGATCTAACAATAGTTCATAAATTTGGTTCCAAATGTTAATTAAATTGTTTATAATTATATTGTGTTCATAACACATTAAAAATGGGGGTCCCCCGTTCGCTGTAAAAGCGGAATCACAAAGGTCAGTCTAGTCCGGTTCAATCTCTCAGTTACCTGACGAGTACCTGTTAACTATCTCTTGTCGTAATTATTGTTTACACGTAACGCCGCTCCGTGTGACAGTGATGATGGTAATTACTTTCTTCATTCATTCATAAAGTAAACATTACATTGTTTGTTTTTACAGTTTCTCTTTGACCAGTTAGTTAATTATGTTATAATGCAAGTGATATTGATTAATTGTTATTCCACGACATAGATATCTTGAAATTTACTTATTATGTGTTTTCTTATTGTATGAACATACATGATACAACATGGTTAGACTTAAACTAAAACGTAAATGCCATAGTTGGTTCATCGTTGCTAAAAGTTAAAACTTAAAAGTTTAATTCAAATCACAGGTAGGAAATTAATCATGGAATTAGTTTGTAGCAAGCTAGATAGTGTTAAACTCGCATTCCAAGACAGTTTCTATATAAGACGTATGAGCTGAACCTTATAATTAGCTTGTGGTAAGCTATGAAGTCGAAACTCGCTTTCCAAGACAAATTTCCACCTGGAAAATGGATTTATCCATTCTAGTTTTGTCAAAGACCGACTACAGTTAAGGCACGGCCAATTTAACCGAGATATTTTGCTTTGTTATGCTCAGGCTCGAACAAAAAGGAGAGTTGGTATACAACCTAGGTTTAAATAATTCACATTACGAGAGTTCGGCAACAACTGATGCGTCAAGCAAGTTGTGCCGTATAAATCTACGACACATTAAAAAACCATTGGTTTTTATAACCTCTTTTACACATTAGTCGCCATCGAATTTTTGTAATTTGAACTGTAGTACCCTGTATATTGTATTTGAAAACGTATCTAGTCATACAAAATGTTACAATACTGCATTTAGCGATCTTGTTTTATTAGTGGATTCCCTATTCGTATCTCGTAATTTAGTACGTTTATTTTTAGAATTATATTTTTGATAAAATAATTATCAAGAAAGAAAAAAGTGTCACTATAATTAATTTATTAAAAATGTTATTTCAACTGAAAGTTGCGAAACGAAAATATTATCATTTGCAAACATCTTAATTAATGCTCGACAATGATAATTCAAACATGTAATCGATTAAAGTACTTTGAAGCTATACTAGATAGAAACATGTTACTGTTATCAAATTTTAGATAATCACAAATCTTATCCTCAATCGAAATTTCTTTGGAATCACCTGCTTTTGTGAACGTCAAAATATAAGTAAAACTTTTACGTAATAGTGACGAACTTGCAACTTAATAAGGAACATAGGAGATTTTCTAATAGTCTGTTATATGGGGAGAACTCTTCCAAATATTTTAAACTGAAAGTAAAAAAATTACAAAAAATTTCAGTCATCGATTTTAAAAAAAATATTATTTATTATTTTTATTATTTCACTCTATTTTTAAGTAGCTATAATATAAACATTTAAGTATTTTTTTTTACATTTTTACGAGCAGTATGTAGCTACAACTACAAATTGTAGATAATAGGGTATTATCTTCAAATTAACATATTTTAATATTTATTATTCTAGGTACAAAGGTAATGCCATATGAATTTAATTTTTGTGCATCCCCGATATGTGGGTTCTAATATAGATTTTATCAAACCAACCTAAGGCTTAAGACACAGTGGAGATACAAGATACGTTTGTCCTAGAGAGATTAAGCCTGCTACAACAATTTCCCTATCACGCACAATAATGAGGATTAAATTATATTTGTTTAGGAATAGGTTTCATTTGTTGTCTGAAATTGCTATAGTATGGGGAATTTTCTAAAATATTATTGTGGAATCGATCATTTGGTGATGTTATTAATGAAAATAATGTAGGTTCAATCGGTAATAATATTTATTAAAATTTATTTCTAATTGGAATTACGATTTTTTAGTATTTCCGTATTTTCAGTATTCCAAAAAATTTTGGAAATAAAATTTGATAATGATACAAATAACAAAATATTTTTTTAATAAATACAAGAAGGAAACTATCTGCTAAGTCTAACTATCTGGTTTTAAATATGAAGTATGTTGCAATTATTATCTGATTTTAATTATTGATAAAATCAATTACTTTATTTATGATTCTATCTGTCAAATATCGTTAAATGAATTACAACATACAATTTTGATAGTCTGCGGTTTTCCTTTCACGCATAATATTGGTTTATTCGATGATGTATCAACTTATTACCGTGGGAATCTGCAAACGCGGATGTTTGGTTAAAGAAACATGTGATTCACAAATTCTATATATTCTAGGATCCTAAGAAATCCTGTCTTATAGAAAGCAAGTTGACTTGCCTCATTTAAAAACAAAAATATTTAACGTATTTACAGGAATGCTACAGGAATGCATGTAAGCTTGCACTCTATTTGGTAATCTAAGTGGTGTAATAATGTTAAAAACAGTAATTTGAAAAGTCTAATGTTACAGAAGGTCGTTCAAAGTTAAAAGGTGAAGGTTTTAACAGCACTTTTTAAATTTGTTTTATAGTGTATAGTACAGGGTATAATAGTAACAGACTGTTCCAGACCCTTTTCAATCACTGCAATTTGCGCAGGATTCCCCTTCGACTCATATATGTATTAGTGTATATATTTTGTTTCTATTAAAATCCATTTGCAAGTAGCTTTCCATTTTGTGAATTGAAAGCAGACGATGTGAAACCTACAAATATTGTAATATTGATCGTGGTGTCTTAAAAAATTCATATTCAACTGATTCATTTATATCAAGTAATTCATTTGATGCCTTTGCTTTAAAATTATTACCTTAATTAACTTATTAACTATATCCAAGTAAAAACTGGTATACTTTTGAAAATATTAAAGTACCATAGTTTTAAAAACAGCTTTGTAGTTATTATGTATTTAAAATACAGCCCAAGGAATGAAGAGCTACTCATATAATAAAGAGAGACGTTTGTGCGTCTGTTTTATTTGGTTTATTCACGTTACTTTTTTTATATGTTTTAAAATTATTCTTAAGCGAAATATTTATATATTTAATACAAGTTTTGAATGCTAACATAATTTAAACACAAAAACTGATTCTAACAGAATTATCGTTGCGCAAAAATTCTTTCCTATTTTTTCTCACAGTTATATTTCGTAATTGTTGTTATAGTTATTATAATATATTCATTTTAGCTGATTTTAATGTAATAATTACTTTTAAGTACTATGAATCAGCCAAACAGTTTTTTCTATTGCATTATTAAAATTGCAATTATTTAATTGTGTGTTGTGCTATCAGATGGGCGCTCCAGTAAACCGGAGTCCAAATTACTAAACCCTCGAACCATCAACATACTCGTGTTATTTGCTTTGTTTGCTGTCACTGTTCAAAAAAGAAATATGTTGGTCATTGACTAGGAATCCCCTCGAACTTGCTTTTTTTTTTCATTATAATGTGCTTGAAATGTAAAAGCTGATACTACTACAACTAATTCTATTTATCTATATAGTTTTATTTCAAAATTTGATAAAAATATAATGAACTGTGAAATACTCAATTAAAATTTCTTATTGCTCTTGAAATATTTTATAATCTTCACTTTATTAATGCAAGTTATTAGAAAATATTTCTTTTTCTAACATTGTTCTGTGTTAGTATTAATTTTTCAATAAATATCAAGCAAACCATAATGAAACCATTTCCATTTCAACAGCAGCTGCAATTTTTTATTCGTTACGGGTGTTAGGATTCACAAAATTAGCAGTTATTCTATGTAATTATTATTTACGATAATTATATTTTTATACAAAATTACACTTTTTTTAATATAACTATATTAAATTAAATAACCATTGTGTATTTTTTAATAATATTCAAGGTTTGTTATTGTTTGTTAGATAACTATAATTGATTTGTTATTTTCACAGCAAAATATTCATTATAAACGGTTTTATAAAAAATTTACTTTTCTTTATAGAGTCCTGCATTGGCGAATTACAGAAATAGACGCCGGGCCGAGGAGGCACTAGTTCGCAAAAGAGATACAGAGCATCGCCGTCAAGAAGAACTTAGTTCATACCGGAAGTAAATTTTAAAATTAGGATTATTTGCTCTTAAATACTGCACTGTCTTTTAAACAAAAACGTAATACGCAAAAATGTCTGTCCCAGTTGTTAAATAAATAGTCACATGCATTTGCTAAGGGGATTTTTCAATGGACAATTTAATGTGACTTATGATATCATTTCCGCTACAGATAATTTTCTATACATAAATCTATAAAAGACAAATATCAGGTTTGTAAATAGAGGAATATTTTTAAATACAATAATATTTATTTTAGATATTATGATAAATGTGATCAAATAAATTCACGATTTGAAGCCTGGACTCAACCTGAGTATTATGACCAATGCACAAAAGACTTGGAAAAGCGAAAGGAACAGGATGAAAAAGATAAAATCATGCAGGAACGGAAAGAACAACTTAAGAAGTTTTTGGATGATGAAAGGCATCAACTTGAAGAAGAAATACGAATTAGGGAACAAACCAAGTGCCGGGGTTCTGGGAACACACCAGTAAATAAATTATTTAATTTAAATATAATAATTTATCAAATATTTTAACTGATATTTTTGTTTATTACAGATTCCAACAGATGTTTTGACTGAAATAAGAGATAATCTTCTTGAAGATGAAGAGTTCAGAAGACGTAAAGAGGTGGAAGACAAGTTGTTCAGACAGTGGAGCCAAAATGAAGGTCGACAATTAATGGAAGCAACAGAATTTAATGAACATAAAGCACTTGCAAAACTGTCTTGGTTGGATCAACAGGTTAGTAAAATAGACATTAAACACCAACCTCTTACCTCAATCTTTTATTGTTAGAAATCTTTATCGTTAGAATCTATTTTATTGTGTAGGTTGATAAACATATGCAACGTGAAAGGCAAACATTGGACGAAGTAAATAACGCAAAAGACAAGAAAATTGAATTAGAGATAGAACAGCAGGAACTCGAAGATAAAGAAAATAGACAAAAGCTTAAATCGGAAGAATTGCAAAATAAGATTGCTAGAGGTGTGGAAGTAATAAAACGTTTAGATTATGAAACTTCACTTTTACATTTCCAAGAAAAAAAAGATTTGGCAAGTAAAAATTTAATTGAAAATGAAATAGTTTTCTTTGCCGAAGAAATCAATCGTCGAAATCAAAGGGATGATCTTTTTGCTTCTGGAAATATTAGACAACTTAAAAGAAAAATAATTGAACATATAAAAGAAATTGAGAAAGATTTAGATTATAATATTTTATTGCTGAACAGATTGAATAATACACAAGGTTGATTTTAAATTTCAATTGAATACACTAGTAGTGTTAATTAGTACTACAGTTTTATTTACTATTGTTTTACAGATCCTTCATATGAAGATGACCAACAATACATACATATGTTAAAAACAGCCGTAAATTCATTAGAACAACAAAAGAAAATGGAAAGACAAAGACTCAGTCAAATAGAATCAATGTATGAATCAGAAGTAAGAATGATGTGGGAACGACAAGATACTCAATGGAAAAAGGAGGCCATATCCAGAAAAGAGCTTATGAACGAGGTTAAACATTAACATATAAACATTTCGTAATTGCCGAATAAATAATAATAATTTTTTATTGATTTTAGGTACTAGACACTTTAAAAACACAAGTTCAAACAAAAATACACAAATGCATTAAAAAGCAAAAGGACATGTTTATTAAAAAAGAGAAAGCATTGAATGATACCGAGGAATTATCGAATGAGTTTACAAGAGTTGAAGATGAGATAAGAACAACGGAGAAAAGAATATCTGAAATTAAATTGGAATTACCAGATGTTATTGTGAAAACTAATCAGCAAATTAGAACTCCACCAGCAAGAAGAGAACCGAAAGGTTACAATAATATGGAAAGTTACTTATCGCCATTAAATTTTGAACGTTGTAGTTTAGAAAATTCGCCCAGATTGGTTTCTCCAAGGATCCCCCAGGATTCAATTAAAAACATTGTACAACCAGTGTATTCTATTAATCAAACCGAAATCGATGATCCAATTTTGTATGACAAATATTCGCCAAATGTAAAAATTACTTCGCATGAGAAAAAACCGGAATTAAGACCAGGAAGTTCATCAAGTCCATTAAATAGGCCCTATTCTCCTAAAGCTAATATGTGGTGGTAGATATCTCTACTTTTTATTAGTTCTCTGTTATTTACAAAGTTAACTGAATTTTCAAATTTTATTAATATTTATTGTAATTAAAAAATTTATAATAAAATGCATATACATTTATTTACAACATTCCGAATGATAATTTCTGTCAAAGCTACTTTCTACACATTAGTAATAAGAAAATACCAGTTTATTTGCTTTCAGCAATACTATAGCAAAATTAATTGGATCAAATTTTCAAATACAAATTTTTTTTTCAAATATATATAAGATATCAAAAATAATTTATTTAAAACTAAAAACGATAGAAAAAGAAAATAAGAACTTTACAATTTCATCAAAAGCTGCTCAAAAATATATTAATATAATTATTAATATTTAAATGAGTCCAATAGAAAAACGTAAAAAAAAATGTGATACTCACAAAACACTTACTTCTATCATATTTTAAAACTAAATATTAAATTATTTTACCTTACTTTAAATGAGGTATCACAACATATAAATAGTATTAAAAAAATGTATAAAAAAAACTTATATATAAAAATCAACTCATTGGAAAAAATTACATCTACTCCCTTTCCACAACAATATTTTCGATTTCTGGGAAATTTAAATCTGTTCTGGATGGATATACATTCTTTAAATTTCCATCTTCGTCGCAAACTCTGACTTGATGAACTGTAAGGGTGTGTAAATTCGTATCCGAATTGTCGACATCATCTCCAAGACCTAATATAAGTGCTTCCTTTATGAGGTGTTCCATGGCTACTTTACAATCACCTAGTGAATTACCACTTGTAACTTCGAATAATAGTGATTTAGTTGTGTGTGTCATCTAAAACCATATAAATGTTATCCAATTGGAATTAATATTGACCGAGCCATATAAATTGCCAACATAGTAGGAGGTTGTCGCTTATATGACACAGCAACGAAAATAGGCGGATATTAAATAAAAAAATAAATAGTTTTACCTTTGTAACATCACTATTTGTTAGTGGTGGAACACTTATAACTTCTTCAGTAGAAGTCGTCAAGCAAGCATATCTATCCTTATTGTCCAGAAGATACAAATACCTGGAAAACAAATTTAGTACAAAATACTGCTAACTAATACGTTTTAGCAATTTTATGAAACTTACTTGTGAATTCCAGACAAAACGCTTCTTTTCTTTTCCTTTCTAGCATTTTCTGCTTCATTTCGAAGTTTATTATAATATTGTTTTCCAGTTATCGAATTACTATATCCTAGAGGAGTGATAAATAAACTATTAGGGTCCAACGCAGTGTAAAAAACATAATCTGAAACAATAAATTCATTGTTATTAACGCTACAGCATACAATTTGTGAAAATAAATACAAGACAAACAGCCACCTTTTAATTTAGTCAAGTCATGGGTTGCGATGGTTGAACTTTCACGTTTTCCACACACTGTATCGTGAAGTTTACTTTGCGCTTGGAGAAACCGTCTTAAATTATGATCTGCTAAACTTATACCAGTTACAATGCAGCACAGAATATGTGGGCGAACAGAACGAACCTAAGTAATGCATATTTATTTTAATCAACTATATATCCCTATCCAGAAAACATAACTGGCTCAGATACGTTTGGGATTAAATGAGATGTAAATGGCATGATAACCAGAAAGAATTCATTTATTACTTACCGCCTCCTGATATATTACTTTAATGCCATCATCTGCAGCTCGAATTACTTTGATTTTACTTTTCATTACATTAATTACATTTGGTTCCGCAGGAAGTATAGTTTCTGTAGATGAGTTGTTAGCTACGTCATCAACTTGTTTAGCTTCTTTAACTGGGGGAGGAGCTCCATTCTGCTTCACGTAGTCAACTATTTGTTTCATTTTAGCATTTTGTTGAACTAATTTAAGCAAACGCTTATCTGCCAGAGGATTATCCAACATATTCAATTCTGTAACAAAATTTATTGTATAGTAATATATTTATATTTCAAGATAACAATTTGACATCGATATATTGTGTACCTTTTAGTTTATGGATATTAGCCAATGCCTTGGGAACTTTCTTTATGTAATTTTTTGATAAATTCAAAACTTTAAGTGAGGGTAATGCTATAATGTCATCGGATACAGCATCGATATTATTTCCATTCAGTTTAACCTGAAGAAAATTTCAGTTAAAAATAATTGCGCAATATTATGTGAAATCGAGGAATTTCAAAACGTGATGCAATGTGATGTAATTAAGACATACATACCTCAGCAAGATTTACTAAAGTTTTATGACATATGTTGGGAAAGGTTTCCAGAGCATTATTAGATAAATCTAACACAGCAAGCTTAACGGCATGTTCAAGACTTGGAAATGTTGCGATTTTATTAGATGACAAGTTTAATGTAACAAGTGTTGGCATAGATGCTATTTCTGCAGGTACTTCTGTTAACTCATTACGAGAAATATCAAGTAATTTCAATTTATCTAGTTTTGCAATTGAAACAGGCAATGATGTTAGTTTGTTAGAATATAGCAAAAGACTTTGAAGATTTGTGAGGTTAGAAATGTCATCCGGTAAATTATCCAGACATGTGTCACTGATATTTAAAAAATTAACAAATGTTAATGTAAAAATGTGTTTATCTAAGCCAGAATTTTCTATCCTCTCAGAAACTGTTGCTCCAGTTAATGCTAACTCCCGTTTATTCTCTTTTTGAACAATTTCTACTTCAATCCACATTTTTATAATCGTTAATAACACTTTTTCTTTAAAATTATTTAAGCTTTATATTTTATTAATCAGAGTAAAACTAATTAATGACAAATACACTAAAGGATCCGTTAAAATACTTCTTTTTCCAAAATGTGGAAACAACTTGCACTGACAATGGAGCACAATCGAACCAATCGCACCAAAAAGACGAACCAATTTAAACAAGAACGAACGAAACGTACAAAAGAAAACGAGAAATCGTGGATTTCAAATAGATTTAGATAGATGGCGAACAGTTCAACTATTGCATAATCATGGATAATATTTATACAGTAAAATACATTATTAGATAAAGTTTCTTTATTTTTCTTCTTCTAAATAAAATTGTATATAATAACTAAAAGTCTACACGACAAAAAATAAATATGTTTAGTACACAACGTCTGAAACATTTAAATTTAACAAATATATTTTAATTGTATCATTTTCGTACTGCACCTATTCGTGCCGCTTTATTTTTAATTTTTTCTTGTAAACTATAGAAATATTTCATTTTCCGAAGTAATTCTAAAGCTGAATTGAAGTTCTCGGATTTTACGGCATTTCCTAATTTTTCCCCTATGTTTTCAATCCCATTTTGAACAGAAGTAAGTAAAACTAAAATTTCATCTGGATCAGAAATTTCTTCTATCTGGAAAAGAAGAATAACCTTTGTAACAAAATCATAATATAACAAGTTTATTGTTCAACATCATTTCCATATATAATTACTAAAATAGATGATATACGGAAAAGAAATTATCCGATAAATACAAAACATGCACCTAAATTACATGTAATATTTTATATAAACAAAACCTAGTGATACAAAATCTAAAAAGGTCCCAGTTTTATGTCATAATCCTTTAATCCCTAAAAAGGTGTTATGTTATGTAGTGCCTAAATAGACGGTATTGTTTTGGTGATTAATAACAGAAATAATACCTGATCGGTGATAAACTGAAAAGAATCTGTATAGTTTCATCGATACTTACTTCTTCATTTTTGTCCATCATTTCCATCAGAAACTCTATATTCCTTGTATCACTTTCATCGGGGATTGTAACATTATACAACCCTAGAAGGTATTCTGCTCTGTTAACTGGATTTGAAAGCGTAGAATATGCTTTGTTTACTTCTGAACTCCACTCCAAAGATAATTCTTGCTCAACCGGTGGTCTACAATTTAAAACATTATATTTAATTTACAAATGTTATATTTTAAAATATTGCAACAATCTTACCTCATACTAAACTTGTCCGGATGCAATAACTTTTGCAATTCCTTATATTTTTGGGATAGATTTGTCAAATCTATTTCATATTGTTTTTTTACATCTAATATATCATAATAGTTTAAATCTGTATTTAGTTTTCGTAAACTATTACAATGCTCACAGAATAAATCATTAATATATTTGGTTTTCTTGTTACAACCCCAACAAACACTTGAGATTTTTGTACAGTAAGATTTTTCATGTACAAAAGAAATTGTAACTGACGAACAATTATTTTTTATTCCTCTATAACAAGTTATAAGTTTTGGATCTGTTAAACTACTATATTGATTTGTTAAATAACGCAAAGAACGAAATATTTGTGCCTTTTGTAACATTTGAAAGTTCCTCCGAAACATAAGAGTTAGGTTATATTTCATCATTACTAATTTATAATTAGGAACTGATCTATTTTTAATTAAATTTATCAAACACGCTAGAAACAAAAGAAAAATACGTAAATTCTAATAGTATTGTGTGGTTTACTACTATTAAGAACTTTTTGAAATTATTTAAATTATAGTTACTGTCAGAAATACAAATGGTTATCTAAGCCACAGGCGCAGACTAAGTTTTAGTTCATTTCAGTTGTGTAGTTTTAATAAATTGGTACACATGGATTTTAAAATTAAACTTTGGATTTCAAAAAACAAATAACAATAAAAATTGATGAATTATATATTTGATGAAATATTTTAAATATTTATTTAAGTTAATAATTAATTTTAAGTATTCAATTGATTACTTAAAGAATTATGTAAATAAAAATACATGGTTGTTTTATTTACAAGGTTTTATTATTCAAAAATAGTTGCACATTTTTTTATTATAAAGTACAAATAAAATTTCTTACAAATTAAGTATATTCCTTCACCAACAGATTGATATCATTTATAATCGAGATCTGAAATTGTGAATAAAATTGTAATATACCGAGATTCGATTGTTGTAGCTATACCAATTTAAATTGACTCACTTTGAAGTCAGTTCGGCGAATCCCAATTTGTATAAAGTTACAACAGCAGCTCCCCCTAGACCTAAATTATGTTGAAGTGCTAATTTAGCATTAGGTACTTGCCTTTTTTCAGCTAGTCCACGAAGTTGCCAGCATAATTCAGAGCATTGCGCTAAACCTAATAAATAAATAATGTAACTAGTATGTTTTTTTTTCTTAGAAAAATATTTATTAGTACCTGTAGCTCCAAGGGGATGCCCTTTCGAAATTAGTCCTCCACTTGGATTAATAACATATTTCCCTCCATACGTGTTATCTCCAGCGTCAATTAATTCCCCAGCTTTTCCAGGCCCGCATAATCCTAAAGCTTCATAAGTAATCAGCTCATTTGTTGAAAAACAGTCGTGTAACTCAATGACATCAACATCTGTAGGTTTACAGTTTGCTTTCCTGAATAACTTCTCTGCAGCAGCCTTTGTCATATCGTAGCCAACCTAAAAATAAAAATATTTAAATAAAATATGAATGTATTTTTCTACATATGTCATAACATAATTGTTTACAATTTTCATTAAACTTTTATCATCAAATGTAGATCTGAAATCAGATGTCATTTCAATCCCTAAAATTTCCACAGCCTGTGATTCTAATCCTCGTTTGCGAACGAAATCTTCTGAAGCAATAATAGCTGCTGCAGCTCCGTCGCTGGTGGGGCAGCATTGTAGCTTCGTAAGTGGGCCAAATATTTTAGGAGAATTTAATATTTGGTCAAGAGTGTATTCATCTTGGAACTGAGAATATCTTAAAATAATAAGCAATTGTAAATATATGAAAGAGACATCTATCGACAATATATATAACTAAACAATTTGAATCTTCAAAACTTTATTTATTTTCCGGTCTTGTCACACAACAGGAGCTTAGGGGAGACCACTACTTATATAAATGAAACAAAATTAATGTCTTTTGTGTTATTTTGTTTCTTGGTACTTTATTAGAAGTAGACTGATCCCCCCCCCTCCTCTGTGTTTTTTGGCGTAATGGGCTTGTGTCCTATGTCTTAATTTCTATAAAAGTGTACTATATATTGATAAAGTTGGTTACTAGAACCTCAAATGTTCAATTATTTTTTAATAACTCCTTATATGTTAAGAGATATTAACAATTAAAATAGTCATTTTGTCTCTTTAATTATTAAAGGGATTCAACGTTGTACACATTCCAAGTGCATGTGACATCACAATCATTGTGTAAGGTTACCAACCTTACTGATCATAAATATCTGCTATAGGTATTTATATATCAAAATATCAAATATTATTTACAGCTATTTCAAGGAACAATCAAATTTCAATATTATGTCTGCCTTAGCAGGGTTAAATAAAATAAAAACTTATTATTCTTTGATTTGACTTGATTATTTGACTACCAACAGCTACAAAACATGACCACAGCGCTGACCTACTCAACAAATAACTAACGTTAAAATGCATTTCACGTCATACAAATATGGCCGACCATTTCTAGCGCTAAATCTACAATTCAAACTTTTAATTGCTATATCTCCGTCAACATTTAGATATTAAAATAGACACGCCAATACACATTTATTAACATCAATTTCAATCAACAATTGAAACATCGACCACTAAAAAATGAGGACACAAGCCCATTAATTAATTAATTAATTTAAGCCCATTAATTAATAGATGGGTCATAACTGTTATAAAATAAGTCATATTTCATTTTTGGTCATACGTACGGATTGTTTACTGAATGTTTATGATTTTTATAAGCAATTTTTGCAAAGTGCTCAGGTTTTGTTCCATATTTTTGCATGTGTTCTATTCCAGCGTTGCCGAACATTTGCGCAGTTCTTGGAGATTTATCAAATCCAGCTAACTCTGTTATCAATGACACATGTTTATCCATTGGATTTGTGCGATCTGCAAACTACAGTCAAGTTGAGTTAGTTACATAAAATAGAAGTCCCGTTTACTTCAATGAAGTCGAGTTCTTATAGAGTTCGTAATGAATTTAAAGAATGAATTTGAGTTAACAATGAGTTTACTACATAAAAGAATATAGCATACCTTAAAAGATAAAGAACCTCTTTCCATTTTTTCGAATCCTAAGGCTAAGATACATTCATTTTGACCAGATTCAACAAATTTTGCTGCTAAGTATAAAGCTGTTGATCCGGTAGAGCAATTGTTGTTTACATTCACTATTGGAATCCCAGTCATGCCAACTTCATACAAAGCGCGTTGGCCAGATGTCGAATCACCTACACATTACAAAAGATTAGTAATTTTAAATTACATAAAAGATGGCATTTCTAGATCTATGTATAAGCGCTGGAACACACTACGATTTAAATCGCACGCGGTTTAAATACCGTGGATTTATTTCTGTATACCTAGCGCACACTGCGATTAAAAAACCGCGCGGTCGGTTTGTTTTTAATATGTTTATAAAGTGAGATCCCAAAGCCGGTAGACATCACTTATTTTCTGAAGAACAAAATGTGTAAGATTGAGTAGTGTTTGTATGTACAATGATCGTATGGCGAACGGATAATGCCCTCTCGCTCCTACTCATAATTAAAATTGGGTCTAGGGGATGTCTGGCCACTTGGAAAACAGTTGTCTCCCTAACATATATAAAAATGGATCATCAGAAAATAAGTAAGTTTAAGTAATTTTTTTGTCAGCTTTAAGGCGTCTGCAAAGTAATACAAGGTATTACAAGACAACTGTTTTAAAACGTTTTACAATATGAGAGATTGATCCAAGTGGCCAAACATCCCCTAGACCCAATTTTAATTCCACTATGAGTATGAGCAAGAGGGCCTTATCCATGCGCATGAGAGTGAGTGAGACATAAACTTTGATTACATGATACCTGGAAAAGGTAGGCATACGATCATTGTACATACTAACACTACCCAATCTTACACATTTTGTTCATCAAAAAATAAGTGAAGTCTGGCGGTCCTGGGATCTTGGACTATTATACACTACTCAGTTTAATCGTAGTGTGTTCGGGGTCTAAGACGTACCATAAACGTATCCCACACAAGCTTGCTCAACATCCTCGTATTTAATCGATGCATCTTTCATAGCTTTCGTAACTGCTTCCTTTGCCATTTGAGGATAATCAACATCTGGCCGTTTTCCAGGTTTTTCAAACTGAAATTAAATATAAAACATTAGTGAAAGAAATCACGAAGTTTACAGGTTCGACATCGTCTCGGTGACAGGTCTCTGACACCGTTAAAGCTAATACAATATTTTGAGGTTATAATTGGTAATAACATTAATACTATAATTTATTTACCTTTGTCATTCCTACCCCGACGACATAAACTTTTCTTTGAAGAACCATCTTTAATGTCTGCATAAGTATAATTGTGTTTAGCTTATGTTTAGGTTGCTAGACGTTCCGTCTATTTAAAGAGAATAATTAAGCGTTGCGTGTATAATTCTCCGCACATATCTAATCGTATGATAACTTATAAATAAATGCTTATTTAAATATTTAACTTTTTGATAAAAAGGTGCAAGTCATAGATGTTGTTGTGAATTGTACGATGACCCTCGTGTTACTGATAATCAAATGAAGACAATACTCTTTTTAATATTTTATTGTAATTAATACTTTGTAAATGAAATTGATATAAACTTAATTAATAGCTATTTGAATTAATGAACTCGATTTGCATATTACGTTTTAGTATGTTTTAGAATGATCATGTCTTTTCAATTAATTGAAAGAGAGGTTAATATATGTATAATAAATTTTTAATTTTTTTTTTAATATGCAAAAATTGCCACATGCTTTAACTCTGCATAATACGTCACAAAAGATATAATTAGTCGAGTTTATATTTTCTTTTTCTTAACCATCGTAATATAATCCTCGATAGAATACACATCTCAGCTGTTAGTTGTAAATGACGTATCACTCACGTATGTGTCCCTCTTGTATAGAAGAGATGGCAAATCAGCGGACGTGACGTACCGTGCGGTGATATATTTTATACTTTGGGATTCTTTAACTATTAAAGAGATAAAATGACGGTTTTAATAATTAATCTCTCTTAAAAATAAACCGAGTTATTACAAAATATTTGGACCTTTGAAATTCTAGTAGCTAATTCTATCAATATCCACACACCTATACTAAAGAGTTACAGAAATTAAGTTATGGTTCATCAGTAGAAAAATCGAGAACGAGGTTATTAGTGTTGATACCAATTCAGGGGCAAACATTTAACAATGTAACTTATATATTTTTTATTTGAGGTCGGTTTACTTTGATACTAGTTTTATCTTTGATGATCTCCTTTATGTTGTTGAGGATGTGGGAACTATTCCGCTGTTCTTACTCAGTAAACAATTTGGTGAAGTGTCCTATTTAGTGACGTTTATATCACTATTTCACTTCAATTATAGTTCGCATTAACTTTATCTTCATTTGTATTCCGACAGGTGGAGTTGCCGATAAAGTAGACATTTTATATGAATGACTGTGAGAAACTGAACTATGAATGAACTCTTTCATGACAGAAAAATCATGACACATCTTCAATATGATGTCAAAGTGACTCCAAAATGTTTACTGGGTAGGTTCTTATCTACAAATTTTATTCAGTAAAATAAAATATTTAAATTTGATACACAAATAGTTCGTTCTGTTGAAAATAAACATTTAACATTTTGAACTTGAACTTGAGAATTATACATTTGTATTAATTGTATTTTTCATTTCTTTTATTTGATTGTTACTACAATCATAAAGTGACGACCTTTTTGTGGATTGTTATAGAGTATATTGTTTGGGTTACTTTTATATTTACATGGATTAATTTGTTTTACTTTTTTATATTAAATATGACAGCAGGACAGAATGTAAAAAATAGAAAAAAGTAACTACAATAAAAGATATAAAAGGTTATGGGAAAATAATGTGCCTCCGTACCTTATAGAAAAAGACATAAAACACATAAGAAGAACAGCAAGGTTTAGATAGGGAAATGAGGAAAAAGGAAACAGATACTGGGAAAAGAGTGAGGAAAGAAAGTGTAGAATGTGCGGAGCGGAGGACGAAACACTGGAGCACATTAAGTTTGAGTGTAAGGAAAAAGTAGCGAGCGAAAGGAATATCGGCCAGCTATTAAAGGGAGGCAGTGAAGGAAAGAGGTGGATGGCGGAAATAGTAAGAAGGAAAGAAAAAACAGGAGAATAAATAAGCTGGTGGAGAATAATGTAAATTTAATTATAATTTGAAGTATTTATTAAGAATGTAGATTGTAAAGCCGAAAGGCGAACAATAAACAATAAATAATATTAAATATGACTAAATTTTATTAAAGGTAAATTTATTTATATAAATTGAAACATATATTTTACGTAAAATAATATTATGTAATTGTGTTTAGCGAGTATATAATACATATCACAGTAGACTCTCTAACAATGCTAATTTCAATAACAAATTCTAACATATTAATTGCGCTATGAAAGAGTCCAAGAACTTGTATTAGCATTGACCTGTATGCATTGACATTTATCTGATAAATAACTTGCTATCAGCTACTGATAATGAGCACGCAACCTATTGAATAATGAAGACACATAAAAGTCCTGTAAATGTATTCGTAAGATAAAATTTATTGCTGTTTCATCTTCGTATAAATTTAAGTACATATATAAATAAAACTAAAGTTTAGATAATATTTTCTTCTTTGTTCCTAAATGTTTTGAATTGTCAAATTCCTCCTCATCAGGGAAGCCTAGTTTATAAAGTGCCACTACAACAGCGCCACCTAAACCCAAATTGTGCTGCAGCGCTAATTTAGATCCAGTAACTTGCCTTTTTCCAGCGACTCCACGAAGTTGCCAACACAGTTCTACGCATTGGGCAATTCCTGAAAATTCGAATAACATAATTTGTGTACTAATGGCTTCCTAGTGCGAATAATATAAACCAATTCCTTACCTGTGGCTCCCAAAGGGTGTCCTCTTGAAATAAGACCACCACTAGGGTTAATTACGTACTTTCCTCCATATGTGTTATCCCCAACGTCAATTAAACTAGCAGCTTTCCCTGGTTCACATAAACCAAGTGCTTCGTAAGTTATTAACTCACTCGTTGAGAAACAGTCGTGCAGCTCAACGACATCAACATCCGTGGGCGTGTAGTTTGTTTTCTTGAATAACTTTTCTGCTGCTAATTTAGTCATGTCATAGCCAACCTTATAAATTAATAATAAAATTGAAAGAGAATGACTTTGGAATGGAAGTAAGATTTCGCAACAAATTACTATTTCTTCTATTTTCAAATACTGGAATATACAGGGCACACTGGATGTACAGGACTAGGCTAAGTATCATTTTATAGAAGCATTACATATACATTCATTGTATATCCTATGTATATGCTGTTGTGATGTAAAACTGTATGTAATATGTATATGCTGTTGTGCTGTAAAACTGTATATAATATGTATATGCTGTTGTGAGGTAAAACTGTATGTAATATGTATATGCTGTTATGATGTAAAACTGTATGTAATATGTATATGCTGTTTTGAGGTAAAACTATATGTAATATGTATATGCTGTTGTGATGTAAAACTGTATGTAATATGTATATGCTGTTGTGATGTAAAACTGTATATAATATGTATATGCTGTTGTGAGGTAAAACTGTATGTAATATGTATATGCTGTTGTGATGTAAAACTGTATGTAATATGTATATGCTGTTGTGATGTAAAACTGTATGTAATATGTATATGCTGTTGTGAGGTAAAACTGTATGTAATATGTATATGTAAATGTAAAGTTATGTGTATATTTAGACATTGTTGCATGTGAATAGTGTATACTCTCATATTTATTAATTTCATGTATATACAGTGATATGTAATGTATATATATATACAAGATATTATTTATACATTATAGAGCATATTTAAATATACAGAGAATATCGAATATTTTGTGGGATACTATTAGATCAAACTATATTTTGATAGAAGTAATGGGAATTTTTAACTTGCTAATGTTTGATTATAGTCCCTAACTTTTTTCTGATGACATTTAACATTAAACGGTTTTACTGTAGCTTAATTTTGTTCAAAATAGTACAGTCTAATGTTAAAAAGATACCATCAGAAAAAAGTTACATAATAGGGGTTTGAAATTAAGCTTATGAATCTCTGTCTTAATTTTAGATATAAAGAACATAATTAAAGAAAAATAGTAAGCTAATTACCAATTTAATAAGACTTTTTTCATCAAAAGTACTTTTGGTATCGGTCGCCATTTCTATTCCTAATATTTCTACAGCTTGTTTCTCCAATCCCCTGGTACGAACAAAATCTTCCGATGCTAAAATAACAGCCGCTGATCCATTACTTGGAGGACAACATTGTAATTTTGTGAGTGGCCCAAAAATCTTTTGTGATTCCAATATTTCTTCGAGAGTGTATTCTTTTTGAAATTGAGCGTATCTTAAAAATAATAATTATTTATTTTCTATAAATTGTTAAATAAAAGTATAAATTTTATAAAACGATTGAATTATGAACAAAATATTGTAAAATACATACGGATTATTCACGGAATGTTTGTGATTCTTGTACGCAACTTTAGCAAAATGTTCTGGTGTTGTTCCATACTTCTTCATATGTTCAATTCCTGCATTTCCGTTCATTTGGACGGCTAAAGGTGATCTATTTATGCCCATCAAATTACCCATAAGTTTTAAATGGGCATATAGTGGATGGTGGTGATTCCCATGCTTTAAGAAATTCAATATTTAATTAGTCATCTCTAAAAAAGTACAATGTTTTAATAAACCTCCCGCTAAAGATAATTACCTTAAATATATTAAGGTTTATTTGACATAAAAAAGTTTATCTGTTACACAACAATTTATTAGTTAATGTAATGTAATCTTACGTAACAAAAGCTATATCTTTAGAAATAAATTTACGTTTTCTGAATTTATGAAACTTTTTTATGCAAGATTATATAATGTTCGATATTAAATTAATAAAATATTTTTGCATTTATTTAACGATAATGTACCAGAACTATGTCAAGCTTCGCTAAACAACTAAACCTAACGTTATGTAAAGAATATTACGTTAATAATACATAAGTTTATATTTTGCGTTTAGAGGGCATAGGCTTACATTTACTTTAAGGGCTCCACTTTCCATAATATCAAAACCTAAAGCAAGAACACAATCGTTTTCACCAGATTGTATAAATTTGGATGCCATGTACAAGGCGGTGCTGCCGCTCGCACAATTATTGTTATATTTAGCAGAGATAAACTATTAATTTATATTAATCAGGTTTATTATATTTAATTAGATGTACACATTAGTTATGATGTCACTGAGTATAGAAATACATTGTGGGGCGGTATTACAGAGTATATTATTACCTACAGTATTACCGTGTGTAAAAAGAAAAGATACAAATAGTGTCAATACCGAGAGGGCGCTAAATTTAAATCCAACACTCCCTCTAAATTTAGACATTCTAACAACAAATTATGATTAATTGAGTGCAAAAAACATGAAAATATTAATCAAGTTATAGTACAAGATATTCTAACATATCACTTAACAAAAGAGTTGTAGTTAAACATACCAAGTTTAGATCTTAAGAATTGGAATTTATCTTTTGACAATGCTTTAGTTAATATATCTGCATATTGATCAGCAGTGCTTACAGATTTAAGATCTATAATCTTTTGAGAATATTTTTCTTTTATGAAGTGATACTTAATATCAATATGTTTACATCTTTTATGAAAATTTATATTCTTAATTACACTGATGGCACTTTGATTGTCCAAGTGTAAACACATAGTGTCTTGTTTATATTCACCAATATCACTTAACACTTGCTTTATCCACATGGCTTCTTTTGTTGCAGCACAGGCGGCCATAAATTCAGCTTCTGTTGTTGACAGAGCAACCGTCTGTTGGCGTTGGCTTGACCATGTTACAGCAGCACCATTCTTTATGAAGACGTAGCCAGTAACTGAGCGTCTTGTATCAATATCGTTTGCATAATCAGCATCACTATAACCAGTAACAGCTGGTGGCTCTGATGTTGATGAGTAGTTCAGGCCATAATCTTTAGTATCCTTCAGGTACTTGAAGATCTTCGTGACAGCATTCCAGTGTGATTTGTTATAGCAACTTAAAAATCGACTTACCAGGCTTACGGCAAACATAATTTCTGGTCGACTGACTGTAGCCAGATGCATAAGAGAACCTACAGCTTCTCTATAAGGATAGTTCTTCTCTGGTTCTCCATCTTCCTTTTGTAGCTTGACATGGGGGTCCACTGGAACAGTGTTCGGGTTAGCATCAGTCATGTTAAACTTCTCTAACAGTTGTTCAACATACTTGGTCTGATGTATAAAAATACCGTTGCTAACTATCTCAATTTGCATGCCCACAAAATTACTTGGTGTGTTCAATATTTTTACTTCCAGCACAGATTGTAGTTCCTTGGTTATTTCTTTCAGAGTGGATTCAGTTTTAGAAAATAGTAGGCCATCATCCACATACAGGCAAAGATAACATTTCTCATTCTTGACATGACCAACATACACACATTGATCAGCTTTGCTGTTGATGAAGCCAAATTTCTTTAATATTGAGTCAAATTTCTTATTCCAGCTTCTGGGGGCTTGCTTTAAACCATACAGCGACTTGTTGAGCTTGCATACCATGTTGTTTTCACAGGATAGACCTTCAGGCGGAGTCATAAATATAGTCTCTTCAAGTTCACCATATAAAAATGCAGTTTTTACATCAAGTTGTAAGATTTTAAGTTTATTTTGAACAGCCATGGAAAGTAATAAACGTATTGAATCATACCTTACAGTCGGAGCGAAGGTTTCTGTGTAGTCAATACCTGCGGTTTGTGCAAATCCCTTAGCACAAAGTCTTGATTTGAACCGTGGACCCGTTGACTCTTCTTTTATTCGGAACACCCATTTGCTACCTATCACTTTGGCATTTGGAGGTTCTTCTATCAATGTCCAGGTTTCATTTTTCTTATGTGCATCAAGTTCTTCATTGATTGACTTTATCCATTCATTTTTATTTGTTGAATGTACTGCTTCTTCATATGTTTCAGGAACACAGGATGAGAATAAACACAGATGAGTATGTTCTTCAGTACATGGACAGTTGAAATTCTTCTTTTTTGTTTTATTTCTTGGTCTCAATGTCACATTACTGACGGGAGGAGAATCAATTCTGGTGTTAGGTAAGTATTCACTGTCGGATGTTGACCTGTTTCCTTTCTCTGTTTCATATGAACTTTCTGAATTTGTGTCGTTGTCAATCAAGCTGTCCTCTTCCGTTGTTGCATTTTCTCTTACATCTTCTTTTCTTGTATTTGTTTTGTCATTTTCAGTTTCTGTCTCATTCAATTCTACCGAAACAAAATCTCTTTTCACTGAGGATTCAAGAAATGTAGCATCTCTGCTCTTTATTACCTTTCTAGTATTTGGTAATGTGAATCTGTATCCTTTTGTATGGTCGCAGTATCCGATGAAGATCATTCTTTGAGCCTTTGGATCCCATTTTCTGCGTTTTTCTTTAGGTAGATGAACCATTGCCTCGCAGCCAAATATACGCATATGATTAACATTTGGTTTGCGTCCAGACCAGATTTCCATAGGAGTCTTGAAAGCTAAGGATTTGGTTGGGGAACGATTGATGATGTAAGCAGCAGTGTGTATTGCATCTGCCCAATACAACTTCGGCAGACCAGCGTTGAGTAGCATGCACTTCGCTTTTTCAACCAGTGTCCGATTCATACGTTCCGCAGTCCCATTCTGTTCAGGCGTGTATGGTGTGGTGGTCTGATGAATGATTCCGGCACCTTTCAGGTAATCAGAGAAGGCTTTGTTATCGTATTCAAGTCCGTTGTCTGTACGAAGAACCTTTATACGAGCATCCAATTGATTTTCAACTTCTTGCTTGAATTCTTTGAATTTACTGAGCACTTCGGACTTGTTGTGAAGAAAGTATACTGAAATCTTCTTGGAATATTCATCTAGGAAGGTTAAAAAATATCTGCTCCCACCGAGAGACTGGGTTTCCATTGGTCCACATACGTCAGAATGAACCAGTTCTAGGGGTTTGGTGACTCTTAATCCATCACTTTTAAAAGGTAACCGTGTCTGCTTTCCTTCTTTACAAGTTATGCATTTCAGATTTTCTGTGTTTCCTGAGAAAGTTAAATGCTCTGTGTTATCAGACAATTTTTTCAAAGTTTGGAAATTAAGATGTCCCATCCTCTGGTGCCAGCAAAAAGCATCTTTTTCATGTTCAACACTGGACATGTGCGCAAGGCTTTCAGACATGTTCAGTCGGTACATGTTGTTTACAATGCTCGCAGTTGCTATAATTTGATTCTTGCTGTTCATGATCACACAGCCTGAGGTATCAAATTTCACTTGGCCTCCATTTTTAATAATTTGGCTTACAGATATCAGATTAGTTGCCAATTCAGGAACATATAAGACATTTGTGAACAGAATCTTATTCTCTTGCCCGTTTTGGTCATAAATGTTTAAGCTGACATCTCCTGAGCTTTGCACAGATAACACTTTGTTATCAGCAACACGAATGTTCTTTGTTATAGGGGTAGTTTCCTTTACAATTATATTCTTGGTCTTAGTCATATGTGCCGAAGCACCGGAGTCTATGTACCAAGCATCACCATAGTGGGATGATGCAACAAACACAGCAGCATAAGAAGAGCTAGGTTTCTGTGTCTTGTTCATGGTTTTGTATTTGTTGCATTCAGAACGTTTATGTCCATATTGATTGCAGGAATAACATCTCGGACCCTTGTAGAACTTCTTGTTTACAGAGTTGTTATGAAACTTCTTGTTGACAGCAAAAGCCGTTGTTTTGTTGTCTGAATTTCTAACATCTTGCAATAGTTTTGCTTTAACACCGTCTGCAGTTATTTTTGTGCCTGAGCTTTCGATCGCAATAATCATTGGTTGATATGATTCGGGCAGACCGGAGAGCAGCAATGTCCCGAGCCACTCGTCGTCCACTTTAAAGCCAATGTTGCGCAGCTTGTGAGCAGTTGACATAATTTTGCTCACATACTCTTCTATACTTTGACATCCACTTAACGATGTGTTACATAAATCACGTAGCAGACCAACTCGGCGTGTAAGTCCTGAGTCGTCGAACACTGCAGCCAATTTGTCCCAAACTCCTTTGGCCGTGTTTTCCTCTTGGATATGAACGTAATTGATCGGATCAACCAGAAGAATTAACTTTGTTTTCGCTTTTGTATCACGTTTTGAATCTGTGGGTGACGCCGGGTTAACCTCAATACAATCCCATAATTCTTCGTGTTGTAGGTATGTTTTCACTGCGAATTGCCAAGTCGAATAGTTTTCACGGCCGGTTAACTTCTCGATTAATGCCAGTGAATTATTCGATGCCATTTTTATTCGTTGAGAACACTTTATACACAAAAAGAACAGAAACAGTTTCAACAGCCACGCCCTTTTTTTAAGGTTATGTTCACCACACTAAAAGTCTTTATCCACTTTTCCGAAAAACACTCACTAAACGTCTCTAGGTTTATCTGGGCCGATAACCTGTTATATTTAGCAGAGATAAACTATTAATTTATATTAATCAGGTTTATTATATTTAATTAGATGTACACATTAGTTATGATGTCACTGAGTATAGAAATACATTGTGGGGCGGTATTACAGAGTATATTATTACCTACAGTATTACCGTGTGTAAAAAGAAAAGATACAAATAGTGTCAATACCGAGAGGGCGCTAAATTTAAATCCAACAATTATTGTTGACATTCATTATGGGGATACCGGTTAAACCCACTTCATAAATGGCTCTCTGACCGGATGAGGATTCACCTACATTAACAGCCAATTAGTTTCATTGCAATGAAAATAAAAATGTAGCATTATTGGGTTGGAAACTCATACTTACCGTTAACATATCCGACGCAAGCTTGTTCGATAGCATTGAATCCAATTGAAGCGTCATCTAAGGCGTTGAGGACTGCTTCCTTTGCCACGTGGTAATAAGAAATGTCTGGCCGTTTTCCTGGTTTCTCAAACTAAGGCAATTTGTATTTTTTTTATTACATATTCTTCATAGTAAAAAAAACAAAGTCAAATATTTATTAAATTTAGAAGTATATTAAAATCGTATGAAACATATCTAATGGTATTTTGTAATCTGTGTAACCTATAAATTTTTTGCTAGAGATTTTGTTGTGGTTCTGGACACTTGATACTTTATAATACATTTATGTAACGTTTACCTATAATATACATCTCAACGCTTATATTACATAAATATTACTTAAGCCTATATATTTGTGTTTATATATAAACTTAAATGCACAGCGTTGCAAATGTACAACAAACTATTTAAATGCTTATAGAGCATCCTAAACGTATAAATATCTGATTCGAAACTGGATATTATTAATGAATAATTTGACATGATTTAAATTTTTAAATTTGTATTGTGGTTGAAAATAAGACATCATGCGCTTTTAGAGTTATAGTCTTTTTCACCTGTTTCAAAGTCAGAACATTTCTAAAAAAAATATTATTTGTAAAATTAATTAGTAATAATGTGTTTACACACCTTTGTCATTCCAACTCCAACGACATAAATTTTAGTTGAAGAAATCATTTTTCACGACCCGATGATGTAAATATATAGATTAAGTACAAAAACATATGTTGCAACTGTTCCTTCTGAAATCGATACTGATCAATAATTATATTTGACCTATTATTTGACCTAATATTATATTTGACCTCATTTTTGCACAGTCAAATCTAATGCAACACATTTAACATCTGGCCTATTTTCCAATTGCATCTTAATTAAGAAATTAAATATAAAACATTAGTGAAAGAAATCACGAAGTTTACAGGTTCGACATCGTCTCGGTGACAGGTCTCTGACACCGTTAAAGCTAATACAATATTTTGAGGTTATAATTGGTAATAACATTAATACTATAATTTATTTACCTTTGTCATTCCTACCCCGACGACATAAACTTTTCTTTGAAGAACCATCTTTAATGTCTGCATAAGTATAATTGTGTTTAGCTTATGTTTAGGTTGCTAGACGTTCCGTCTATTTAAAGAGAATAATTAAGCGTTGCGTGTATAATTCTCCGCACATATCTAATCGTATGATAACTTATAAATAAATGCTTATTTAAATATTTAACTTTTTGATAAAAAGGTGCAAGTCATAGATGTTGTTGTGAATTGTACGATGACCCTCGTGTTACTGATAATCAAATGAAGACAATACTCTTTTTAATATTTTATTGTAATTAATACTTTGTAAATGAAATTGATATAAACTTAATTAATAGCTATTTGAATTAATGAACTCGATTTGCATATTACGTTTTAGTATGTTTTAGAATGATCATGTCTTTTCAATTAATTGAAAGAGAGGTTAATATATGTATAATAAATTTTTAATTTTTTTTTTAATATGCAAAAATTGCCACATGCTTTAACTCTGCATAATACGTCACAAAAGATATAATTAGTCGAGTTTATATTTTCTTTTTCTTAACCATCGTAATATAATCCTCGATAGAATACACATCTCAGCTGTTAGTTGTAAATGACGTATCACTCACGTATGTGTCCCTCTTGTATAGAAGAGATGGCAAATCAGCGGACGTGACGTACCGTGCGGTGATATATTTTATACTTTGGGATTCTTTAACTATTAAAGAGATAAAATGACGGTTTTAATAATTAATCTCTCTTAAAAATAAACCGAGTTATTACAAAATATTTGGACCTTTGAAATTCTAGTAGCTAATTTTATCAATATCCACACACCTATACTAAAGAGTTACAGAAATTAAGTTATGGTTCATCAGTAGAAAAATCGAGAACGAGGTTATTAGTGTTGATATCAATTCAGGGGCAAACATTTAACAATGTAACCTATATATTTTTTATTTGAGGTCGGTTTACTTTGATACTAGTTTTATCTTTGATGATCTCCTTTATGTTGTTGAGGATGTGGGAACTATTCCGCTGTTCTTACTCAGTAAACAATTTGGTGAAGTGTCCTATTTAGTGACGTTTATATCACTATTTCACTTCAATTATAGTTCGCATTAACTTTATCTTCATTTGTATTCCGACAGGTGGAGTTGCCGATAAAGTAGACATTTTATATGAATGACTGTGAGAAACTGAACTATGAATGAACTCTTTCATGACAGAAAAATCATGACACATCTTCAATATGATGTCAAAGTGACTCCAAAATGTTTACTGGGTAGGTTCTTATCTACAAATTTTATTCAGTAAAATAAAATATTTAAATTTGATACACAAATAGTTCGTTCTGTTGAAAATAAACATTTAACATTTTGAACTTGAACTTGAGAATTATACATTTGTATTAATTGTATTTTTCATTTCTTTTATTTTATTGTTACTACAATCATAAAGTGACGACCTTTTTGTGGATTGTTATAGAGTATATTGTTTGGGTTACTTTTATATTTACATGAATTACTTTGTTTTACTTTTTTATATTAAATATGACAGCAGGAGAGAATGGGAAAAATAGAAAAAAGTAACTACAATAAAAGATATAAAAGGTTATGGGAAAATAATGTGCCTCCGTACCTTATAGAAAAAGACATAAAACACATAAGAAGAACAGCAAGGTTTAGATTGGGAAATGAGGAAAAAGGAAACAGATACTGGGAAAAGAGTGAGGAAAGAAAGTGTAGAATGTGCGGAGCGGAGGACGAAACAAACACTGGAGCACATTAAGTTTGAGTGTAAGGAAAAAGTAGCGAGCGAAAGGAATATCGGCCAGCTATTAAAGGGAGGCAGTGAAGGAAAGAGGTGGATGGCGGAAATAGTAAGAAGGAAAGAAAAAACAGGAGAATAAATAAGCTGGTGGAGAATAATGTAAATTTAATTATAATTTGAAGTATGTATTAAGAATGTAGATTGTAAAGCCGAAAGGCGAACAATAAACAATAAATAATATTAAATATGACTAAATTTTGTTAAAGGTAAATTTATTTATATAAATTGAAACATATATTTTACGTAAAATAATATTATGTAATTGTGTTTAGCGAGTATATAATACATATCACAGTAGAGTCTCTCACAATGCTAATTTCAATAACAAATTCTAACATATTAACTGCGCTATGAAAGAGTCCAAGAACTTGTATTAGCATTGACCTGTATGCATTGACATTTATCTGATAAATAACTTGCTATCAGCTACTGATAATGAGCACGCAACCTATTGAATAATGAAGACACATAAAAGTCCTGTAAATGTATTCGTAAGATAAAATTTATTGCTGTTTCATCTTCGTATAAATTTATATAAGTACATATATAAATAAAACTAAAGTTTAGATAATATTTTCTTCTTTGTTCCTAAATGTTTTAAATTGTCAAATTCCTTCTCATCAGGGAAGCCTAGTTTATAAAGTGCCACTACAACAGCGCCACCTAAACCCAAATTGTGTTGCAGAGCTAATTTAGCTCCAGTAACTTGCCTTTTTCCAGCGACTTTACGAAGTTGCCAACACAGTTCTACGCATTGGGCAATTCCTGAAAATTCGAATAACATAATTTGTGTACTAATGGCTTCCTAATGCGAATAATATAAACCAATTCCTTACCTGTGGCTCCCAAAGGGTGTCCTCTTGAAATAAGACCACCACTAGGGTTAATTACGTACTTTCCTCCATATGTGTTATCCCCAACGTCAATTAAACTAGCAGCTTTCCCTGGTTCACATAAACCAAGTGCTTCGTAAGTTATTAACTCACTCGTTGAGAAACAGTCGTGCAGCTCAACGACATCAACATCCGTGGGCGTGTAGTTTGTTTTCTTGAATAACTTTTCTGCTGCTAATTTAGTCATGTCATAGCCAACCTTATAAATTAATAATAAAATTGAAAGAGAATGACTTTGGAATGGAAGTAAGATTTCGCAACAAATTACTATTTCTTCTATTTTCAAATACTGGAATATACAGGGCACACTGGATGTACAGGACTAGGCTAAGTATCATTTTATAGAAGCATTACATATACATTCATTGTATATCCTATGTATATGCTGTTGTGATGTAAAACTGTATGTAATATGTATATGCTGTTGTGAGGTAAAACTGTATGTAATATGTATATGCTGTTATGATGTAGAACTGTATGTAATATGTATATGCTGTTTTGAGGTAAAACTATATGTAATATGTATATGCTGTTGTGATGTAAAACTGTATGTAATATGTATATGCTGTTGTGATGTAAAACTGTATATAATATGTATATGCTGTTGTGAGGTAAAACTGTATGTAATATGTATATGCTGTTGTGATGTAAAACTGTATGTAATATGTATATGCTGCTGTGATGTAAAACTGTATGTAATATGTATATGTAAATGTAAAGTTATGTGTATATTTAGACATTGTTGCATGTGAATAGTGTATACTCTCATATTTATTAATTTCATGTATATACAGTGATATGTAATGTATATATATATACAAGATATTATTTATACATTATGGAGCATATTTAAATATACAGAGAATATCGAATATTTTGTGGGATACTATTAGATCAAACTATATTTTGATAGAAGTAATGGGAATTTTTAACTTGCTAATGTTACTGATTATAGTCCCTAACTTTTTTCTGATGACATTTAACATTAAACGGTTTTACTGTAGCTTAATTTTGTTCAAAATAGTACAGTCTAATGTTAAAAAGATACCATCAGAAAAAAGTTACATAATAGGGGTTTGAAATTGAGCTTATGAATCTCTGTCTTAATTTTAGATATAAAGGAACGTAATTAAAGAAAAATAGAGTAAACTAATTACCAATTTAATAAGACTTTTTTCATCAAAAGTACTTTTGGTATCGGTCGCCATTTCTATTCCTAATATTTCTACAGCTTGTTTCTCCAATCCCCTGGTACGAACAAAATCTTCCGATGCTAAAATAACAGCCGCTGATCCATTACTTGGAGGACAACATTGTAATTTTGTGAGTGGCCCAAAAATCTTTTGTGATCCCAATATTTCTTCGAGAGTGTATTCTTTTTGAAATTGAGCGTATCTTAAAAATAATAATTATTTATTTTCTATAAATTGTTAAATAAAAGTATAAATTTTATAAAACGATTGAATTATGAACAAAATATTGTAAAATACATACGGATTATTCACGGAATGTTTGTGATTCTTGTACGCAACTTTAGCAAAATGTTCTGGTGTTGTTCCATACTTCTTCATATGTTCAATTCCTGCATTTCCGTTCATTTGGACGGCTAAAGGTGATCTATTTATGCCCATCAAATTACCCATAAGTTTTAAATGGGCATATAGTGGATGGTGGTGATTCCCATGCTTTAAGAAATTCAATATTTAATTAGTCATCTCTAAAAAAGTACAATGTTTTAATAAACCTCCCGCTAAAGATAATTACCTTAAATATATTAAGGTTTATTTGACATAAAAAAGTTTATCTGTTACACAACAATTTATTAGTTAATGTAATGTAATCTTACGTAACAAAAGCTATATCTTTAGAAATAAATTTACGTTTTCTGAATTTATGAAACTTTTTTATGCAAGATTATATAATGTTCGATATTAAATTAATAAAATATTTTTGCATTTATTTAACGATAATGTACCAGAACTATGTCAAGCTTCGCTAAACAACTAAACCTAACGTTATGTAAAGAATATTACGTTAATAATACATAAGTTTATATTTTGCGTTTAGAGGGCATAGGCTTACATTTACTTTAAGGGCTCCACTTTCCATAATATCAAAACCTAAAGCAAGAACACAATCGTTTTCACCAGATTGTATAAATTTGGATGCCATGTACAAGGCGGTGCTGCCGCTCGCACAATTATTGTTGACATTCATTATGGGGATACCGGTTAAACCCACTTCATAAATGGCTCTCTGACCGGATGAGGATTCACCTACATTAACAGCCAATTAGTTTCATTGCAATGAAAATAAAAATGTAGCATTATTGGGTTGGAAACTCATACTTACCGTTAACATATCCGACGCAAGCTTGTTCGATAGCATTGAATCCAATTGAAGCGTCATCTAAGGCGTTGAGGACTGCTTCCTTTGCCACGTGGTAATAAGAAATGTCTGGCCGTTTTCCTGGTTTCTCAAACTAAGGCAATTTGTATTTTTTTTATTACATATTCTTCATAGTAAAAAAAACAAAGTCAAATATTTATTAAATTTAGAAGTATATTAAAATCGTATGAAACATATCTAATGGTATTTTGTAATCTGTGTAACCTATAAATTTTTTGCTAGAGATTTTGTTGTGGTTCTGGACACTTGATACTTTATAATACATTTATGTAACGTTTACCTATAATATACATCTCAACGCTTATATTACATAAATATTACTTAAGCCTATATATTTGTGTTTATATATAAACTTAAATGCACAGCGTTGCAAATGTACAACAAACTATTTAAATGCTTATAGAGCATCCTAAACGTATAAATATCTGATTCGAAACTGGATATTATTAATGAATAATTTGACATGATTTAAATTTTTAAATTTGTATTGTGGTTGAAAATAAGACATCATGCGCTTTTAGAGTTATAGTCTTTTTCACCTGTTTCAAAGTCAGAACATTTCTAAAAAAAATATTATTTGTAAAATTAATTAGTAATAATGTGTTTACACACCTTTGTCATTCCAACTCCAACGACATAAATTTTAGTTGAAGAAATCATTTTTCACGACCCGATGATGTAAATATATAGATTAAGTACAAAAACATATGTTGCAACTGTTCCTTCTGAAATCGATACTGATCAATAATTATATTTGACCTATTATTTGACCTAATATTATATTTGACCTCATTTTTGCACAGTCAAATCTAATGCAACACATTTAACATCTGGCCTATTTTCCAATTGCATCACTAGAGCGTATAATGCTCAGGATTGAATGTTTCAACTACTATTTTAAATAGTTCTGCTTTTGCATGATGGGAACAATTGATACAAAATAATTAGTTTAAAATAACAAATCGAAATTGAATAATAAAAATATTTTCCTAAATAAAATTAAAAGCAAAATTCAATTTATAAAATTGACGGGGAAAATATAAACAATTTAAAAAAATAAAAATAAACAAGTATGGATGAAGGTACAGATTTAAGAACTAATGTTTGTTACTTGAGATGAAAGAAGAATATACTTTTGTTAAAATAGATAAACATGTTGCATTTTTAAATCTAGTGAAAATAAAAAAGGTCGGATAAAAACCAGAATCGCCTAGATATTTAATATGTAAAGAAGCAGTTCTTATAAAATATGTCCATGAAATTTAGTAAGGTTGCATTAAACGCTAAATTTTAAATTAAACTATTTAAAATAATTTATTAAAAAAATTTAATGTTCTGCTAATGACATCTATTGTAGAGTAGCTTAAAATATAAATGATTTATTTGTTGCATAGATAGCGCCCAGAGTGTATGCAATCTAAATAACAGTGTTTATATATTCACATTTGAAAAATGTATATATCATCAACGGGTTTGAATAAATATTTTGTCTTAGAAAGATAACCTTCTATAATGTTTGTAGATAGATCTTTCAATATCCATCCACAACAGTTATGAAATTATACAGCAATACGTGTCCAACACGTTTCAGGAAATTCAGTCTAACAATTTCTTTTCTCAACATAATTGGCAATTTCCAAAAATATTTACACAACCGTTTTCGAACCACCATACGAATCGCGAAAGTATATAAACATCCACCTGGAACATTACAATGCTTGCTACTGCCAGCTACCTACTGTTTAATAGATACGCATTTTATGTTTAAATTATTGCTAACAAATTAATTTATAATATTTGTCAACTAATTTATATAGATGTTAAATGATAAATAATTTTTAAGCATTTTAAAATCTTTGCTTCTTCTTCCAATCTTCCTTCATCTCAAGAAATGCACAAAATCTAATTTTGCCAAAATTAAAAATAATTAAACTACTAGGTCTAACAACAATAATTTCAAAAATAAATAATGTATACTTCATATTTTATTTATTAGTTAATTATTTACACAAATGCATTACTTGCAAATAAAAAAATTGTTATAATAAAAATTTTGTTCGAACACGTTAAGCTCTTACCGATCTCTGAGCTTTTCTTATGTAATATCTCTCTATGGCACCTTGTAATACATCTCCGACAGTCCTTTTCTTCCAAATATCTATTTTTGGTTTCTTTTCAACTTCCTTAACTTTAACTTTTTCCTCAATTTTAGCTCTCTTTTCTGGAATTTTAAATCCGTCGTTCCACTGTGCCGGTTTCTCTGTTTCCTGATTAACAACAACATCATCTGCTTTATCTTCAATGTCTTTAGATTCCTTAGTAACTGATTTCTCCTTACTATCATTTTCTTCTTTATTCTCATCTTCTGAATCACTTGAAGAGTCTATGCTAAAATCTGAATCTGCATCGATATTTGACTGAATATGATTTCTGGCGGCTTTATTATCTTCCTTTTCTTCGTCAGCATCATCAGCTGCCAAACTCCGTTTGCGGTACACTCGTTTCGGCTTTCCAGTCTTCTTTACTTGTTCCTTATCCGACTCTTCTTTAACGGATATTTCCTCTTTTTTTACAGCAGCATCATCTGTTTTCTTATCTGATCCTAATTGTTGTTCATAAAGATGCCGATAAAATCCTCCTAAAATTTAATAACTTTAAGTATTTCCGACTTATTATAATATGATGAAGAAAAATATACACTCTTTCTACCTAAATCTCTTTGTTTTGTGACATCGCCTATAGCTTCCAAATAATCTTCCCGCTTTTCCTGCTCATCTAGTTGTTTCATTTCCTCAAGCTTCTTTCTATACGATGATGTAACAAATTCTTCTTTGTCAGCAAATTCTTCACCTTCAGCTTGTCTTTCTTTTTGGATCTACAACAATAATAAACTAATTAAATATATTTCAAATACTCTAATAACTTAAATATTTAATATTACAGATTCTGTACAGACCTGACGTTCAACACGTCTCTCGTGTTCCTTTTTACGTTTGTCAGCATTTTCCAGAAGTTTCTGTATATATTTAGGATCTTTCTTTTCATTACTTTTATCTTTTTTTTTCGATTCCGTCTTTTTCTCTTCCATTTTATCATAAACTTCATCATATTGATAAACTGTGGGATCTTCAGCAATAGCTTTCTCCTGCGCTATTCGTGACTATAAAAGAATTAATTATAGAATTATTATGTATGTTGCTCTTTTAAAAATGATTTCAAATATATATTTACCTTTCGTTTTTGGTTCACGTCAACATCAATAAGACCAGTGGGTTTCGAGGAATCCTCATCTGACTCACTGTCATCACCAAATACGTTTGTTTTAGAGAAACTTGGAGGTGTAAATTTTGCTGCTGCTTGTTTCGGAATAACTAAACCATACCTAATAAATAATATATAACAACATAGGTTTATCTATTAAAATTCACACAAAACTTAGATATTAAACCGTTACTTACTGTTTAGCCATGATTTATAGGTTATATATTTTGTATTGTGTTTGAACTGTATTTATATAGACTGCTTGTGTTTATATATGTTGTACAATACTAAATGTATTTTTATGCTAATTATAAACAAATTATTGTAAAATTACACAATCATATATTTGGAAACAGCGCTGACATTTATTATACCACAATCGTATAAATGTTAACAGCAATGCCAACATTGTTTAGTAAATGTTTTAATAAACTTGCTTGAACCTGATGAATAAGTTTAGGTTTAGATTCATAGATGTCACCGGTCTTTAAAAATTGCATTTTAAAAATTAAATTTTGATTTACTATTACTTTAATTAATTACTGTAATTGCTTTCAATTATATTAGCTTCCTTACATATTTAATAATAGTAGCAACGTAATGTATTTGAGGAATGGAGCATTAATAATGTTAGACTTTAAAGTGCCACACACATTTTTCGAAATCTTCAAGAATGTAATCACTCACTTCACAATTTCCACCCTCATTTCAAATTTTGGTTTACGACATTCTTTTTCACTTGGATAGTTCATATATTTTGAATTACCTACGTTCCATATACGTTTATTTTATTAATACACTAGTCATGATGTGTATGGTATATTTGAGGGCTGATTTCTCACCCTCTTGACAATACAATGCACAAATAGACATTAACTTAGTTATTGCACTTGATGTGACAAATAAATGATTCTATTTCCAAACACTACACACCAGGAATGTTACTTGTGTAATTGAATTATTAGTATTACAAGATTTGCGATGTTATAGTTTCAAGGGGGTTCGCTACCCACAGGAGAGGGGCTGAAATAGAAGAGTGATTTTTACGATTTTCTTGCAACTAAATAATGCTTATTTTTTGGTTGAACACATTTTTAGTACATGTTTTCAGTTTTTTAAATTTACTTTTTTAACATAAAAGGTTATCTATAAATTACGTCACAAATATTACATGGTTTTTTTAATCCTTCCGTCCGCATCATTTCCTACATCTGTGCCGTGACACATTAAAAAAAAAATCTTTTTTTGTATCGTTTTTATTTTTTTGAAGTCGAATTTTCTATTAGATTAGAGATTAGGAAGCTTATAACGCCTCCCTTTTCCCTTGTCACGTCTTGTCACATGTTGGAGTCTGCACTGAAAATAGTATATGATGAAAATATAATACAAGTAAACATTTGGTGAAATAGAATGGCTAGGTGAAGTTCTAGTCACTCGTACATTTCAATTCTAGCGTTTGACAAGTTGGAGCAACACATAGAAAATCAATTTTAGTTCAAATTGATTCTCTATCTGTCACAGCAGTCGCTTTTATTCAACAGTGAGCAGTCGTTGCGCCGTCTGTCATTGTGCTCATAAAAGAGACATTCCCTATGAACGACTGAATAGAAAACAAACGCGTTCATAACAAAAAACTCATGAAAAGTAATAGAAATGAAATAGAATTTACTCCAAAATGTTTACTGTGAAATTATTAAGAATAAATACAATTCATATTATGTGTTTAGCTAAAAAATAAAGGATTATCTGAGGTTTGTAGGAAAATGTGACTAGATACGGTAGATTTCGCGTAGAAGTAAAAAAAGGCAATTTTAAGTTTAACTTTGAGGAAGACTCAAGACAAGTCTCCAAAAAATGTCTATTCATTTGTGTTAGCTATACTCTAAAAGTAAAGGTACTTTCAGATAGTCTGGAAGACAATTGTTATTAGATACAATTACATACAAACTTTATGAAACAATACATACTACATTATTTATCCCCTTAGATTTGTTCTACATTTGTTTCGCTTATTTATCCGTAATGATATCAGGGAATACATTCACCTAATCTCATGACTTTTGCCCACTAATTTAGTTACACATTGCACCGCTTTGCGCCCCCTTCGTCTTTTGCCACTCCACCAATCAACCATTGAGTCACCTCTCACTCCCTAAGTTTCAATGAGGGTTTCAATGTTCATGAAATAAACTACCCCAAAATACCAGATTGATGAATCGTACCATTAGCATGCAGTGATACTGCTTTTAATTATACAACGCATTATTTTTATGCGGGCCTATATTTTTCTCTTTCTAGTACTACTCCAATAAACTTGTAGAAGTTTGTCTCAATATCTTAACATCCTTTTTCAGTTGTAATTTGTGTCTAAACATTTCTGCTACACCGGTCGTTCCGCCACAAACATAGACCCCAAAAACTCGGTTCAATTATAACTAGATACAATTGATTTTGCGTGGGTGATAAAGAAGAAAGTCATTTCAGAGAGGCTTGAATATTTATTTTTCTATTATATATATTCCAAAAAAATTTCTGAACACAAAATCGATATCAAATTATCAAATAAAAAATTCATTTGTTTTTACATATATATTTCCTTTTTAATTTAATTTTTTGTAGTTATTATTTAATTAATTTTTATAATTATTATTATGGAGGTCTTACCAGCTGTGCAGAGGGTAATTTAAAAATTTGTTAATAATAAAATAACCCAGTAAACAATTTGGAGTCACTTCGTTATCATATTGAAGAATTCATTTATAGTTCAGTTTCTTACAGTCGTTCATATGAAATGTCTATTTTATCGGCAACAAATGGCGAAATCACTCTACCTGTCAAAGATAAAATTGATGCGACCGATAGTGATAGAAACATCACAAAAAGGGACACTTCACTAAATTGTTTACTGGGAACAGTTCCGATTCCATAAGTGATATTTCAAAAATTTCTGATAACTGTCATACGAAAAAGGAAAACTACTAATGCATCCTAAGGGTGTTCTCACACTGGAACAGACTACGTACGGTGTTCTGTTTATCATTGTTGCGTGTACAAGATTATGGCCTGACAATAGTAGCTTATAGTTTGCGGTCTGACGTAGTATGTTCCAGTGTGGGAGATACTGAAATATGTTAAATATTCCGCAATTATACAACATTACGATTTGTTAATACTTCTATTATCACTGAAGGCATTTCGTTTTCTTGAGTGTCTGTTACTCCAAATAACTTATTACAAACAATTTTTCTAAATCTCGTACGAATCTTAAACGATTCTTATACGATTCGTTTCGATACGTACGAATCATGTCTGATTCTTGTCAACATTGTTTTGGAAGGTTTGGGTTAAAATAAGTAAACGAATTGCATGAATTACTCAATCAGCAGTTGAGAACAAAGATAGGTTGGTATTTAGCAACGAATAGGATCCAAGAACTAACTGTTACGTTCTAAAAAAGGCAATGTACTTTCCATGGATAAAACTAAAACTTTTTACTGCTGTTTGTTTACAGTATCCAGTATGTGACGAGCAAACAAGGCTTGAAATGGAAAGGATGGCTCCCACCAAGAAATTTCAAGAAAAGGTTTGTGCAATTAGAAATCCTGAAATAAATTTGACTCAAAAGAGGTATTAGAATCTAAGGGAATCCCTTATAGGTGTACTTCATCAAATATTACTCACATCAAATTCTATTACATTTGGTGTAAAAATTGGGGGTCTTCGTTTGGAGTCAAAGGAACGTATGATTGGCCCGAAATAAGTCGTTTTCCATAAAAAAATGAGTATAAACGTATCGCAAGCAATCGGCTAGTAGATTATTCGTTACTAAATATAATCAATAGATTCTAAATTCTCTGCCTATGCATAATTTTGATATTTTTAATTTTAAATTTCAGGTTATCTTTTTGCTGATGTGCCAGCTTATTATAACTGCTGTTATTTTGATGATAGTTTCTATAGCAGATATATTCAGAGATTATGTGGCTGACGATCCATGGTTGCTGTAGGATATTTTAATACACTAGATATTCTTAAGCGGCATCAAACATTTAAAAGTTGATTCACATTTTCCAATGAAAGAGTTTCATAAATTCGATATTATAAGAGAGATAAAATTTGATTTTCCTATTTTTAATGGTATTACGCGAGTCAGGTGAAGTTTTGAATATATATATTTTGCATTAGTTTTTTGCCTACTTCGGTTTAGTAAAGCAATGAGAAAACTGTGATAGGAATACAAGTTTTTACCAAGTTTTAAAGTAGCTGTCTTGAAAATTTGGCGTAAATTTTCCATTTCAGCAAAGACACAGTTTAGTTAAAATAATTCGCCAAAATTCTAAACGTCTTTGCGTGAATTTGAAAAATGATAATTGTTTCTATACTTTCTCATAGCTAAATAACTATTTCAATAGTTCAATTTCAGAAAATACTGCAATTTATTACTTTAAATTCATAGTAGTTCATTCCAATAAGGAATAACACAGGTAAAAAAGGTACCAACTTGCCACAAACTAATTTAAAGATTCATTTTCTACTTCTAATACAGAAATTGTCTTACAGTGCAACACTTGTTAGCTTACTAAAAGCTAATGAAAGTGTAACATCTTCTACCTCGATGAATAAATAACATTAGTTCATAAAATTTGTAGTAATACAGTAATATAGAATAAGAAAACTTCAAAAGTTGGTAGAGAATCGTTGGCATACAATATTCCGAACATTTTTTTTGCAACCTTCCTTAAGATAACGAATTTATGATTAAGTTAAGTAATTAGAGCACATGGAGTAATACAGCCTTTATTGCTAGATATCTCGCTGCGATGATTGGATTTGGATGCATTATCACTCTAATATGTTGGCGATCCATCAGAAGGACACAAGTAACGAATTCAATCCTTCTTTTAACGTTCACAGCTTGTTTAGCTCTCGTACTTACTCCTCTGGATTTGTTAATGGATATTGAAGATGTATGGATATAAAGTTAGAAATCTTATCACACATTGTGTCTTACTGGATGTTGTATACATAATATTTATTAGGTCCTGCTGGCTTTGGGAATAACTGTCATGCTTTGCATTGCACTAATTGTCTGTGGATGTCAAACGACTTGTGATTGGACGCTTTGTGCGCCGGTTTTATGCATTCTGTTCTTTACTTTGTTATTGTATGCATTTCTGATGCTGTTTATGAGATGTAAGTAATTTGTGATACTATTTCATAAATATAATCTAACGCTTTGCGAAATATCTGTACAGGATATTATTTTCACATTATGGAGGATATATGAATATATAAGGAATATTTAATAATGTGAGAAGTATCTGTAACATATATATGCAATCTTGTAATCATATTGAGAGTGTTTATTGTACTCTGGAATATGCAAAACTCAATGCATCGCTCTCACTATTTCTTGGACAACCTTATTATTAAAATTGGCATTTCGTTTGTCCATTGAGTCCCGAATTTTCTACATAAAATAGCTTGAATTCAAAGTTGCTGGCATTCATTTGAAACGATATGCCATCAATTTACTCTTCTACCATTATTTTAATCTAAGATTTTTTTCTGTAATTTTATATTTGTTCTCTTCTATTTCAGATAAGATTTTTATAATTATATTCGCAATATTGGGCGTCATATTTTTCAGCATATTTCTTGTGTTCGACACTAATCGGATAATGGGTGAAGATCGTGCCTACACTTACTGTTATGCGGAATATATTTTCGCATCATTATCTTTGTACTTTGATATTGTATTGATGTTTATGTGTCTACTATTAATGATTCGTACGATACTGGTAATTGAACCAGAGATAAGTAGAACATACTAATTAAGTACAAAATAAATGAAAACATCAATTATTGTTTTTATTCCTTTAGATTATTAATAATTTTATTTAGTGACTAAAGTTTGAATGAGTAGAAAACTTAGAAAAGTTATAGCTTCGCTTCGTCCCGTTGAAGAACAGCGTGTTTATATAAGGCTTTGAATTAAAAATAATTTTTTTAAGAGCGAAATCTATAAGTCTTGAATTCCATAAAAACACAGTTTCCATTAAACATCGAAAAAGTTTCCCGCAAAACACAGTTTAGGATTGTCTAACATGACAAAAGTTACGTGTTACATAAATAATGTTATCTTACATATAACGTTTTGTTACCCTTTCTCTGTTTTTTTGGAAAATAAATCAGCCGAATTAGTATACTCATAAAAGTTCTTAAGAACAGTATATTAAGGCTATTGAAATAGCTATTAAATAAGGCCTTTTTACATTAAATATTACTAGGTTACGCTTAAGTTAATTAATATTACATAATGGGCTTGTGTGCTATGTCTTAATTTCTATAAAAGTGTACTATATATTGATAAAGTGGGTTACTAGAACCTCAAATGTTCAATTATTTTTTAATAACTCCTTATATGTTAAGAGATATTAACAATTAAAATAGTCATTTTGTCTCTTTAATTATTAAAGGGATTCAACGTTGTACACATTCCAAGTGCATGTGACATCACAATCCTTGGGTAAGGTTACCAACCTTACAGCTCATAAATCTCTGCTATATGTATTTATATATCAAAATATCAAATATTATTTACAGCTATTTCAAGGAACACTCAAATTCCAATATTATGTCTGCCTTAGCAGGGTTACATAATATAAAAACTTATTATTCTTTGACTTGACTTGATTATTTTACTACCAACAGCTACAAAACATTACCACAGCACTGACCTACTCAACAAATAACTGACGTTAAAATGCATTTCACGTCATACAAATATGGTCGACCATTTCTAGCGCTAAAACTAGACACGCCAATACACATTTATTAGCATCAATTTCAATCAACAATTGAAAAATCGACCACTAAAAAATGAGGACACAAGCCCATTTTATGTTTAGCGGGTTAGATCAGCAAGTAATATCGGTATTGTTTAGTTCGAAGCAATTTTATACAACGCTACTATAATTATATTTTTCGTAGTAACTATTTAAACATAAAATCACATTTTGTGACATATTTAGTAAGTGACTAGTAATTGGTCCTTTCTTCTAATATGCCAAACATTTTTTATTCTTTTATTCAATTTTCAAATTGACATCAAATTGCCAAAGAGAAACATATTCATTTGTTTTTCAATTATATATTTTTGTATTTAGACTTTTAATTTTATTTTTACTAATTATTTATATATATATTTATTTCTGCAAATATCTGTGAAGTAAGATGGAGGTTTTTCCACCTGTGGAAACGGTAAATCAATAATTTACTAATAGAAATAACCGTAGAAATGAAAACGAAATAAATTTACCTGCTAATTGAAGAAGAACACTGAATTTTCTATTTATCTACTTAATAGACCTTTTACAGGAACAGATTCAGAAGAACTGTCTGTCAGTTTATCATCTCCCAGTAAACATTTTGGAGCATTTTAGAGTCACTTTGACATCATATTGGAGATGCGTATGATTTTTTTGTCATGAATGAGTTCATTTGTAGTTCAGTTTCTCACAACCGTTCATATGAAATGTCTGTTCCACTCCACCTGTCGGAATACAAATGAAGATAGAGTTGATGCGAACTATAATTGAAGTGAAATAGTGATAGAAACGTCACAAAAAGGGACACTTCACCAAATGTTTACTGGGCTATGAAAACACTAACCGAACAGAGGCGTAGCCCTGATATTGGGGGCTCTATTCCTTACTTTTGCTCACTAGTAAGTTGATGCAAAACTCTTCTGCTTTTCTTTAAACTCCATTAGATTCTTTGAAACGTTTGTCCCACATTACTAGTAAGCGAAAGTTAGAAAAAGAAGCCTTCTTTCCTCAACGGATTTGTAGAACGTAAAACGATTCATATTGTTTACAATTAAAAGTGTATTTCTGTACAATTTGTTTTAGTATCCTTGCGATGCCGCTATAAGAAGACGACTTCTACTTTGTGGTGATATCAGAGCATTTCAAAAATTGGTTTGTTATTTATATTATAGTTTTTGGACAAAAACCACTTAACATATTTAACATTACAGAGCCATTCCCAATATTATAGTCACAGAATATAATATAATTTAATTATTAACTCAATATAAATTGTTATATATAATATAAATATTGCTATTTTTCACAAGCTGGACTTTATTTTATTTATAACAGATTGTAGATTATTAGATTGTAAGATTAAGAGATAACCGTACTGTCTACAAGTATCAAGTTTTATGTTTTAGTATTAGAAAGTATGGAGTATACATACTTGCAAAACCAGAGATGTGCATTTTTCAAATACATATACTCAAAATGCAAATACAAAATAGTAAATTACTATTTTCTATTTTATATTTAAATATCTTTTAAAAGTATAGAATTTTATATTTTATTCGAAAACTTTTACACACCTATTTCCTATTTGGAAAATACAAAATACTTTTTTCAATTTTGTTACATCATAGTGTTAATCAGTAAATATTATTTTATGAATATAAACTTAAAACCCCATCAATATTAGCACCATCTATGATCTAAAACTATCTGCACAATTGTCTTAATAGCCCCTACTACTCCCACATGCGACATCCAACATTTATATATTTTCATTCATAGGTTGACATTATTTAGACATGAGTGTACTAAATGTGTTGTACTTTTAACGTACAGACTAGTGCGACATAAACATGCGACACTAATAAAACCCTTACTTTTGTTATTTTTTAAAATTCTAGGTAATATTTTTATGAAACAAAGATGTTTCAAAACGAAGTCTGTATTTATCAAAGAGAATTCTCATAATTATTAAAAAAAATAACATTTATATTAGTAACATAAAGAGTATTCTATTTTCTCAAATGTATTTTTAAAATACCTATTTTGTATTTATAAATACTACCATGAAATTTATTTTTTATTTTGTATTTGAAATAGGAAAATAACGAGGTATTTGCATTTTGTATTTAAATACTTTTGAAAAGCATTTGTGCACATCTCTGTGTAAAACTGAAATTAGTATTAAAACTTATACATCATATTTCATTTAATTTACGTTTTGTGCTATATTCAGTTAACTAAATATTTACCTAAAATAAATAACTAAAATTATATATTTATATTATGAATTTCAGGTTGTCAGTCTGGTGGCTCTTCAATTTGCTATCACCGTAGTCATAGTGAATATAACATCTGTAGTGGGTCAATTTAGATACTACTGTGAAGAAAATCCATGGCCACTGTAGGAAATTTTAATGAATTCTTATATCTAGTATTAAAAAATAAGCAAAAAGTAGCTGCCCAATTTATATTGCACCACTGACCAAATATAATAATGATGTATCTATTGTTAGGTACATTGCTGCGTATATAGCCATAATTTGTGTGTTAGCCCTAATTTGCAGTAGCACTTTGAGGTTGACGAGGAATAGAAATATTTATTGTCTCGTATTGTTTACAATATGCTTGTCAATCATGATTACGCCTCTGGATATCTTACAGAATATTGAAGATGTAAGGGTCGTAAAAGAGCGTCTCCCCTGATGCAACATCCAACGTTTCACCTATACAACACAAGCATAATCTTGTTTAAATGCGCCAAATTGGTGAAAGAAAATCTGGTTATCTGATTAATTGAAATCACTGCAAAGTACAAAACAGCGAGTACACGCGCTTACAATTTTGTCTATATTTCCTAAACCAATTGCAGCATATAAACATATCATATATCGTTAAATAGGTTTTTTAATGTTCTACAACTTTTATTTCAACATTTTTTTGAAAAATTAAATGGTTTACATATAAATGCATAAAGAAATTAATAATTAAATTATTTGTAACATTAATTTACCAGCTTACCACACATTTTAGAGATTGGTGACTAACCTTTAGTAAGCGTACGAATTAACGTAGCTATTTGACCTGTACTTTAATTTATTATACACAGAACCATAGCCGCGCACAGGTCTGGCAAAAGAGAGATTGAAAGTGATGCGTTTAATTGAATTTTAATTGCATGTACATGAAAATCGTGCCATGAACATGCTTGCGATTTCTAACCTAAGTTTTAGTAAAAGGTCAGTTTCAATTAAAAGTGTTCTTACTATTAAAGTTTTGAACATATTCATTCATACAATAATCTTAAAAATATTAAGACTTTTCTTTAAAATGTATTTTTCTGTCATTTTTGACAGATTGTTTGGGGTCTTTGCTTAGGGACTCCGCACAAGAGGCGACTAGTTGCAAACCTTAGCCCCGAATCTACCCGAAGCGAATGTGATTACAACTGTTGTTAGTGAGAGATCGAGATATGAGATAAAACACGAGAAAGGCACACGAGTCGGCTGATTGCAAACTAAACGCGAAACGAAGTTTTCAACGAAAACGAGCACGAGCCATGTAGAGTCGTGTATCGTGACGCTATAGAATTTTAAACAATAGCACAACAGGGCATTCTATTGTGTTATATTTGATTGTATGTATGTATTTAAATATTTTTCGTAAACATCTCTGTTGATGATGTCATCATGAAACCAACAGTGCACTGCGACCGAGAAATCTAGTCGCTGAATATATGCTCAAAACCAGTTTAAAATCAGTTGAATTATGTTCGTGCCGTGTGTTTTATCTCACTCGTAAACACTTTCGTTCTTTTACTAACAACACAGTTGTAATAACATTCGGTTCGGGCAGATTCGGGGCTAAGGTTTGCAACCAGTCACGTCGTGTGCTGAGGGCGTTTCAGTGCCGCAAGTGAATTGTGTCGTTAAAGGCGTTACTTTTTCCATCTAGATCGCTCCGTTGTTGCTATACCTGTGAACAGGATCATGCACAGAACTGACAATTATGCAATACTTGATGTTGTATAGTGAAGTTGCACCAGTGTAGACTCTTCTTAAAGATGTTAATATTTAATTACTTGTTTTTTATTCCAGTGTAATCACACTCGCAAATGTTGTAGGTCTTGTTGGCGTTCCTTGTAACGATAATGCTTTGCAGTGCATTACTTTGCTGTGTCTGCCGTACGACTTGCGATTGGACACTCTGTGCTTCAGTGCTTTGTATTATGTTTTCAGCTTTGTTAATATATGGATATTCCATCATATTTTTCAGAAGCAAGTATTTTTTATATTAATACCTTACTTAAATCACTGGCTTTAGAATAATACATATTAAAATTACGTATTTTTTAACGTAATATTTTTCACCTAACTTTGCATTTTATCATTTACCGAAGTTTAACATAATTAAATTAAATAAATGCGAAAGATATTAAAACTCTTTTAGTAATGTATTAATGGGCTTGTGTCCTCATTTTTTAGTGGTCGATTTTTCAATTGTTGATTGAAATTGATGTTAATAAATGTGTATTGGCGTGTTTATTTTATTAAATAGATATTTTATTAAATATCTAAATGTTGACGGAGATATAGCAATATAGAAATGGTCGGCCATATTTGTATGACGTTAAATGCATTTTAACGTCAGTTATTTGTGGAGTAGGTCAGTGCTGTGGTAATGTTTTGTAGCTGTTGGTAGTCGAAATAATCAAGTCAAATAAAAGAATAATAAGTTTTTATTTTATTTAACCCTGTTACGGTAGACATAGTATTGAAATTTTATTGTTCTTTGAAATATATGTAAATAATATTTGATATATAAATACATATAGCAGAGATTTATGAGCTGTAAGATTGGTAACCTGTAAACTTGTCAGAGTTCTGTCAAGAATATATCTCTTTTACGCTCTGTCGTATAAAAGAGATAGCAACTAGCGGTTGTAATGTCACATGCAATTGCATGCAACCTTTAATAATTAAAAATACAAAATGACCTCCTTAATTGTTAATATCTCTTGACTATAAGGAGTTATTAAAACATAATTGGGCATTTGAGGTTCTCGTAACCTACTTTATCAATATATAGAACAATTTTATAGAAAGTAAGACATAGGACACAAGCCCATTTACCCACAAAATACAAAATTCATGAACAACTTTTTTTAAATTAAATTTTAGTTTAAATTTAGTATTAAATGTTTATATAATAAATTGTATATTATATAATAATTATTACATATTAATTATTTTTTATTTCAGATAAGTACTATATAATTTTATTTGGACTTTTATGCGTCGTATTTTTTTGTGTTTTATTTGTTTTTGACGTAGCGCGTATAATGGGCTGTTATTGCCAAAGAGCTTTCACAATCTCAATGTGCGAATATATTTACGCTGCTGCATCCTTACATTATGATATTATGTTATTGTTTTTAAGTCTTTTGTTAACGATTACAACAATAATGTGGATTGCACCACAGAAATATTCTAATTGTTTATAAAAATAAAACTGTTAAGATTGCATTTTTAGCAAATTATCAAAAAGTGTTTTTTTAAATATTGAAATGTTTTATGTGTTAATATCATACTTATTATAATTGGTGTGTTTTGTATTGCATATTCATCAGGCGGTGTACATAACTATTTTCAGTCGGGGGTCAGTTTAGAATTTTACGCATAGGCTTTGCAACATTAAAATTTATTAACTTCCTTGCAAGTAATAATAATAATAATATAAGTATTTACGATTTGTTTTATGTTGACGCTGAAATTACGAGATTCCTTAAGCAATAAGATCGCTTGGTCAGTAGCAAAAATACCAGTGCGTTGACCTGTTGAATTAGATCGTTTATATTTAATAAAATATTAACTAGCATATTTATTATTGCAGATAATGTTTATACTAATGTTATTAGTGTTGCCACCACTGTGTTCACCATAAGGGTGAAGTTAGAATCATAATCGTTATGACACGAAGTTGTTAACATTTGTTTTAAAATTATTATTGTATTTACTTGTTGGATTTGTTTCTTCAGGTATACAGGCAGTGTTTAATAGTTCAATTTTATGTAGTATCTAAATGCAAATACAGTTACTTAACAGAATTTGTAACTATTTACAGTTACTTGTACTTTCTTAGCAGATCTATTGTATGAGACGTTGGTAGCTTGACATAAATTGAATTTCTAGATACTGAACCTGTCTCTTAATAATATTAGTCTATTTAGTAATTATTCAGACTGATTTATTAATCCATATTTTGACATTTTCAAGTTGCCAATTGAAGATACATACTTATATATATATACATAAAGTAAAAAATCATCGAGTTGAAATCCTATAATTTAAAAACACGTAATGGTCAATGTGCGAAGAAATGTCCCGTAAAAAAGATTACACCACCAGCTTACCATCTTGTAGTAGTAAGACCACAAGACTTACGAGTATACTACACCTTGAGACTCAAAAGACCGTTCTTGTAATTACAAAATGGGCGTGTCTAATCACGATTCGGTCGCTACTGATAGTACCACCGTTCACCGGTAGAGCCACATATTACAACATTTAGAACTACTCGTTTCTAAAGGCTGATTTACAAGATATATATATATATATATATATATATATATATATATATATATATATATATATATATATATATATATAAACTTATTTATTTATATCCATCAATTGCACGCACTAATAGATAGGTCTGTGAAGTCACGTGGTGGAAATACTTTTATTTACAATTTAAAACTAATGAAGCAAACATGAATGGTTACGCTTTTGCTCGCTAGTGGCGCTGTCATCTAAGAGTCTTGAGAATGTAGATCACGGTTGAAGCAGGTAACACTTTTAAATGTTATGCTCTCAGTAAAACCTATTTTGTTGCATTTTTTCGTAAGTGTATTGTTTGAAAAAGTTTTAACGATATTGTGACATAAGTAAGATCGTTTTGTAGCAGCGCAGAAATCTCGACAAATTTTAGCAGTTTGAATGATGCTCTATTGTAAAGCCAGCTTTCTGATATCAACTACTTTTATTCTTGTGTTGTAGCTTTTGGTGTTGTATTTTATATTTATAGTAGTAATGGCCTAATGGTCCTCATTCTTCACCATAGCACACCGCACTCGTATCACAGCAATATGCTCTTGGTCTTACTCTGGGTAAAACGCTGCAAGTATAGCATGGCGGCGAATAATAAACCGCAAATAAAATGAATAAAAAAGTCGCTATTTAAAGTACACTCAAATCGCATAATTGCACAATAAGATGAGATCTTGATAGTTTTTATTGTTTTACATGAGATTTTGGATGAATTCTTTTAGTATAGTCCAAAAGAATTTCTTATTTATGTTATGTTGTCAATGCACAAATAATTTTCCAATTTATGTATGCCCAGTTTCTTATCCTAAATTTGTATAACATAACGCCCTGTTGATGTTGTGATAATTTTATATATTTCATTGGTCAGGTTTGTTTACTGAAATATATTATTTTAATTTATCGCAAAGTGGCAACTCTTATTTCTCCCATAATCCATTGCGACAGCTATATAGAGTGCGAAAATTAAAACGTCATCAACGAGTGTATTAGTCTAATTAAAAAATATAATTTCTTTTAAGTAAATGTTTTTTCATGACTGTAAAAGTGATTGTGATTTTAAATAAATATCTTAAGCTTAATATGAGCTATTTATTGTGTCACCAAACTTATTTCTATTAACAGAAACATGTATTATAAAAATGTGTTACATAACCTCAGACTTGACTTTGAATTAAATTTCCAAATAAATACAACATATAGTGTCAAATAAATAATATAATTGTGTTTGTTTATAAATATTTGAGTATTAATTTAAAACAATTAGCTATTCTTTTGAAAGTGTTGACATTTTAAAATAGAGTAATGACAATTCAAGATTTCAAGAATAGATGGCTCTGCGTTGTCAAACGTTCCTGCACTGTCAGGTTAGACAATTGGTTTTAGCTTTTGCATGTTTTTTATAGTAAACGTCAAAATATGTTAATAAATTAAATAAGTTATTCATTATGTGAACATTTTTAACCCAATAACTTATTTACAACTGTTCGTTATAATTGTCATAGTTGTGTAATCTCTTACGGTATTAGTTGGTACAGTATGTTAAATATACTACGTATTGAACTATATCGATTATACAGTATGTTAGTGTGACATCTCCGATTTGACTTTGACTTTTGATTAAATTAAGATTTCGCGTAGGATTATTTCGGAGCCGATATATATTATCAGCGTAAGGGCCGCTGATGGCTAAATGCGGTTCTATATTGGGTTGCTTTTTAAACTATACTTTTAATTGTTATTGAGGTTATAAACGTTAAGTACAATTTTATATTAAGTGCATTTTATTCCACTGTTTATATAGAAATCGAAGCATTTATAAGAATTACGTTCGTGCAAGCTGTCGTGTTGCTCTGACTGATATTTTAAATTAATTATTTTCTGCCACCAGATTACTTTTTCCACTTTAACGCATAACTCGAGCATAAAATATTAGCAAATCGTCCATAATGGTATATTGGTATACTCTTCGAAGCTCCTCGCCCATGTGTACCGATATATTGCAGTACATGCGATTATTTTGTAGTGGATTCTCGCAGCGTTCAATGAGAAAACGGGCTACGCCTGGGGGAGGAGGGGCAGAGGCTCCTGGTAGCGCTAGGTAGCCGTTGTAACTCAGCCGCGACCACTGCTCCTAGATAAACACTATAATAAACTTCAAACCGCGAGACCCCGGCAGAACCGCGACCCGCGACTCGGGAGATGTAGTGTCGCGACTTGGATAGTATCGTCGGGTAAGAAATTTATCAAGAGGTAGTACCGTCACATTAAAGACAACGGATACAGAATCTAGATTTTTTACTCCACAACATTTTTCATACCAAAAAAACTATTAATGAAAATCTAGTGCTTTAAACTCGGGTCATAGCGCGCCCGTCCTACCTCTTAAGCAGGCATGTCATACACAAATTTAAATTTGGGGGCCCCGTAATTCGTTTTAAAAATTGTACTTAAATTTATTAAATTTGTATTAGTAACTTTGTTAAATGTTGATTTACTTGAGGTATGAGAAATTGTTATTTATGGGTAGCGCTTGCAAATTTTCTTTTAAAATTCTTATTAAAATATTCGCACTATTTGCGCTATTCGCACTATTCGCACTATTTGCAGTATTCGCACTATTCGCACTGTTCGCACTAAAACTGGTAGTGAAGGGAAGAGGTAGATGGCATAGATAGAGAAAAGGAGCAAGGAAAGAGAAGGAATGGCACTGTAGAAACAGAAGAGAGAGTAGCAGGAGGAGTGAAGCAGTAGCAGTAGCAGTTTTCAATTTATTTTTCTTTTGGAAGGAGTGAGAATACGAGAGAGATATAATAAGGATAAAAAATGAATTAAGCACAATGATGTGTAATGAAATGAGTTAAGGCAGAAGAATGTAGTACCCAATGGCAAAAACATTAAAATAAATAATAAATAAAAAAATTATCAGTGCATACATGTTTATAATTTAAAAAATGGACAAATGAATTATGAATTGAAATGAATGATTGAATAATAATTCCAAGGGAATCAGATATTAATTAATGAATAATTGGACTACCTCTCATCAGTTAATATTTAATAATTCAAATGACGATTATTTTTGTATTTGTCTTTAGCTGCATATAAACCTAAAAGTTTTATAGAACTTGTTTCAACAATCCATTTTAATGTAGTTTTAAAACCCGGCAATAGTTCACAACTTCCGATTTGTTTTGGGATTTGGATCAACTCTCTCGTGAACTTCTCCATATGCAATAATAAATACATTTATACATATAGCTGTAATATACAAAAACTATATTATTCTATATGGATGATAAATATAGTACATTTACAATATGGGTACTATTATAATCTTAATTTTGTATTTAAATTAGATCGACTTATTTTTATGAACCTGGTTTTGCAGTAGTTATAGCCAGACACGAAAAGAGGATATATCTAATTTCATTTCTAACTAAAATGATAAGTGTTAGAATGGTTGCTCCATATTAATATCAGGCGTTTTGAAATTGTAGCAGAAAATTCAAGCTAGAAATGAGATAGAATGCTGTGGATAATACCATATATAACCAAGGTTTATGAAACATATAGTTAAAAAATGTTACGTCACATAGTCTCAATAAATAAAGTAAAATAAAGTTAGACAATTATTTATTGATTTTCTAAAAAGAAATTATTGGTAGATTTGACTTTTGCTTCGAATTCCTTTGCCTGGCATTAAAGGCATTTTACACAATAAAATGTATTCCTTCGAGTCTGATCTATTTTTTTAGAATTTTTTTTTATCCAATCACAAGTCTACTTCACACTGTAAATTTTTTAGTTCCTCTTTGTTTAAAACTATCTATAGTTACTGATCGTTAAACACAGTTACATGTATTTAAGGTTTATTTAACCTAACCAAAGTTACCTATAACGTAAACCATTTTACCTAATGAAAAAGTTATCGTGACTTATTTTGCTGCAATTGTAAAATAAATCTATCCTTTTGCGTTATAAAACTTTTTAGAAATTTTAAATTCTTAAGAAGGTTTTTTAAAGATTTAACTAGCTACTTTAAAAGTAGCTATAAAGTAACAAAGTAAGACTCTTTTTAGATGAAATATTACTAGGTTTCGTTTAAGTAAATTATTACATGTTACCTAAATTTTAATACTGAAATTTAAAAGAAACAATTAAATTCATTACGGAGAAGAACTTTGGTAGCTCATGAGACCATAGAATAACTTAAGATTTAGCTCTAATTTCGGCAGTCATTGTAAACGATGTCATATCATAATATAGACTATGGGATGTGTATATATACTTCTATATATACATATATACACACAAGTATATATAGAAAAGAGTATGGGGTATTACACTATACTAGCGAAACACATTTACTCGGATGGGACGGGGTAGCGAGAAGTGAGGGGACGGGTCCTTGTAATAACCAATCTATATGCATAGATTTTTCTAACGGTGACAAGAAAGTATACAATTTATTTAGTACAAATATATATGTGAATAAATATGATACTTTATAGCGTCCACTTCATCTCCGTGGCCACCTGGCGGACGCGGATGAAACTAAAATTAAAGTTAGTATCACAATTTTAAGATATGTTAAAGGGTAGTTTTCTTATGCAAAAAATGTGTTTTTTGTTTTAAAAGCTTATGTTTTTAATTTTTCTGATCTGTGGCCTTATTCCTTAGTCTTGCGAGTAATGGTCGTGAACGAACAGATATTACTTATATGAGTGAAACATTTTACGAATCTTGAGTAGCTTAGATTCTTTCTTCTTCAAAGAAATACAGTTTTGAAATGTTTTTATTTTTGTGTTCTATGTAATTTAGAATATAAACTATATACTGCACGAGTATAAATTTGTAATTATTAATTTGGAATAACAAAATTATAATGTTGAAATTAGAATATAAATTTATAATTTGGAATTTGGAATAACAAAATTATAATGTTTAATTTAGAATTGGTGTTGGTTTACTCAAAACTCGAAACTAGAATGAATTCAGATCAGAAATGTTCCACGGTAATTATTGAGTTTCTAATGGATATAATGGAATATCATATCGCTGCCTGATAATGTTCACACTATATTAATGATAAAAGTTCTACCCAGGCTAGCCTGAGATACGAACTCAGGGAAATCATAGCCAAGTATTGAAACACTGCTCCGGCAGCGATTTTCAACACGGCACCCCAATAGTATTTAATATTTTCTTGGATTCGACACCGGCAAACCAAGTTTTCCCTATTGTTGTTGTGCCAATGGGGAACTACCTTTATAAAATAGATAGTATCACATTCAACATGGCCGAGGTAGCTATACACATAATAATAATAATATATAACAGTCAGGGAACAGACAGACACTGGGATAAGTTTTGCTCAAAAAAAGTTGTGAGGGTTAACAGTACGGCATGGTAAATATCTTCACCTCCGTCCCCCGGCGACGACTCCCTCCCATCGGAGTAAACTCCCCGTCAACTCCTTGCCAGGCGTCCGAATATCAGAATTCGCGAATTGTCAAACCACGCGATGACAAGATTTATACCGTTTATGCTTTAAATTAGTTGAAAACAAAAATTCAAGAGAGCTTTTTGAATAGACTTGTAGAGGAAAGTCGAGCTTATACTGAAAAACACAATTTGATATCTTTTTATTGACATGGTCATTTCTTCAAGGTCAAAAATGTAGCTTACTTTGAATATAATTATAGGGTAGATTAACAAAGGCTTAAACATTTTCTTGCGGTAGCGACAGGATTAGCTAATTTATCAGGGAAAAAGTGTACAAACTACAAATAACATTATTTACCAAAATGTTGACATGAACGTATACTCCGGGAATTTTTTTGTACATTTTGCGAAATTAATATGAAGTATGATTTTAGAAAGTAACACTGGATAAATTTAACTTTTAAGAGCAATTGTTAAAAAAGAAACGTACCACAAATTTTCGAAATCTCATTTGCAAATTTGGTATAAGAAAAACGTTTGTAGTCGTATTAGCACGCTTTATCATGAGAGGAAGTTTCTATTTTCATTATTAATACACTACTGTATATATTTTATACGTCCGTATTCATAAAATGGTTTACACGTCTTTACAGCAAAGTGTTACACTACAATCTTGTCAGAATCGAATATTTTCTATGCGCTGGTCAATTATTTGTGCCATCTGAGAATAATTAATGAGCAATCGTTGCTGATTTGTTCAGTATTCTTAAGTTCTAAGTTGCTTTAGTTGTTTTAAGTGCATTTGTGTATATTTAACGTCCATTTAATGGTGTACTAATGGGTTGTCGTTTATGTTTAGTAGCGAAACGGTGAGAGAAGAAAACGATATAAATATACAGTGCTGAGAGTACAGAACAGAGGTTCATTTCAGTCTACTCAAAAAGTTGGCGTCATAAGCGTGTCATTTCCATTCTTTACATACGCTTTTCTTCTTACGTTTGGTTATGCGTTTGGTGCGAGCAATGCGAACATGTGGACGCTTGTCTCAATACATAAACGCACGAGCTGCAAATCCTTTTGATGTATCCTTCATTCATACACCGGCAAATGTTAACTGCTACTTACAAACATTCTGGATGAAGCATTTGTTTGCGAAATCAGCTTAAGGTGGACGTAAAAATATACGGCGGCTGTCAAACTTTACCATGAGATAATCCCTTTTAGCGGATGTGATATCATAGCCTTTAAGTTCTTGCAAAAATCTTCCAGTTACATTTTACTAAAGCGTATCGGCTTGACTGATCTAAATTGCAATACCATTTTTTCTTCACAATTCGTAAACAATGAAACAACTTGCAAAAATTCTTGTCAAACGTCACTCAAATGCAACAACGGTCCTGAAATGATTGAAGTCATGTTTACAATAATATTTATCTTAACAATAATCTTCACACATCAACAAATACCATAGCGAGTTGACGAGGAATATACAACAGGGTACCTAGGTACAATAAAGTAATTTTAATCCTACAATTCGGCAACCCTCAACCCCCTTTTCTCGCCTTGTGTGGTCTACTACGCCGTGTTCTGTTGGTAATACTGTGGTAGACTTTTTGGGGATTTTGAGGTTATTTTTCACATGAACAATTCTTTTATTTTGTACCCTGTTTAAGTACCCCACTTTTTTTTTCATCGTATAGAATTTGTTTGGATTTTAAGGGGTCCTTTTTTAAAAGAACTAGTCTTTTGACAAAAGCATCAAAATGAATCCAATGCGTGTTGGATAAGCTGGGATTATAGGAACAGAGGTACAGTGGAGCCGCCTTGTGGAAAATGATAAAATTAAAAAAGATAAAACCTACAAAATATATAGATTTATTTTAACGCTGCGGATTTCTTTTTGTAGAAAATTAAAAAAATGTAATATGCTAATAAACTTCTTTCAATAATATGTATATTGAAATTATCACTTGTAATATTTGTGCATAAAATAGCTCCGCTAACTAAATTAAACTAATGAATTTATAGTTAAAAAAAGAAATAACATCTCTCTATTATAATGTTTATAACTGTCAAAATGTTCCATCGTTTTTATGAAAACCTCATTAGAACATAGTGACCGATAGGTACTTATCCAGTATCAAAATCGTGTATCTTCTAAAAGGCGTCTACAAAAGAAATGTTCAAATTATTCTTAAAAGAAATCATTAAATAATATATCAATTATCTCATAATATTTTGTGTGTTGAAAATCGTTTTTTAAACTATTTTTATACCATCGTCAGTTGGAATTATGTAACGATGTCGTCTGTACCAATATCGTCCTTACTGACATCATCCGTAACGATATCTTCCGTAACGATATAATCCGTAACGATATTCTACGTATCGATATCGTACGTAACGATATCGTCCGTTACGATATAATCCGTAACGATATCGCCCGCAACGATATAGTGTATTAGTAATATAGCGCCAGCAAGGTCACAAAACGTGGATAAACAATTAAAACTTGATACATATTTAGACAGGGAAATCTGTCGCTAAAAGGAGGCTCTTAATGTCAAGTTGCTGCCGAATGGAAGCGTCTTCGAGCTTATATGGCTTACTCAAAATGTACGGATCATTGACCTATCTTCCTGACTAAAGATGAGTTTTTATTAAAATAGAGTAAGTATTATGTTGTCCTTACGTTATCACTGCTTTCACAGCTGCTATGAACTAACTGCGCCTGATATGATGAAACCTTACCTACTGCATTTATATATAGTACATACTCAAAGTGCCCCTAATGGGTACTGCTTATATTGCACATTTCATGGGATATGTAACTGAAACCGTGATACCAGATAATGTTTCACACTCTTTTGTTATTATAGGATATTATCCTACCTGGATGGTTGTATTGGTTAGCCACTTACCGACAAATATCACAATGTACTCGTATATCATAAAAATAATATAAAAAACAATACTGACCTTCCCCTATTTGTTGCTTGTGTTGCCCTTTTCTCTTCTCCCCGATCAATATGCTGCTAATCCTATAGCAAACCACATTTAAATACAAATGTATCAATGTTATCCTGTTTTTCCAGAAGTGTCAAACAATATTAAACATGGTTGAACAATTTTAGCGGAAGATTTTCTACTTATAAGTTGTTCTATTATGAAATGCAATTGATGATAAATTTGCAGATAGTTTAATTTTTTTGAAAGGGTACAGAGCGTTATAAATTTGAATTAGAAGAGTATACGAAATTTAAAAATTTAATTTTGTGGCAAATGTGAGGTATTTTTCACAAAGTCCTATGCAATATTGCTTTCTTTCCAGTGCAACTGTTCTATATTATTATGTTCCAAGTGATAGTTTATCACCCTATATGTTCCAAGTGTAAGTTTATATGTTTACGAGATTCGTATGATGGCTTGAAAACGGCTGCATATATCTTATTGAAAATTTCCTATTTTGTAATAAATTCTAAGACTTTTGGCGTCCTCGGATTTTCCCTCGAATTTCCTGGAAACCCGTAATATTAGAAAAATTGGGAAATAGTGGGCACTTTTTGAGGTATAACTTTTAATTCGTAAAAGATAGAAAATAGATATTTTGCATGTGTATTAATTTGTATTTACTTCTAATATATTTCAAAATTTAGAAAGTAAATATCGTACCTACGTTATCGTACCCACGATATTCGAAACTTTTACAAAAATGTGTATTTATAGCTTGAATTGAATTGTGTTTTTATAAAAATAAGTAAGTTAAGGAAAGAGATTCTGTTTCAAGTAATTATTTAAGGCAAGAATAAAATCAACAATTAAATACATCATCATGGTACAAGTATCGTACAGACTATAAAACTACCTTATAAAAAAATAACTAAGGATTTACTAAATAAAAAACTGCGTTTTGCTCTTTATACAATTTTAACGTAGGTAGCATGTGTTCTTTAAAAGTAACACCATATTGCTTTTTATATACATCTTTCAGGGCTACCAATAATCTTTTTGGAGGATCCCATTGTTACCTTTCTGACCAATCATATAACGAAAGAGTTATATCTACGATCTTTGTATAAAAAATAAAACGAGTTGATGATTTATTACACTAACTGCATTTACATGTTCATATGGACGGAGACTGGAGACTGACTGTTCAGGTGACTGTACCTGGGGATTTGTAAGTGTCAAAGCCACTTATTTAAATTGCCGATTGTTTCATTATAAATGGGAGTTCATTTCAGGTACAAGTACAATTATTTGTTAATGTAATATATCATGCAAGATGAACCGGCTCTGGTTATGTTCTTATATTTAGAGAAGAAGCAATTCGGTACTTTCTTACTAAAAGAAAAGTATTGCGTGTTTGCTTGCCAAAGATCATTATTGCATCATAGTTGCACCTTTTTATTTTAGATAGTGAAGAGACAATTAGTTAGTTTATATATTGAGTAAAGTTCTATATTTAAGAAGATTTATGCAGTTTTGATTTTTTCTACATTATTTATTGGATAGTTTGTATTTTAGAAAAGATAAATAAAGTGATCTCTTTTTTGGCAAAATAAGGTTTGATTTCCTTTTGTTATTTAATATTATAATTATGGTTAATGTGCTTATCGGCCGTCCAGTTCATAACTAAGCCATCTCCGAATAATTGATCTTTAAAGCGTCTAGCGGAAGTTAGAGAGGGGTCTTCCAAAAATGAATATTGGTTTTTAAAAATATTTTGTAAAACATATATAAAAACTCATAATTTCACGCAGTTGAGTAAGGTATTTAAGAACCTTTTGTATTTGCTACGTGTAAAAGGACCCCGCCTTTAAGCTAGCAAGTACGCACGTTCTTAACTACATATTACACTATTTAATCTCAAAATTATGCTTTGTTTATACGACGCAGGTCTGTTGGTTTTGGGATCTTATTTCAGATGCATTTATGCTTCAGAAGCTTATCCGTCTCTGCATTTTAAGTTGTACAATATACATTACACGGTAAACCTGTTAAATATACCTGTTACGTAAACTATTTTACCTAATACGAGTATGAAATAGCTTGTGAACCATTTTTCGGCCTTTTCAAAAATAAGTCCATCTTTTTGCACATTATCATAATCATAAAACTTCTCAAGATGATCCTCTTAACGATTTTGTTGCTAAGGATATAATAAATAAGGAAATAAAAAAACACGAGTCTTTTAGGTTTAATATTACTAGGTTTTGTTTAAGTAAAATATTACATGAATGTAAGGTAACATCCTTGTTTTGTGTTTAACGGGTAGGTAGAATGGTGGCTCAATTTTATAGTAGATTCAATGTGAATCAAGTTTTTATGGACACCCATGATATTGCAAATAATATTAGCTATACGATGATATTTTCTATACGATGAACGATTTTATAAAAAGGGCCATCAAAGTTACTTTGAAAGGAGTGAATTCTCAATCCTATTAACGGATACATCCCTGTACATCCGGATGTTATTTATAAGCACCAGATAATGATAAGCCGTTTTTCAATTACTGTATCATTTAATCTTAAAAATATACAAAATATTTGAAATTCATAACGACTCCTGTACATTTTCCTTTTGTCACGATTTCAGTTTTCCAGTTCTTCCAGTTCTTCCAGGGTTGGGTGTTGCATAGGGTGTGTTTAGTATTTTCTTGATGTTCCTGAGGGAATTTTAAACAAAACTTTGTCCTTGTAAATCCATGGAAATTGAAAACAAACACCTAGATGGCGCGTGATGAGATACACAATAAGTAAAGACGCAAAAACCTACACCGACGCCAGCTAAAAGTAAAAGATAAGAGTCAAACATTGTGTAAACAAATGAAGGATAAAATAAAATAACGAATAAATTACAACGTTTCTAGTACTCAAATATTCATGAATTATTATTGTTTATTATCTTTCTTATGCGTAGTAAATAGTAACGTAGTGCTAGCCTAAGGGAGGAGCGGTAACTCTGGGCGTCGAATCAGGTGATTAAATAACTGTAGTCCGAATAACACTTGAACGGTATTTTTCACATTAAAAAGTAATGCTTTATCAATAGAAGAAATTTTGAGTTTTCTATTGTTTTGAAAATTACAAAAGTTGCGTCACTAAAACTTCTGTAACTCGTAAGCTAAAGTTAGGAACGTCATGAAATTTTGATAGGAATCGTTTGAATATTGGTACTATTTAAAAAGCATATGCATTTGTCAATAGCTCCAATATAATAGTGTCAATATGTCATTCTGCGAACTTATCGAGAAGTGATTGGACAACTCGACAACTTATATATACTTATAATAAAAGAAAGAGAAACATTTCTCTACAAGTCGTAGTGCAATTTCATGTATTCTTTCTCTTTCTAATACATATACTAGGTTCTATAAGCGTCTATACATAACAAAACATTAGACAATTAAACAAATTTTTACTTTATAAAGAATTTAACAATTAACATTTAAACAAATCTAAGGCATGTCCAGTTTTATGACTCGCGCTTTATTTCTCGCAACAGTAAACTTAACAGGTCTCCTCTTCCTTTCCAGGTCCCACCCCCTTTCAGTTACCTACCCTTATGGTGTTGGTAGGTTAAACTTAAACATGTTGTGTAAATTGTGATGGGGTTAGAGGAGTCTTCAGTCTTCAACTCTCTCTATTTTACTCATGGGGGTTGAATAAAACCCCATGGGGTTTCTTGTTGATAACAGATGCGATCTGTTGGATCTATTTGACTGCACAGCAGAAATAGCGATCTAGAAAAGCACCCTCTATTGAAGGGTTCACGTAAACTGATAGTTAGTTGTAGTTTTACTGTCACTGTATCAGAAGTGGGATGGTGGTATACTTTTCTCTTAAGGGATCTTCCTGGATGAATCTCCCTGGAGAGATTGTAACTGCAGTTAACATTGCATTAGGGTCGAGTTAGGGGCAATATAAATATAAAAGATTTAAGGGGTGATACTGTTAGTTGACATATATTTTAAAATAATGTTTAATCAATAGCAGATTACGTTGAAGATATTTATAATTTTTGCTGAGGTTTATTTTAAGGATTTTCACAAAAGATTTTGATTTATTGTCAACCAATGTTAAGGCAAAACTGACCTTTTTGAACTACTAAGAAATTAAGAAAGGGTAGGAATTACTTTTTAAGTCATGGCGAAATTAAGTCATGGAGTATAAGAAATAGGAATATTTTTTCGAATATTTTGATGTGGCACTGCCGATACCAATATTAAGCTACAATGTAACTGTGCTAATCATTTTGACCTTCCAAAAGAGGTTTCTAACTGAAATTATCTAATTAATTATTTTTTCTTTGAATTATATTTAGAATAATATAGCCACTAATAAAATCTGCTTACTTTATAGTGCTAGCTGCTACTTCTTCAGCAGTTCTAAGTCTTCTCAGTGAATGTACTAATTTTTATGTATTTCAGAGCTTGTTTTGGGATAGCTACGATGCATCGCGCAGGTTTAGAACTGCGAATCGGGCACAGACTTGGTTAGGTCGAATTTATTTTAATTATCAAACTTGTATAGTTGTATTTTTGTTTCTTTTTTATAACAATAAATTTAACTTCACATAATTTACATGATATATTTTTAAAACAAAACAATATTGCAGTTTTTTTATTTCAAATTTTATATTATTTAAATATTTTGAACAGCCCCAGGTAGGAAATGTAATGTAGTGTAACACTTAAATTACCTTATAGTAAGATAGCATGTGTGAAATCTGTACTGGAAGATTATTTCTATATGAGAAGCAGATAATGAACCTTGGCATTGGCTTCCTGCAAGTTAGCAAGTGTTAAACTGCACTGCAAGACTGTTTTCTACCTGTGTCACACATTTTATGTAGGTTATTATTAAAAAGTTAGGTTATATCTGGGGTTGGACCTAAAAGGGCCAGTGTCAAAAAGCCACATATGAGACCGTAAAGAAAGTTTGAAAGAAACACATTGAAAGTTTTTATAAAAAAATATTTTAATTCCAATTTATATAAACTAGAAAAAAATGGCATTGGCCCTTTTAGCTCCAAGCTACAGATAAAACTTATACACGCCGCCCAATATTTAGCATTCATATTAGGAACAAATTAAAATTATGTATACATTTTTCAGAGAAAGAAAATGGGTATAATATTGGTGAAATGTTCATGTTACCCCTTATATTACTAAATATTGCCCTCTTTAATCGTGTTCTCACCCTGGTAGCTGTCAAGCACCCCCCAGAGTGCCTCAAGAGGGTGGTACGTGGTGCGTTAGTATTAGTGCGTTCATAGAACATATATTCCCTGAATGGAAACAGTTATTGTTCCCGCATAAAAAAAAACTAAGTTTAACTAACCTTAAACAACCACTGAACGCACTAACGTTGGCGAGTGCCCAAGTATCCAAACACAGCGCTTCCAAAACTGTTTATATTATAGAATTTATTCATTTCATTATTATCAAAACTGGATTAGAACACAGGTTAAAAACGCACTCAGAAAAAGGTAACCATTTGGCATTGGAATGGACAATAAAAACGTCTAATATAGTTCAAATTACGAGAGTTCGGCGGCGACTCATACTTAAAACAAGGTATGCCGTATAAACTACTGATACAAAGAAATAGACTGATAGAAGAAAAAGACATACACTGACTCACTTATTTTTCTATAAAGTATATAGGAACGAATAAGATAAAATTCATTATCGTATCATAGATTTATACGGCTCTTATACCCTCTTTTAAATATGAGTTGCCGCCGAACTCTCGTAATTTGAACTATATTTACAATATTTCGTCTCGCTTTTAAATTATTTTTGTTTTAAATCTTTTGAATAATAGTCACTGCCGTATTATTTAACGTACTTCTTTTTAGGTAAGACGGGAAAAGAAGTTACATAAGTTTTACTTTTTAAATCTTTACCTCGTCGGTGATATAACTTACCATCGGAAATAGGCCGGTGTTAAATAAAGTAAAATAAAAAAATAAACTTTTATTTCAAAACACAAAAAAGGATATTACTTTAATTTTATATAATTATTTAAAAAAGAATCTTCCTTAGATTTCTTATTTGTCTTTATTCTATTTATTCAAAAACTGATTCTATCACAGTAAACATTTTGGAGTCACTTTGTCATTATATTGAAGATGCGTACGATTTTTTTGTCATGAAAGAGTTCATTTACAGTTCAGTTTCTCACATTCGTTCATATGAAATGTCTATTTTATTGGTTAGAAATGGCGAAACCACTCCATATGAATCTATAATTGAAATGAAATAGTGATAGAAACGTCACAAAGACGGACACTTCACTAAATTGTTTATTGGGCTGTCAAATTTTAAATACTCATCACTGAGTTTCGCGGGATAGAAATATTTCCAATCACTTGACTATCTCAAAACAGTTGAGGAACAACTGATCTAGAGTTACGTGTGTAGCAAAACGGATGACAGATGTGTCAAAATATCCGTCAGCATTCCGCGAGCTGGGATGGGATAAACGGACATATGCTTGTGTTTGTATCTACGAAACATTGGAGCACTGAATCACCGGAGGAGTGGATACTGTGCTGTATGTTGGAGAGGTTGTACTCGTAGAACAGCGGGGTTCAAAGGGTGAAGGGTTGCACAAATTGGAACATAATTGATGATGTACAAGTGAATTATTTTTACATTGTTTAGGAACACACAGTACAAGTGTATGTTTTGGAGAGTATTTATTTAGCTACTGATAAGTCATCCATAAAGAAAAATATTTCAAGGACTCTTCAAAGGGCCATTGAATTGAAAATGTATGAATCTTTTAAAGATTAATGGAGATATTATGAACAGCTTCATTTGCTGATTTATTGCTTAGGACGTATTTGCTGTTTGCACCATTGGACATCGAGAAAAATTTGCACCACGTGCTATAGAATCAGTGAGAAAGTTACATTGAAGAGAATAGAGTCTATTCCAGTTTAGACAAGATTGAACGCCACTAATATTTATTAAACAAGACATCATTTGGAGATTGGAAATATGAATCTAAGAGAAATGTACACTGAAAGGAATGGATTAACAAATGAGAGTAGAGATTATAACAAATTAAAAACGTAGTTATAGTTAGAATTAATTTCCTTGTGAAAAATATTTCATAATCAAATTAAAATTTATTAATGTAATATAGATATATCAATAGGATAAACCCAATATGAAGAACATCATGGAACATAAATGAAAATGTTGAAGTCTTCTATAAAGCCCTCACCAAACGATGTGGTGAATGTTTGATTCAAATGCTTGCCTCCAAGGTGTGAGTCACATATTGGAAGATTGACATGGCAAGTTTCCTACTATACAGTTCAAACGAATGTTTGATCACACTGACACTGTTTAACAAAAACATTCAAGTAAATAAAGAAACCTTCAAGTATAAAACCTTCCATTGTTAGACAATTTGTGTAGCAGTGGACATATGACATTGGACACACTTAGTTCCATCATCGACTAAGCGTTCAACGTTGCAAGGTGTTTGTAGCATCATTTGCTACCGGCTTAATAAACATATATACCAGCTATCTAATAAACAAATCTACAACACACAATTATTCTATTACAATTAACATGAGATATAACCAAGCTGTTGAAGTCGCACTATTATAATAAGAAAAAAGTCTTCATGAAAATCAAGTACATGATCTAATAGTCTTCATCTTCCAGCTTAATCCGACTCTGCATTCATAAAACTTCAACTTAAATTAAAGTTATTTCGAAGTAATTGACACGTTCCTCTTCGTTCCAATTACACTCCGGTCTCTGGGTCGCTAGCACTCCGTTTAACTGCACCATCGTTACCCGTGGAACCGTGCTACTTGTATCCATCTACCAAAGTCCCGTAATATCCTTTACAGAACTTCAATCTAAGAATTCCTATATGAAACGTTGCAGAAGGATTTTCTTTACAACCATTTCGTCCTTTAGTCTTTTCTTTTGTTATGTGGGTGATTACATATCAACCCACTATCACAAAACACCCACCAGTAACCAGTAACGGTGTCCTTCACGTCCTTTACGAATCTTCTACGGATATTCTCTCATCCACATACATATCGAGATTATGATGGGATACCCTCAATTCATGATATTTTCATATATCTATCTCTTTCTTTTATTTTACTTCTGTTATGTATCTATCTCACTTGATCTTGGAACAGGAGTGCCATATCAGCTTTAATGAGACGATTTAAATGCATGGCGGCCACTTCTTATGGTTGGACAAACTTTGGCAGAAGTTTGTGTTTATATATATATATATATATATATATATATATATATATATATATATATATATATATATATATATATATGTAAAGAAATTATATTTCTTTAGTTGGTACAAAGCTCGTCTGTCGGTAAAACAGTGACCGTTCAGTCAAAACATATACTCATGAACGCCATAGATGACGTTATAGGAATAACATTGGATATGATATTTGGAGTCGACAGAACTCACTGTTAGACTTAGTGCATATTGTTAGGTTATAATAAAATTAGATAAAAAGGAATTGATAATTTAAATAATAAACTTTAAATGTCGTTTCTTCAAATTTCAAGTATAATAGTATGATTTAAGTTAAACAATGTAATTATTAAAATATGTATGTAAATTACTAAAATAAACTTTAAATTTCAGAAGCATGACACATGAGTTTGTTTAAAATTTACAATTCCTAATAAAATTGGAGATATTGTCTTATAGATATATCCACATGACGGAATGGGACAAATTTTGACTAATAAAATTATATTTCTAATCGCTATTCTACTTTTGCTACTTTATCACATTGTTATTCATTTTATAGCAGTTTCTTGCAGAAGCAATGTAACAAAACAATTTATCGCAATGCAATTTATCGCAGTCCTTTCCTAAGGTAAAATGAATAGAGCAGTCGCTTTAGGCACCCGAGGAGATAAGTATAAACACAGTTATTTGTGGTAGGAGAAGCAGAAATTTTGACTGAGTACGTTCTAAATGAAGAAGAGGTTATAGAATTTTTTCAATTTATTTTATTAATACATATATTGGAAAGGCCCGCACCATAAACAGGATACTAAAAATTGTGACTAGATGAAATTGTTTTTGGGAGGCAATTTTGACTAGATACAATTAATTTTGCGTTTCTCAGCTTAGGTTCTATTGGAGATTACTGCTTACAGCTGTAATATATATATATATATATATATATATATATATATATATATATATATATATATATATATAATTAGAACGGAATGAACTTTTTGTTTAAACCTGTACTGTAGTGTAGTATAGGTATTCCCAGAGGGCAGGTCGGTCGATATCTCATTTACTGCGGAATAATAGAATGTGCTTCGCGCAGCTCCCTGGTTCTCTGGTTATCTTGTTCAGTGGCGTTGGCTCCCACTACTATTCACTGCTCTGTTCTGTTCCCAATTCCAAAACTCCCGAATCAAGTTAGCTGTATACTATAGAGACTATATACTCAATATACTATAGTAGTAAACCATACAAAATATATCCCAAATGAAAATCACCAGACTCAGAAACAGCAATTGGAGAATTGGAAAATCACAGTCACAGTAGGAAGGTTATTGGGAAGTGTATTTTGTGAACCTCGTTTTGTTGATGTGTCAATCTCTTGAATTCTTTCAAATTTTCAGGAAATCTTGTAGTATAATTGAGACTGCAGTATAACTGAGCCTCTTTGATGATCATTTGTACCGGTCGTGTGTCCCAATCCCAATTAAGAACAAAACTATGATTTAATATCTCTCTAGAGAATGAACCTTGGAATTAGGTTGTGGCAAGTAGTGTGAACGTTGTATTGACAAGTTGTAAGACAATTTTCTACCTGTGCTATAAACTATATATGCATTTATATGTGTAATATATGCAAATGCACTTATGTATATATCATAATATAAATTGGTATATAATCTTTCAATCTCTATAATTCAAGCAGCTCAAATGATTTGTCGTCAATTTATAGCGGGGTGTCTCTCACTTGCTGCTTCCCCTTCCTCTTCCCCTCGATCGGACAGTTGTCCAACGACAATGATAGGTGTTAAGGTGGGGTAAATCTCGGTGAAATCAGATTAGAGATTAGATTAAACCATTACAGGCTGGTCCAACTATGTGATACTGGGTTAAGAGAACTTGGTGACAGATGGTTAAATATTGTCATGTGCTGATATCTCGAATCAAATTGTTTGTTGACATTTTTTTAATTGAAGGAATTCGTACAATACACTCGGTCTCAATTCTATTAAAAATAACTATTTAAATAACAACACGATGATGCAGTGGGCGAGAGCATTAATGCATTTTAACGCCAGTTATTTGTTGAGTAAGTCAGTGCTATGGTAATGTTTTGTAGCTGTTTGTAGTCCAATAATCAAGTCAAGTCAGAATAATAAGAATAATAAGTTTTCATTTTATTTAACTCTGCTAAGGCAGACATAATATTGAAATTTTATTGTTTCTTGAAATAGCTGTAAATAATATTTGATATTTTGATATATAAATACATATAGCAGAGATTTATGAGCTGTAAGGTTGGCAGCGGCTGTGATGTCACATGCATTTGGAATGTGTACAACGTTGTATCCCTTTAATAATTAAAGAGACAAAATGACTTTTTTAATTGTTAATATCTCTTAACATATAAGGAGTTATTAAAAAATAATTGGACATTTGAGGTAACCAACTTTATCAATATATAGTACACTTTTATAGAAATTAAGACATAGGACCATTGAAAGACGACGAAAAATATTTATAAAGCAGCTGCGTTCCTAAAACACCTCATGTAGCGCTGTTTAAAGTTGTAATAAATAGTTAAAAGGGAAAAGAGTGATGGTGTAAGATTTCATCTTCCGAGTTGGCTTCTGAGAATGACACTTCGTGAAGCTGTGTGGCGGGGTGCGGAGTACGGTGTTGTAGCAGGCGCATGCTTGGTGTAATATGCCGAATGCCAAGTAAAAAGGGTCATATCACCGTTCTCACAGAAGGGGGCGTTTACACCCTAAGTTTGAGAGATGCCGCCGTCGTATAGGGTTGTGTTGGTGTCAGTTGTCGGTTGTCGGTAGATATGCTTCACATACTTCCTTATCAAACCTGTCCACTGCACGTCAGCAGTGTGCATCCATGCAAAAAATAGTAAAATGCAGAAAAATGGGTGGGAGTGCGAGTATACTTAATCGTAGGGCAATGTAGTTCTATAGGTTTCGAACATGAGGGCTTCTGATCCTTAAGATGCAGAAACTCGTATTAGCAATATGTTATTTTCTTTATTGGCCAAAACCGTTGATTGTTGTCAAGCGAGAAGGCAAGGCTTTCTACGCTATTTTTATGTTTTTGTTTTGGGAAAACGTGCTTATGAGTATTTCATTTAATTGACAACATTTTGATGTAGTATAATGCGTGTTTCACACTGAAAATGACTGCTTAAGACGCCGACTTTTGGCATAGAGTGTATTTGAGTTGTTGCGTATCACTACACTTCATTATGAGATGAATCTTTTACTTTAATGTGTTAATATACGCAACGTATATCTCTATTGTTCTTCCCAGTAAACATTTTGGAGTAAATTCTATTACTTTTCAAGAGTTTTTTGTCATGAACGCGTTTGTTTTATATTCAGTCGTTCATAGGGAATGTGACAGGCGGCGCAAAAACTACTCACTGTTGAATAAAAGCGACTCCTGTGACAGGTAGGGAATCAATTTCAACTAAAATTGATTTTCTGTGTGTTGCTCCAACTTGTAAAACGTTAGAATTGAAATGTACGAGTGCCAACCAAACCACGTCCCAAACCAAAATACAGCACTTTGGTACAGCTCACGTTATGTAAGAATATTCATGTATTCCACCGTGGTCCGGAACTCTGCGATAGAAAGGTTGTTGTAATGCGACTTTTTGATATCCAGACGTATGAATCATATTATGAATACGGTCTTATGAAATACATACAATGGTATATTAAAAAACATTAAAATAGAAACTTCATCTCATCCTACTGAAAAAGTCGCAAGTCACAAGAAAACGGTTGTAGTACCACTGAACACGAAGAAGTTTTATTTGCTTTGTTTGCAATTTAATTTTAACGTTGAAATTGTTAAGACGGATAGAAAATTGCTATGTACCTGTTCCTAATTATGTAAAGATTTGTAGAATACAGTTAGATGAAGTGAAATAAGTTCACAATGCGTAAACACCTTATGTACAGTTTTTTATCTGAAGGAGTTAAAGTTCTAAGCCTTCAACGGTATCTTTTCGCATCTTTATGTAAAAATCACGTAAATTACCAAACATTTTTATTTGTAAGTTCATTTTAATCATTTGACTAAAACTTTGGTAACATCATCCAGCGTGCCCCATTTTGGAGATCACTGCTCTAATTTATACAAAAGCAGACTCTAATTATTAATTAATATGATATAAGTTCACGCTGATTTCATAGTGTTTTGTACATTTATTTGGTTGTTTTACGCTTTAAGTAGCTGTACTTCTTGTTAGCTCGTAGCTGTTCATGCTGTTTACCCTTCTCCGCGCTTGGTTTTCCTCTCACGAGCTTTTTTTGTTTTTCTATCGCCGCGACACGTGTCAGCACGTGTTTCTTATCGGCAGACTGGATGCAGAACGGCAGGTTAGGGTGGCAGGCGGCTGCTGTTGCTACTGCTGCTGCTTTATGATACCAGAATGTTCGTGAAGATAACTTACTAGTAATCCTGTTCAAGCGAGAATACGTTTGATACTGATAAAGCTGCTCTTCTCTGGAATCAAATTTATTAGCGGCGGAATTGTTGCCGAGATAATGAAAGCAGCGTATTTTTTTAACACCTAAATATAATTTCTCTGAGTTTGTGTTATTATAGCATTAATTACATGAAAAATAACTATTGTTTAATTAGAGACAGTAGTGATCCCGTTGTGAATAGGTGATGAGACCTCACAATCATCAATCCACATTAAGCACATTAATATTAGTTAATATTAAGAGCATACCCAGTTAACAATTTGGTGAAGTGTCCCTCTTAGTGACGTATCTATCATTATTGCACTTCATCAACTTTATCTTCATTTGTATTCTGGCAGTTGGAGTGGTTTCGCCATTTGTAGCTGAAAAATAGACATTTTATATGAACGACTGTTAGAAACTGAATTGTAAAGGAAGTCTTTCATAACAAAAAAATCATACGCATCTACAATATGATGGCAAAGTGACTCCAAAATGTTTACTGGGTAGATACACTTCAGCAGATTCTAAGCTGAAAAACGATTGTAAAGTCACAATTTCCTATAATAATTGCTTGCCAAACTAATTTGAATACCTACTAATTTTAAGACTCTCTTGCTAAATCACTTGTATCTATTGACACTTGCCTGCCAAAACCAATTGTATCTATCAAATTTGTTTTGCATTTTATTTGTGGTTTAGGCCCTTTTGTTGTATTGCAGTCTATGTAGCTTATGCTTAAAAGCAAATCTGTTTCTGAGATTAAAAATAAGAGGGTATTATTTTTAATTGAAATATCTCTTTACATAGCATCTCAACTTTATTTATGGTACTTCGATTGCCAAGTTTCGTTACGTTTTTCAGTGATCATTTATTGTAAATTTATTTTAATTTAGTGTCAATTGTCAAACACTACACCCTAAGTACCGATTGCTGTGTACTCATAGTTCACGCAAAAAGGTAAAAGTTAATATTTCTCTTTAACTGGCGGTACTAACTAACTATTGCAATAACTTACAGCAACTGGCTTTAATCCTTTCAACCCATCAAAGCAATCATACTTATATATAAGATACGCAAAGTACGTAAATTCTCACCAAATCTTATTTATACATAATATTATCATTGTTCACACATAACTCTAAAACGTGCATGACTGACACACCTCTCTTTTAAATGTAACGCTCTCTGTCTAACATACTATATGAAAGTTATATATATTAGAAAGAGATGAAATATATTGTATTATATATTATGCACGTGCGTTTTATAATATCGGCAGTTGTACAACATAACATGCTAGTTATCTATTTAGACGCCACGTGTCTAGCGGCGCTGTTGTCACTCAATCAGCAGACTTACAAATATGATATTATACAAAGTATTCAAAATGTTGTAAGGGGGTTTATTAATAGTTAAGGGTTGTTTGATAAAGTTATCATTTTAGTTAAGTATCATTCTTACGAACTATTTTGGATTTTTTTAAATTTAATTTAATTTACGTAGGTATATTTCCGATGCTGTTCTATCATAGACAACCTCGTACTATGTTGGCAGTTTTTGTAGTGTCGTAGCCTTATATTAGTATAATTCATCTCTGTCTAATAAGCTTATGGTTATGGTTGTGCATAATCAATTTGACTTGACAAAAATCAAACCCAAAAATATAACTCTCATTTTGTAATACTAATACTGTATACTAAAATAGTAACACATATTAAAGTTTACGGGCGTCCGCAAAAAATCTAGTAGGAGATGCAAAACTAGAAATAAATTATATTAAAAAAAATATCACAAATATTAACTATTAAATAATCAATTAAAAAATTAAAATAACATACCTAATTTGTAATACACAAATATTAATTCATAACATAGTCTTCTTCCTTCCCTCCCTGCAGCACCCCTTATTTACCTCATCCCCTCCTTGTACTCATTCATTGTTTTGTTACAACGATGTTCGGTATCCTCCTGGGACCAGCATTAGCCGGGGCTGGTTGAAATTCTGCCTTCATTCAACTTCTGCCAACACCAGCACTTTGGGCTAAGCTCGGGTCTGTCTGTCACACTATGCTGGCCACGTGGCACCGCTGGGACACGTGGCACGGATTAATGTCCACAACAGTGAACGAATTATAGAGGAAATTTGGTACACAGAGGACATAATATACCCATTATGTTTGGGATATGTAACAAGAAAGGAGAGGGCGTATGTGATTTTGAAAATGTCTCTTCAAGTTGCTATGTTTTTCTTGTCGTTGTTGTTTGGGGATTGATAAAACTGGGTGAGGTGAGAAACAGTACGAGATACACAGTTGTTGATAACCATTTATTTCGATCTTTTTTATAAATTAAAATTATTTTTTTATCTTATACAGTCCCTGGCCAATTTATTAGACGCATTAGTGTTTTTATACAAATTTTGATTTTTAGCTAATGTATGTGTAGTCTACTTCATAACATAGATAATATCTCAAATAAAACGTGATATTTGTTAAAAATATTTTATTTTAAAAATTAAAACAAAAATGAAAATATTGCGACATAAATTTTAATATTTTGTTGAGCCACAGTTTGGAGGTAATGAGTGCCTTAATAAGAGCGATATAGGACTCTACCGTCTCCCACATTTGTGGATGATGAATTCACAGATAGATGATTTTCTCTAAGAACTGAGTTTTTGTTGTGATGACATCTTTGATGACAGCTTCCATACATTTTCCGGTTAATGTAACAGAATAATATGTTCTTCCCGTAGAAAGGTTTCTACTGACCTGGCTGTAAGACAAGGAGCTCCATCCTGCATAAAAATATTTTTTTCCCTATTTGGGAACCATTAATCTGTATTAACCTGTTTTGCAAGAGTTCCTTGTACTGCTCTTGCCTCATTATGCCTTTAACCATGTTTAGACGCCCGGTACCTTTGCCACAGATGACAGATCAAATCATCACCTTATATATTGTGACAAATTAAAAAGTAAGATCTGAGATCTTCAAAATATGAATGACACGTTATGCTTTGTCCAAATGAGATGGAAGGGGTTGTACAACGCTTCCAAACCGAAATAACCTTAGTACATCGGCATTTAATTGTCGTTACTACGTATTAGTATTTATTCATATAGTTTTATATGATAAGAAAAAAAGTAATAAAAGTGAGGTTAATTCTAAATAAATAACTAAAATAATCTGATGTGACATAGTATATATAGGTATATGTCAATGTGTGTCCTAATGTTTACATATATACTTGACTTTTTAGCATACAATTACACTTAAAATAACTTTGAACTCTTTTAAAAAACATTTTCCACCCGGTTTATGTTTGTTGAAATAATTTATCTCTAATTCAGTAACGTGTGTTAACGTTCTCGGATTTCCACCTTTTTCCGGGAGTTTTTCATGATCACTGTAAAGCTTTGAAGGTGTAAAAAAAACTTAATCCGTACAAAACAAATGAATACATTCGAGATTCGACGGGGGACGGGGTGTGGTAGGGGATTCATCGGCCGTGGCTTGTTTTGTTCAGTACAAAGATTCTGCTACGCGATTATCTGCAGGCCGAAACATGGTACCGAAAGTTAATTCATTGTTTTCAGGGGTAACGGCCAAAAGAATTCCCAGTAAACATTTTGGAGTAAATTCGACTTAATTTCTATTACATATCATGAATTTTTTGTCTGGAACGTGTTCGTTTTCTATTCAGTCGTTCAAAGGAAAGGTCCTTTTTATGAGCTACAGACATTGCAACGACGGTTCACTGCTGAATTAAAAGCGGAGTAGGTTTATGATTTATGACCGGATAATAAAAATATACCCATGTGGGAAAGAAACAGAAATACTTAATGAATGATGTTGGAAAAAGAAAGAATATTATTATGAAAAACTAACACAAAATCTGTGACAGGTAGAGAACTTGTAAAGCGTTAGAATAGAATTGTACGAGTGACTCGAACTTCACCAAATAGGACACTTCACCAAATTGTTTACTGGGTTAGGTTATGTTATCACAGTACATATACAACGATGGGTAATTGCAAAGGGGTGGCGTGGTGGCATGGTGGCGAACTCTCCGTGTTTGTTTATTCGTTTAAGAAATTGTTTACATTTTTATGAAATAACAAAAACATTTAGGTTTAAAATGTATAATGTATAATGGGCTTGTGTAAAATTTTTAAATTTTTAAATTTTTATAAAAGTGTACTATATATTGATAAAGTGGGTTACTAGAACCTCAAATGTTCAATTATTTTTTAATAACTCCTTATATGTTAAAAGATATTAACAATTAAAAAAGCCATTTTGTCTCTTTAATTATAAAAGGATTCAACGTTGTACACATTTTAAATGCATGTGACATCACAACCGCTGCCAACCTTACAGCTCATAAATCTCTGCTATATGTATTTATATATCAAAATATCAAATATTATTTACAGCTATTTCAAGGAACAATAAAATTTCAATATTATGTCTGCCTTAGCAGGGTTAAATAATATAAAAATTTATTATTCTTTGACTTGACTTGATATTTCGACTACGAACAGCTACAAAACATTACCACAGTACTGACCTACTCAACAAATAAGTGACGTTAAAATGCATTTCGCGTCATACAAATATGGCCGACCATTTCTAGCGCTAAAACTACAATTCAAATTTTTAATTGCTATATCTCCATCAACATTTAGATATTTAATAAAATAGACACGCCAATATACATTTTTGAACATCAATTTCAATCAACAATAGAAAAATCGACCACTAAAAAATGAGGACACAAGCCCATTATTATTCCCGCCGAGTAATTTTAGTTCATAGAAGAACATACATGTGTGGGGCAGTAAAAAGCGACTAGGCATGATACGAAAAATTTTACAATGAGTGATGGTACCCTACTTCAAAAGTTCTCGCAAACATAATCCAAAAAACTGAATTTGCTGACTATAACTTTAAAATAAAAAACTACTTTTAGAGAAAACTATAATACAATTGTAATATTAATTATTTAATTATACCTTCAGCGAAATATTGAGCTTTGTTTCATCTCTCAACATTCTGTAAAAACTAAGATATCTCCGAAAATCATTGCTTTATGATCTGCTATTGAAACGAAACGTAGTTAATATGAATCTAACCTTTTTTACCAAAATAAAAAGTTTTAATCGACCTAAAAAGGAAAAGGTCAATTTGTGTCCTTTTTAATCATTAACGGACCATATGCTAGCTCCTTATTTAATTTCTGTTTACCATTATAATTCTAATGTTAAGCGTCTTCAATTCTCTAGAATATGTTTAAAGTTAAGGGTTATCTAACATAACAGAAATTACCTGTTACGTAAATGTGACTTATTTTATTGTTCTTTGAAAAATAATTGTACTCTTTACCGTATTAACCTTTACCTTTACTAATATAATTATTGAGAATTATTAAAATTTCATATTATAATAGAATTGAGTTCAAAATTGAAATATTTTAAAATTTTCATTGAAGTGCCCTACTTTGAAGTGACGTAGCTCAGTCTCTGTAAGACACACAAAAAAGTTTTGTAGACATAACTTGTTGGGAATTGAGTCCTCTATAAGTTTGATAATAACTGTTTTTATCATAGGATGCACTAGTAACGAGATATTGCCAATAAACCGTTTTTGGCCGAAATTTCACAAGATGGGAGCGAGCGCCGAAGTCGCCCGTGTTGGATAACTTTAAAACAAATCCAAAAATTTGAACAACCGGCCCTCATGTCAGATAAAAGTGTAAAGTTGCCGGGCTACCATCTTTTATTTGTTTCTAGGGCCCGTTAAACTATAAAGACGACACTGTTACAGAGATATTATTAAATACAGATGTAACGTTTATTTTCTTAACAATTTCCTACCTTGATATGTATTGACTATGTAACCGTTATATAGCAACTGAGATATTCCTACAATCTACCCCTGTTTCAACCCTATAACGAATACCACCCTAATATGGAATGAGGTTTTGTTTTCTTTGGCTTCTAAACTCATTCTATCTCTTTCTAACTTATTGATTCTGTACATGTCTGACTGCTTCTGTTACATTCTATTTCGTTCAATTTTTGGTCGACATTTTTGCCACGGGGTTTGTTTTCTCAGGTTATATGGTTTGGAAAATTTAGCCTAAGGTTATATTTTATAAATTTACTAAGTTATTACTTCATACGTTTACATGCATTTGTTTTGTGTGTGTGTGTTGGTAGCTATGTTAATGTAGTAGTTGTGTGTAACAGTGCTGTAAATCGTGCGGTCTGCTTAAGCTATGTACAAACTAATATCTAATTCACTGAATAACAGTGTACTAGGTTGGTCAACATTTACCATTGATCCGTGTTAAAACATAGAACACGTCTCTAATAGAATACTGACCAATCTCGACTTAAAGGACCCCCACACACACTATCAGCCGATACATTTGAGTGCAGTTTATGACGAGTTTACGAGAAACAGCAATATAAGACACTAATTGGTGAATTTATATATTATATAATAATATTTAAGTTACTAAATACTTCTACAGTCTATTATCACTTAAATATTTGCTTAAATGTTCCGATTAGCCATGTAATTTAAAGTTCGATTTAACCCCGAATTAAATTTTGATTTACACACCACTAGTCCGAATCGACTGCTATCGAATCGGCTGCGTACTTCACCCACGTTTTTTATCTTGACACGGCTAACATGAAATTAAATAACAATTAATAAACTCATTACAACAAACGACAAATTTAGAAGCTTGATAGTGAGTTACAATTTGTGACGTAATAAAGTAAAATATTATCCAACATTTGTGCCTAACTCTACCTCTAACCCAACACGCATGAAAATTCTTTATAACGGATTTATTTTTAGATTTCCATTTAGAATTTTCCTCTTCAGTATATTTCAATTTTCATTAATATAACTTGGCACAACTCTAATACATACAAGACTTTATTTTCCTTGAAAATATCTTTTATGTTAAATATATTTTCTTATGTATTTTGTTTCTATATTTCGCTTTGACATACAGTGAATATATTTTGTATTATATTCTGCATGTATATTTGAGTGTATACTTTTTTAGTAACAACTGAGTAAGGTTATAGTAACAGTTGAGTAAGCTTTCTGAATTCCATTTCAGCGAAGAATTTACGCAACATAGAAAATACACTCAACTCCCATACCTTAATACTGTTACATAAATAAGAAAATAAGAGTATAGTCATGTCAAAAGAAAATTATTACGTCAAAATAATATTGTATACTAGAGAGATCATACGTAATACGTATTCATGTTTTCTGGCATAAAGAGATGCAGATATGTTGAGAAAAGGATCAGTTTCACGTACTGGTACAGGATGTTCCGCTAATACGGTAAGCCGATGCGGAAGGAGCGCTGTGGAAGGAAATTAAAATATAACAAAGCCGTAGCTGTAATTGTAATTAGAATTTACATGGTCGTAAAATTAGAACGGTTATACTACTATTAGTATTGCCTGATCTGAAATATAAATGTCACTAAATGCTAATAACGTATCCTGAGATGTACGGGTAAGCTCTTTATTCTAACTTACGGTTTTAACTTTTTCTTTTATTTATTTATAATAATGTACAACATATTAAGTTTACTGTGTGAAAATTTGAAGTCGATTGCACTAAAACTGTCAGAGATATAGAGTTTTAAGTCTTCATCTCTCTTTTGAAACTTTTAAACACGTTTTTCTCACACATAGCTTTTTCAGAGTCGGTGCCCCCTCTACCTCAAAATCTACTTGACCGATCCTTTTGAAATTTTGCACACTCTTTCTTTACATAAATGCCGAGGTAACGCTGTCGATTTTTTTTTCTTAATTTTAACGTCTTTTAAAATAACAAAGTTTCTGATTCTTTTTCATGAAAAATCGGTATTTTGACTTTTAAGTGCTGTAAGAAATTGAAAAATTAATTTAAAAAAGAAACTTATCAACTAATGAAATCATTTTGGTTTTTCGATTTCAGAAAATCCAGTGATGAGTTGTGAGTGCCTCCGCAATGTTACTTTCTTTTGTGACGTCTGCGGAGATTCGCTGCCATTAACTCATTTCTTGATATTTATTTATGAAAATTTTACAAAGTATTCTTAAAATGTTATTTTATCATGTAGTAATTAGAGGAATAATTATATATTTACTGTGTCGTCAAATAACATTATCGAAAATATGCACTTTTTATCGATTTGACCTTACCAATATTGCATCATGCAATTTTTCTAACCAACTGTATTGAAAGAATATGCCAATTTTGAGTTTATATATATATATATATATATATATATATATATATATATATATATATATATATATATATATATATATATATATATCGAACATCGAACCTACTCGTATGTAGTATAACACTAAACCGTGTTTTATGAATACCGTGAGTTGTAGAACGAAGCCCTAGGGGTCTAATGTGCCCCCCTGTAGCTTCTACAAGATTCCCCGCTGTTACTTTGCCGCCCCGTACATTGTACAAGGGCCCCCGTCGATCTCTTTGCCCACTATTATACAATACAGTAACAATAGAAACAATATTTGATACAGTTGAACGTTTGGATATTGGAAGCCTATATAAGAAAAGGTAAGATCTTAGAATACTCTAAGACTGAGGAACTGAAGGATGCTGGATTACAGGATATAAAGCTTTGTCGGCCTAAATATATTGCTGTAATATATTGTATATATCTCTTATTTTATATGTATCTTTTTTAAAGAAATAACATATTTTATATATTCACCGATGCAATTAGAAAACTTGCTGACTAGTTCTTCTTCATGTTTCGGGTATAGACGTTGTAGATATGGAAGATGTTAAATTGTTGAATATATTAAAATATTATTTTTTTTGAATCTGGCGCCTGTTCTCACACTTTGACTGTGCATTTTTTTAAAAATAAATTTGAATATACCGTTATTAAATCATTACCAGTAACAATAGATAAAGAGGCGTTAAATATTCCACCTCTTTGTTGGAACTTACTTATGTTTGTGAAACTATCAAAATTACTCAGCAAAAAAATTGTTTTGGCATTGTGAAAAATTAATATTGACTAGTTGAAATAATATTGTACCGTCGTATAAAAATACACGTCCAAAGATCAGCATGGATATTATGAGTCTTATCACCGATAATCTTTTACTATGTTGGCAGTTGTCGTGTCCTCATATCTATAGAACAACACCGCTGCCTAATATGTTTACGATTATATATAACTCTGCGCAGTGGATCGAACCTGAAGATACGGCAGTTAGCGTCAAGAATGAATTCGAATTCTGCCCCCTACTGTGTCGTCTATATTAAGTAATGATTATTAAAATTTCACAAACTAAAACTTATATTTAAGATTAAAAATTTAAACTAAAACAGAAATCAGTGAGGAGCGATGATACTTAAGTTTGAGATATCTATTATGTAATGATCAACATTGTTGAATAAATATTAACTATGTTTATTTATTAATTAAACTTGGCGGTATAATTTACCCACAATTAATTTGTTTCTACTGCACCGAAAGAAGCTTACAAAATTTAACAATATACTTGTATTTTATCATGCATATATTATATATTAACAGGTATATTTTTTTCATCAATTCTATTTTAAACTTGTTCAATTTGTTTAACATAAAAGAATTTAGAACAGAACAAATCGACTGTTGCTGCCATCTGTTAATTATTAATGAAGTTACAATGATTAATGATGCTTATAACCTTCAAAACCTTTAAATAACTAAAAAGTCAAAACCTGCATTCATCGTCGATGCGGTTGTACCTATATTCATAAATTATGGACTCTCAATAATGAAATATCAAAGATAAAATTGATAGTATTATATTTTTATTTAATTTAATATTTTTTTTCTTTATTTCAATTATATGTAATACGTGGAGTACGCGTGGCGAAGTTTATTCTTATTTCTTTTGATTACTACTACTACAACAGTAATCTAATTATAAAGTAATAATTTAGCTCTAAATTTGTAGTTTAAAAGAAAGTTAAATATTGATATTTACAAAGAAAATACTTTAAGCTGCCTTAAAACAATTGTGTCTTTGTCTTAGAAAATTTGAAACAACACATATGGACACATTGAACAAACAGAGACAGCGATAACAATTTTGTAATAAAGCAGACTTGTCTCAAGTGTGCTCATTTTCTTATAACTCTCAATAAGTTCGTTGGATGATAGACAACTATTGTTAAATCCATAATATTTTTAGAGTTCTAACCTTGAAAAAAATATGTGTTAAAATTTCATGACATATCGACCATTAGTTTACGAGTTATAGTAGTTTTAGTGACGGTACTTTTGTAATTTTCTTGGACAATGGAAAAATCTGAATTGACTGAGTGCATTTCGAGCTTCAAATAATAAACAATAAAAAATTGAAGAAGCTACGTTATTCAACAATCTTCCTGAATGAATGAATGAAGCTCTTCTTATGCTTAAAAGCTCTAAAAGCTCAAAGTTTCTAAATGAGGAAATAAAAACAAAAATATATAATTTCATAAAATAGCAGATACACAAGTTTTATTTTAAAATACTTTTTGTTCTATTTTTAAATTTAAACTAAAGAAAAACTTGAAAATCACTTTGGAAAAGTCAATTCCTGTATAGAGAGTATAGCGTCTGTCGTCTGAAGATAAGAAAACTCCACCCCGTATTGAATATATGGTAGAAAGAGACAGAAATAAAAAAGAAAAAGTAATATAAAAACTTCACATTTCATTTTCACAATGATAATAAAATTATATTGGTGAACGAGAGAGAAAGAGAAAGAAAATGCTGATGTTATATTTAACAAGGATGGCAAATACAATATATCTGATGTTAAAATGGAATAGAAGATTATATTTGTATGAATATATAATCTTAAAGTTATAAGTATGTTATTCATTCAAATATATAAAAGAAATGTCATCACATTTTTAGCTGAATAGTTTTTTTAAGTTCCGGATTGTATAATGGGATTTAGGTAATTAATCATAAACTTAATTATGCAAGCAACAAGAAGTTCTGAAATACTTTAGACGTTTCTAAAGAGAGTTATATTATTGACAATCTTATTAAAATGAAATAGGCATGACTTAATTTCTATAAAAGTGTACATATTGATAAAGTTGCCTATCAAGACCTCAAATGTTCAATTATTTGTTAATTAGTCGCAATATTATAGGACTTACAATTAAAATTACATTCTTGACCATTGAAGCGATTCACTCTTGTATGTTTCCTCTTTTTAAATTATTAAACGTTTCAAGTTTACTTCTTTCCAGTGATCGTTATACTGTTTTTAAAGATTTGTTCCCTCACTTTGGTCACTCCTTCATTTTGATTAAATTGGAACGGCAAACACGTTTGCTGTTAATATTTCTGTGACATAAAACAAATATAATTAATTCAAAGTGTCAAGTTTTTAGAGAAACCATCTAGTTTTGTTAAAAAAATAATTTTAACAAAAATGTTATAATATTAAATATGTCTGATTGAATTATATGACAGCAGGAATTTAAAAATAAGTAACCCTTTATCACCGCACAAACCCTATAATTAACCTCAAAAACTGTATAAATCATAAAAACATAATAAAAACAATAAAAGAAACATACGCCCCCAACAAAAAAACAAGTCAAAAACTTAGACTTATTGCCGTCTCTTTTTGTCTGATATTTTCTTTCATACTTGAATAAACTAATTAAGGTATTTATATTGCTATCTCTTTTTAACTTATTGATAATTATTCAATTATATATCTATCCTTTTCTTATATTTTTATATATGGCTTTTTCATTTAAATGTAAGGTGCACTTCTTATAATATTTTAGAAATATTTTTGATAAATTTGAAACTTATTAATAATAATTTGGGGCTGGTGATTGTAAATTTTGGAACATTTGTTAAATAAGAATTATGACTATACCATTTATTTTGAAAGTATTTCGGTTAAATAAATTATACGAGAAAATTGCCGAAACAATAATAAATTTCTTTCGTTCGCCACTCCTATATTTTTTTAAAAATATTTAAATTTAAAATTATACAAACAACTAATTTATAAATATTACTTATTAACATATTTTTAACACAGGATTATAATCGTGTATAAATAAAAATATATAAATAAACCTATAACGTGAATAAACACATAACTCCATAAATACGGCAGGATGACAAATTGACTATCACTATTGACAAATTCATTTGATTTTTAGATTGTACCAATATTCAAACGAATTTCAAAACAAAGTGTCAAAATTTAATCTAATCGACGAACAACAGTGGTTTTAATGACGCTACTTTTGTAATTGTTTTTGAAAAATTTGAATTTCGTGCGTTGATAATGCATTGCTCTTTATTGGGAAAAGATTCTGTAGTCCAAATACCACTTGTCAAGCCTTTGCTTTGCTTGAACAGTGTACGTAAAATGTATGTATGTATATTTATTTATTTATTGCATTGTACTAGCATTTTTGCATTTTTTTTACATTCAATCGTCTAATTACATTTCAATTTTTCTCTTAAGTTAAATTTAAAACTATTCATAGAATCAAATCTATGTTTGAACTCATCCTTCAATTAAATTCAAACTAATGACATCTCATCCTTCTATTCCTCGTGTCAGACACATTTAGCAGGCGTCGCCACAACTTATTCTTCAAATAATAATATTCTACGATTATACCTTTTTTTTTCTTGTCCTTCTCTTTTTCTTTTCCTATTATTCTCCTATTTATATCCGCCATTCGTTTTTTCAAAGTGACATTTCTGCCACTTTCCAATTTTGCTTTTTCTTCTTCTCTGTACCTTCGCAATCCACCGTTCCTTCCCCGCCTCCTCTTAATAAACCTTCTATCTTGTTTTCACTAACAGTCCTGAACTCGTCTTACGTAATCAACGAATTTTTCTCTTTGATTCTTCTCTATTCTATCTATTCAAGATATTTTGGATTATGTACCCAGTGGAGTCATCAGAAACACTCTCTCCTTGGGGGGCTTCGTCAGATGTAATTCGGCATAAATCTGGGCCTATATTCACCATATGCTCGTGTAGGAACGAGATTTGGTAGGAGTATAGGCATGTTTTGACTAGACGCATCTCCAAAATAAATAGTCGTTCACAATCGGCTGTAGTTAGAGAAGATTTTTAGATTCTGTTCCCAAAACTTACCTAACGTGTGTTCCTACCTTACCAAAATGTGTGTTGATCAGTGTTATTAATAATCTCATCCTTCAATTGTGACGTTTGGCATAAGACCCAAAAAAAGGCAAGTTTCTCTTCAATGTAGTCAACCACAATCTCCAATCAAGAGGACAGTGATCCACTGGCAATACACCTGAATACCTTATGATACGATCGGGATTTATGAGCTAGAAATTTGCAATGAAATTAAAAGTTAAAATGCATGAAATGAAAATAGTTATTGTTCGATTGTTTTTAAGTAAAGTGCATTGAGCAAAGGTAACGGTGATAGCGACAGGCTGTAACACAACAAGTTCTGTTAGACTTACGACATGAGACATGTGCAATGGAAATATAAGGACATTTACGAGTATGTCTCGATACAAACACTTAAGAATTTCTGAAGAAAAAATAAATAAACACTGTTTTTGTACGAATTTAGAAAAGTTTATTAAGAATCTTTTGATTAGAATTTGCTAACAGTGATTTAACTATCATTCTCACGTATAGTTTTAGTTTTAATTTTATATTTAGTTTTATAGTTTTTGGTTTTAGAAGTATGTAAACTGCAAACTTTGTCAAACTTCATAATACAGTGTTTTTTTTATCAATCTTGTTCAATCTTGTCATAAATAAAAATTTACTATTTTAAGTAATATTATCGGTTTGTGAAAAATAAGGAATTAAAAATTATATTGCATAAAAATAATAATTAATATGAAATATAGTATTTTACCGACAAGTGACGCATTTGCACTAAGTTTATCAAAAATAAAAACTAAAAACACTGCTACTTTTTTTTAACTTTAAATTGGTGAAATTTTGGAGAAGAATAATAAAAAATTTCTTTGGGGAAAATTTGTTTTCAAAATTTGTTTTTGCCGAGAGTAAAAATAGGGCTAGAAAGTTGAATAGAATTTTATATATGGACTAACTTTGGTAAGTAATTTATAAATCGAAAAAAAAAACACAAATTTTGAAAAAAAGTTGGTCAAATAATGAACAAATAGTAACAAATATATTTTTTTAGTCAGTTTATATGAAAAATTATTTGTTAATATATGTAAAATAAATATGAAAAGAGTTAAATATTTCAATTTAAAAAAGGGAATTAAAATTAGAAATGAAATTCCATTCACACACAAAAGACAGTCGTCGCTTGCGACGGGGGTAAACACTAGTTTCTGTATAAAGAACGCCATGAAGTATACAAATTTGAAAAACATAAACGACATAAAATATGATATAGGAGTACAGTGTATGTATTTAAACGTGTTATACTGTTTACACGATCATAATTTGTGTGAAATGAGAACAACACAGGCTCAGACTCAAGCTCAGGTGCTCAAGCAGCTTCCAATCTGCCAATAAACAAATGCGACAGCAAGAACGACAACTACAGCGACAGCGACAGCGACAGGTAGCAAAAGCTGCTGCATTTATAAATTAAATTGAGTTTTAAAATGCATGAAATATCAAAACGTGATTCTGATTAGGTTTCCCATAGAATTATCGCCGATAAAATTTTGATACATCATAAATAAAATGAACAAGTACTTCAGTACTGTTTCATGTTTGAGAACCGTATTAAGTTCAGCTACAGAATTTTCTATTTCGTATTTTGTTCTGCTTTGTTTTTGCACTGTGCGAGTGCAACATTGTTTCATTTACATATAACCTATATTAAATGAATATTTCACTAAGAATTGGCATAGTAAACATTTTGGAGTCACTTTGCCATGAAACAGTTCATTTACAGTTCAGTTTCTCACAGTCGTTCATATGAAATGCCTATTTATCGGCTACAAATGGCGAAACTATTCCACCTGTCGGAATACAAATGAAGATAAAGTTGATGCGAACTATAATTGAAGTGCAATAGTGATAGAAACGTCACAAAATAGAACACTTCACGAAATTGTTTATTGGGAGGCAATAACAAAATCTAAAAATTTATAAAGTTATACCTCAGACGACGCTTTTCAAATTTTAGCCCCTAAATTCATCTCTGCCTACTACCAGCAAACGTCCTACCTAACCAAACGTTGGTTAGAGCTTGTTTCAATCTCCATTACTAGCAACATCTACCGTTTAAAGAAAAACATAATAAATGAAGAATTACCTTTAGGATATTTATAAATCTGTACCATATAAAATATTCAGTGAGGTCTTTTTATTATTTTAAATATTGACGGTAGCAAAATGTTTTTTAATTTAATAATAAGACCATTGCGAATTTCCCACGATTTTCTTTTTTGTCCTTAGAGTTTCATCACCATTAAGAAAACAAAAGAGACGTGCTGAAAAAGAAGGAAATTCTATTTTCCCCATACCTACCTAACTCACCCCCGTTTATGTATATTTTAATATACATAAAATATTCATAGAGCTCGGGAAAACCATGGAGCTTTTTCTTGAAATAATATTCATTTATTTCTACGGTATTATAATTATATTATAAATATATCTATGTATATACGCAGAATATAGAAAGAGCAACAAGAAAAATTTTGCCTAAAAATAAATGCATGCTTTCACCGTTGCATATATTTAAGGTTTCCCTTTACATAATTTATTTTAGATTAATATAATGTAAGATTACATAACAAAAATTATCTTTCGACTAAAATATATTCTGCTTTTCTAACCTTAATAAGCCTTTATATGCAAGATTATATAATGTTACATATTAAATTAATACGAGTATATTAGTAAAAGATTTTAGTGCCTTTAAAAATATTATGCTTAATACTACATAAGTTTAAATTTTGTGTTTAGCGGGTAATAGTTATATTTTTTTGTTTTTTTTTTTGTTAATACTTTACGGGCTTCTTAGGACCACGGTCCTTTTTTCACCCTTCTTAATAGTTATATTTGTATATGCGTTTTTCATCTTTTTTAGAGATAATAGATTCATTTAAATTTTTCTTATCATATATTTTGAAACTATATTAAAAGTTGTGTTGGTTTGTTTTTGAGTTGCTTAACTTCATATTTAATGAAAGTAATATAGAGTCAGGCAGAGAGTAAAAATCACAGTTTTATGAATAAGAAACTCTGAATAAGGAGCCTCAGTGGAATTAGATTATTATATTATAGATTAGATGGCCGTGAGTGCACTCATAGTCTTTCCAAACGCATGCGACACATCCATTTAGAATAGGTTTATTTCAGAAAAAAGAATGCAAGTTTTCACTCTCACGACGCGATTTTGGAGTGACGTCTTTCAGCTAGGCCTGATTGAAGTACCATGAGATATTTCAGACTCATTCATTGGTTTATAGTAAAGAAGTAATGTTTAATATACCATTTCAATCGCATGATTGAACTAAACCATAGTCCATAGCCCTTCACGTTCTCACGTGACTGAGCCGTATGTTTTCATGTTTCATTTTTAATTAAGACATATCATGTAACTTCATATTATATTATTTGACGAATTAATTAATTTAAATAACACGTTAATTTGTTCAAAAATATTATTTCAAAATGCAGCTCAAAGGCTAAACGATTCAAGTAAAACAAATATTTTGGAGTTCTATAACTTTTTTTTTTGCCGTGGGCTTTTATGTAATATACAATTATCATTAAACAATAGGGAGTTCTTTTGTGTAAATGTGGTTAGGTTTAGTGTTCAGGAGTTGGATTCACTAATAAATGATCGATAATAAAATCAGAACTCGTATATAGAAAACTCATGCTGAGGGACAGAATCGTAGCTACCGCCGTATCAGCCGTATCAATGATACGAGGCACCCGGGTTACAGGGGCCCCAAACGTGTGTAAGCAAAAATTCGTAAAATGTTATCCACAATCTCACTTAAACTCTTAGGCCGTACTTAATTTAGTCCCTAGGAGTATTCATTGTAAGTAATAACGTATAATCAATATAAAATTATTTGAATTCAATGTCAGCGTTGTTGTTCCTGTTGTTGATGATCATTTGGGCCCCCAACAAATTTTGATACAGGGCCCGTCTAAGGCACGCTATGTTACTGCTGAGGGACCTGTTATTCTGCATGAAGTATGCACTTACAAACATCAAACTGTTGCTTATAAATATAGTATTTATGTAAGACAATATGTCGTCGATATACCTTCTATTGCTGGTGGTACAACAAGGCGCAGCACTAATTAGACTTTAAATACACGTAAATGCCCCAAACTGCAATGAGTGCTTATTAATTAAATTTACACCGTACAAAGTAAAGTCATTGCACAATAAGAGCATAGCGCTTAAACAATATGTCATCATCATAATCTTCACTAATTTCTTGAACAGCTTTTCCATGTTCAACTTAAGTATTTACCATCGAATTTCAGACTTACGTAATATTATATGTAATTTTTTTGAGAAAAAATGCAATGAGAAAGAGAAAAGAGAAGTAGGAGAGACAAGAACAAGATATGAATTGAATTAGAAATAAATATATTACAGAACAGTAAGATTGAGTGTCTGGAGAAGATGGAAAGTGGATTATGTCTGGAGGAGATATTGTACGGGAAGTGGGAGGATAATGAAAGCAAGAAGAGAATTAGAGGGAAGAAGAATAAATAGAATTAAGCCTAATATTGATGGGAATGTGAACTAAAGATAGACAGCGAAAGGCAGACAGAAAAATTGATGGCAGGATGCAGAAATCAGCGCAGAACTGAAACAAGAAGATAAAGAGAACTGATAGAAGACGGAGAAATATTTTGTAAGAAGACATGAAAAGAAGATGAAATCGACTAACTAGACTAAGATAAAAAAGACAATGTAATTGTTAAAATTAATGATAATGAATGTAATATCTAACAAAATCGTTAAATAAATACAAATATAAATATACAACTGTAATATTTATATTTTGCAGTACAATTTCCCATAGCATAGTGAAAACATGATATTGAAACAAGAATACATTAAATTTTTTAGAGAATTTGACTCCATTATCAAAAATCAAAACAACTGGTGTAGAAGTGAACAAACATTAAAGTGTATTGTAAAACCAAAGCAGCAGTTAAAAATAACAAAAAAAAAGTAAAAACACAAAAGCAAAAAATAAACGAAAATAATAATTATAGACGTATGGATCTGAATCGTAAAGGATTAAATAAAAGAAACAAATAATTATCACGTCAACAAGTAAGGGATATAATTGTATATATTAGAACATGATTAGTACCTCCAGTTGCCACGATACGCCACACTGAGACTGTTGCCCAGCAAATTAAATCATTTAAAGTCTTAATACATAAATACACTATATGCATTTCACTGTTTTAAAATTATTTAACTAAAATACGGTAAATTACACTTAACAGCAACAAAAGTTTAAAAATGTTAAATTAATGTTTTTTCTTATTTATTTAACGTTGGTATATCAGATATGTTTTTATACGGCGTAAGATGGTGGAACATGTCCCAATAAATAATTTGTCGATATAATAAAATCTACGAATTGCCATGAAAGAGTTTGTTATGGGCTACAGATAATGACACCACTTTACCTGTCAGAATCCCAGCGACGAAAAAGTTGATGCGAACATAGCTAGCCATTTCATAAAATTGTTTACAGTAAAGCATAGTTTTCATTAGAGTAGTTTTTAAAAATTGTACATACTACTAACAAATTTGTTATTAATTGATTTGGTATTAGTAGAAATTTTATTAATAGAGTCACTGTTATAAATTTATAGTTGTAAATTTAGCCTTATTTGGTAAAATTTGTTGTATTGTAGTAGTAAGTGTTCGAAAGTTAAATCTTTATTAGAAGTATCACAAGAAGTGTCTCTTTTCAAAATAAATTTGTTTAGTTTTTGTAGGACGTATTCTGAGTCGCTTACGTTAACGCTTTTTCTACTTTTTTGTTTCCATCATTACCAGTACTGTTTCATTAAAATGCATATAAAAAATATAACCTAAAAATAAATCAAAATCAATTTCAGCTGTCACAAAAATCTCTATTTAAAGTGACCATCCATTAGTCCAAGATGTTGTTATCGATAACCAAGTCACTGCAACATATTATGCAATATATTGCTTCCTTCATAAAGCTATAATTAATATTTTTATTTATACTCTCATTTAGTTTCATTTTGCATGCAACTGAAAACCTTGTTTTTATTAATTTAAAAAAACTATATATTGTAATAATATGTTATTAGTTTCAATTTACTGTTCGGCGTATAGTGCTATGCCTAACTGCCAATTAATGTTACCTGTAATCGATTAGCCAAAGCCCGAACGATAAAAAATTTAAAACAACAGTTTGCTTTAAATGAATTACCATGGAAAATGAACGATTTGATTGTACAATTAAGTTTCACAACACGTCGTGGTACTCCTTTAAAAACAAAACGTGTGTTTTTTAAATTAAACCATTAAAGAATTAAACAACGAAATAATATGCTTTATCAGTATAGGGAAACGAAATAATATGACCTTAATCAGTATAGGGAAACGAAATAATATGACCTTAATCAGAGCCTGATCAGGCCCTCATGTATCTCAGGTAACACTTCTACTCGAGTAGTGCCTTTCTGTGAGAATTGTGTCGTAAAAATTGACTTGATTTTTTTTTATTAATACTGCACGGGCTTCTTAGGACCACGGTCCTTTTGTCGCACTTCTTAATTCATTTTATTAACATTTTACATATTTACATTTCATTTATTATTACACCTAAACTTTTAAACCCGCTATATACCATATCCTGTCTATCACTAAGCACACTGGCCACCTCGGATATCTTAGTAGTTCCGGCATACTCGTTGGCAACACCACTCCATTTTTTACCAAAACTCTGTACAAATTATTTCTGCAGGCCTCCGTTTCTGCACGTTGGAAGATCAAATGTTCTGGATCTGCTACCCCTTCTCCACAATAGAACATATCTTCTTGCACCAACTGATTTCTTTTAAGATGTGCCAATGCTCCTGTATGGTCTACCCTCAGTCCCGAGATAAGTGAGAACACTCTTCTCGGATCTTGGGCTTTCCACCACCAACGACGTCCGTACACCGAAGACTGTAAACTGAAAAATTTTCTTCCTTTCTCTGAAGTGTTCCACATACCCTGCCACTACACTTTCACTTCATTTTTGCTCTTTGCCAATAAGTCCACTTCATATTGAAAATCTCCACTTGCTACTGTTCTAGCTGTTTATTATGCCCTTTTTCTATTTCAAGAAATACATTTTTTTATAAGCTTGTTTTATAAAGTGCCACCCAATTAAATTTAGTTGAATATTATTAATTTATTATTTTAAATTTGTACTCTGTGTTTCAAAATTCAGTTTAAAATATCCTAAATACTAAACAGATTTGATTTGGTGTGGATCTAAAGAACCCTCCATGAGTAAATTACAATCTAAGACTAAAAATAACTCGAAAATATTCTTTTTGGACAATTTCTGTTAGCCTAAACCATAATGCTGGTCACCAGTTGAAGAACCATTCTTTTGAAACTCCAAATACAGGTAAACTGCAGCAAAACATAAGTAAGCAGTGTGACTAAAAAAAGCACAGTGATCATATGGAATGTAATTATGTTTCTATCATATTTTTTAAATGACGGAAATGTGGTAATATGTCTAATAAATAAACTAAATTTAGCTTGATGAAGTTTTATGATTTATATTTCTTATAACTAGTGATCTCATTTCCGGTTATATTTGAACGGAACTTTTAAAATAAAGTAAAACTTTTTTCATAAGGATTGTACTATATCTGTGTGGTATTTGAACGCCCCCATTTAAAGCGTCCAATCGCTGATAACCCTCACATACCCGCGGGGTTAATCCCTACGATCTCCTTGTTTAACTTTTGAACTTAGTACTCGATGAAGTCGATAACGATTGAATGACGATCACGTCAAAAAACTGATTGAAAAAATACTCTCAAAATAAATCTTATCTGGAAGAACGGAAGTTTGAAAAATTATCGTAATTAATGTTGTAGATATACAAGTATTGTATACTGTATTATACCAATATTGAGCAACGTCTCCACTAAGGTAGCATTAGCGTGCAACGCCCAATATAATACAGCTGACTTTTTCTATGAGTTTAAATATTTCGATCTGCTGTCGAATTGTTTATCATCATAAACAAATTCCTTGAAAATTTTAAGAGAGTATTGGTACATAGAGATGAAGAGAAGATTGTTTTAAACCAGTATTGAAGATAGATATAGGTATGTCTGAATACGTGTAATTTTTTACGTTTGGGTGGCATACACTCAATGAAAATCTAATGCCTTTTCGGCAATAGCTGCAAAAATATTACACGCAGTAAATATTACTATATGACATAGTGCCATGGTCTAAAATAGTATTATGACAAACATTCTTATAGCATTAAATAAATATTACTGTAGTCAAAGCTTTTTTTTATTTAATTTATTTAACGTTGATCTATTTCCGATTGTAGTTTTTGTGGTGGCGTAGCTACATATATGTATACTATCCACTGTCTGATAAGTTTATGATTATGTAGGAATTTTTATCATTAAGCCATTATCGCACTCAGGTATAATGTTCACATAGTAATTTTTACTGAGTATCCTCACATTAATCAACATTAATATAAGCAATAGTTATCATAAAATGTCATTGCCGTTGCACGTGTATATATAAATATATTAACAATGCAATAAGTTGATTGATGTTACTTCAGTGTGGACGCTTTTTTGCAGCAACAACCTACATTTAGTGAACATGTAGTATGTTACTTTAGTGGGTACGGTACTTTAAAATATGTTGTTATACTCGCACTAATACATTGTTAAATTTATTCAAAATTTTCGTGAAATTTGATTAGTTTTTTCTATATTTATATTAAGTCTTGAAAGGAAACCACATGCTTAGCTATACAAGACGCGAGATAAATATTCATTATAGAGTACATGGACTAGTATATGTTAGAAATGGCGTGCGTGTACATAATACATTTTTGTTTATATACTCGTATATATTTTAATTTGAAAGGAAATTAACTGACGAATGCTTTTGACATAATAATTTAAAAAATGTTTAATATATTATATTTTTTAATCATTGGAATTATGTCGTTGAAGGCAAAAACAAAATAAAAAGAGTGACGACATGAGAAAACGTTGAAGAAGCGTAACAACACTGGGTTAATAAATACTCCCAACATACTCGAATATTTTCGGCTCGATTCTGAACCGAACATGCTCGCGGTTTTCAATCGTTGCCAACATCAGTTAACAAGCACATATCAAGAGTTTCACACCTCAGTTCAAATAATTTTTAAATAGAAATATGGTAGTAAAACTTTTTCTTATTGAAGCTCGGTGGGAATGCGTCATGTATATACCTGCGATATCAAATCTTCCTACGATATCGAATCTACCTATGATATCGAGTCTATCTGCAAAGGCGTATCAACCTATGATATCATATCTACCTGCGATATTGTATCTACCTCCGATATCGAATCTATTTGCAATATCGTATCTACCTGCGATATCGTATCAACCTATGATATCATATCTACCTGCGATATTGTATACAACCTGCTATATTGAATATACTTGCGACATCGCATCTACCTCTAATATTCTATCTACCTGCGATATTGTATCTACCTGCTATATTGAATCTACCTCCGATATCGTATCTACCTGCATTATCGTATCTACCAGCGATATCGTATCTACCTCCGATATCCTATCTACCTGCGATATCGTATCTACCGCGTTTTTGTCAAAAAGAAAATTAATTTAAAAAAAATCTATATAAACAAAATTTCCACGTTCGATTGGTGTTCAATACAACATCCCCGCTACGTAACCAGTACAGGCAGACTAATTGTGATTTAGTCTCCTTCGGTAGGAGTACAGTAGTACACGTCTGTATCGAAACGTGAGCTAGCAGCGCGTGTATTGTGTGCACCGTGTGCGCGGTCTTCTTTCTTCGTTCTGTTCTGCTATTCTTGTTATTCCTGCTATTCCTGTGCCGGTTGATGTGGGAACGTAATGTCTGCTTCTGACACCGTGACAAGAACATGAACAGCCACGGAATTGTTGTAAGGAAACATCACACAACGAAATCAAAAGACTTCGTGACACTAGCGATAACTGGCACTTCATAGGCTCTACAGTTTATTTTGAAGAAAAATATCAATTTGCATATATTTGTAGGCTGTTTATTCTTTTAATAATTGTATTTTGTATATGTAACACATACATTCATAGCTTCACAACACACTGCTTACGTAAGATATTGATAATGCCCGATGCATATCCCTATCTCTTTCTATTCTTTCGATATAGTACGTACTAGGCCCCGTATATATTCTGTAATAGTAATGCCGATTTCACACCAGAGAGACAGTTCAATAAAACACGAACAAAAACACCAATGTTTCCACTGTTTTAGTAAACAAAACACATTTCCATCTGCAGTCGCTAATACCAAAGGAAAACGGAACGTTTGTTGTTGTTTTTTAGTCTGTTTGGTTTGAACACGCAGTTTTGTTTTTTGTAAACATTTGCGCTTGTCAATTGTTGTTTATCATGTTTATAATTTTTATGGGACACACAGAATACACTAAAAACAAAACCAGTCTGTTCAGTGTGAACTGAAAAACAGAACTGTTTTAAAATAAAACAAAACATGTTTTTGTTTTGTTTTTTGACAACAAAACTGTATCTCTGGCGTGCAACCGGCATAATAAAAGTAATCTTCGTGATAACGAGACCGATTCTAATCAAAATAATTAGCTTACATATTGGAATAATGTATTACAGGCAAGAATCAATTGTATGTATATGTGGAGCTCGGTGTTTGGCTTGGTATTTTCTTCCGTTATTTTGAGTGACGCATATATTAAAATTGTATATAATTTTAGCTTAAGGTAGTTCCAACCTGAAAATACTACTAAATCCCGAAGTTTCAGAATGTTTGCCCGTTTAGAATCCGAGAAAATTAATGACAAAGTTAGCATTTTTCAGGCTTACCTACCACTTGAAGAACGTGTGTAAAACTTCTTGTCCGCCAAACTATTTTCTATTAAAATACAAAAACCTTCCGATAGAGTTTTGAAAAAATTTGGGAGAGTAAAGACAAATGTTTTATAACATTTTATCGTTTTAGTATTTATGGTATTTTGACAATATTAAAATGTGATTATACTATTATATCATGTTATTTGTTATAATTTAAACTCTTGTTAAGTTCTACCGTGTAAAACAAACTTTAACATAGAGAAGTGTTAGACAAGACGGGTTAAAGTAGAACTACATGTAAAGTCAATTGTTGTACAACCATTGTTGAAAAATATAATCGAAAATATATTGTGATTAATGATTATTAGCTCGACTCAACAAAACACAATTGTGTGCTTGAAGGGTGTAGATGGTGATGGCTGAGGAGCAGTGGGGGTGGTTTAACCCGTTTGCTGAATGAAAGGGTGAAGGCTGATTGAGGTTAAGGGTAGATTCGCTTATTCATATTTTATTTTAACAAAACAATAAATATTTTTCTTTTATATTTGATTTATAAAAATATATAGCAATATTTGAAGTTTTTTATAAGAAAGACCTATATAACAAAGGGCGTATCATTAGTGACTGACTACTTTAAATTAGGCGCCATTTTGCACCAGTCTCACATAGCTATTTGGAATTTTACATATGTAGTCTACAGACTTGGGAAATTTACTGATTGTTGGTGCGTAATAACTGGTCTCCCGAAATCGTATAATTAAACACTATTGAGTCTCTTTCTTGTATTTTTAAATGGCAAAATCCTTGCTGACAGCTCTGCAGTGATCTCGTAGTTCAAAAGTAATATTCACCGCTTTATCGGCGAAATAATTTCTGCGAAAAACATTTCTTAGCAATTGGTCCTATCTCTGAGAAACCGAGTTGTCTATTTAGACGATGTTATATTTTAAAAATAATTTCCATGTATTCGTTTTGCAATGAATAAAAAATATTTGAAATATTCCGGATATTCTTCATTTTATACAAAAGACAAAACAGTCAGCTCTTACTGATACATTATTTACAGAAAATAATTTCATTTAAAATATAAGCTACGTCTTATCAACAAAATTATTTGATAGTTTTTTAGTATTGTTGTAGAAAACAGCAATATAAATAATATTAAAGAAACTATGATATTTTTTGCTACGCGCCGTAGATGTCTACGGTGTCTACGGAGCTTTAAGCTGTCACCTTCAACACGCTACGGCTACCGTTACGGCATTACAATGATTTCACCAGACCATGTGTTTTTGACAACTAGTACACACACTGGCAAAAACAGTAAAACGGTGAATTATGTAACGTGAATTGTATATTACCATAGTAAATTTTTACTACTGAAAAACATGTACCAATTTCTATAAAACTGTATTATATATTGATAAAGTTAACTACTAGAACATCAAATATTCAATTATTTCTTAATACTCGTCAGTAGCAATGTTTTAGGAGATATAATTAATTAAAATAGTAAGGAATCTAAATTTATACAAAACTCTAATCGTTTGATGGTCCGAACCTACTCTTTTTCCAACAAAGGAATTGTCATCTTTGTTATATGTATGTCAGAGTGTTAAAGAGATGCATAAGAGTGCATGCTCAAACACCAGATACTACTTACAACTGTCTCGAACAATACTTAAAGTGTTGATATTATAAAGGCAAGAAGGTAAATAATCAAACAAGTAGAAACTACTATGTAAACATAATACCAATTATATATATAGCAATTTTTATTTGAAGCTATAGTTATAGAAAACGTTATGGTGTATTTTACTGGAGCTGGAGATTTACAATGATTACTTGTGATTCTGATTATAGTTGATATAATTTGGGACTTATTTCTAAGCCATCTCTTCTTACTTAAATTTGGATGCAACATATAATAATCTCTTCCTTTTAACTGACTTTTGTTAATGAAATCTTGGTTTCTCAAACTGAAGTTTAATTTTTTGATTATATTAAAAATTTCATATGAAGGTAATTTCATTTTCATCTCAATTTCCAAATTTATTGATTCCTTTGCCAATTTATCCGCAATTTCATTTTCTCTTATTCCACAATGTCCTGCTATCATAACTTTTAACATAAATTAACATAAGCTAACATAAATTTTATGGTATTATTTTTAGTTATTAAATTGAAATACAGCTCCTTAATTTTGCATGTGAAAATATCATTATTTGATTTGTAATCATTTTGTTATAAACCTTTACAAATACTGGTACCGCAACAACGTAAACAGTATTTTCTATACTCTTACCGAATATTAATGATGTTTATATTTCTAATGTTTAATTTCAATAGAAATTAACTAGTTAATTAAAACCGATAGAGATTAACGTATTTAATTAAATTTAGTTCAACAGTGCTGCCATCCTACGGGATGGAGATCTAACACATCATAAAAACAATTCATTGCTTAACATTTATTATAACTTGAATTATGAATTATTTATATATTTTTTAGTTGAGAAGTAATAAATAATATTTAATTTAGGATTGAAGTTCTTTGAAACAAATAGCACTTGGAAAAATGTGAGGTCATTTATCTTCTTTGAGTTTCCATCGTTGAGGCGTGTGGTCAATCAATCATAGTGATAAAATCGTATTCGAAATAGTGTATTTAGCGTACTATATGAAATATCCAGTTCTCCGTGCCATCGCGTTGTAACACGTGATTATCATTTGTGTTTAAATTGTAAGTTAGTTTTAACACATCACTCAATAAGTTCGTAGGATATCATATAAATTGAAAATAAATGTGATTTTTAGATAGTAGTAACCTTCAAACGATATGTGTTAAAGTTTCATGACATTCCGACCATAAGTGTACGAATTACAGTGGTTTTAGTGACTCTACTACTGTAATATTTAAAACAACGGAAAAATCTGAATTTCGTTAAGTAAGCTTAAACGGTTTCCCAGGGTTTTTATGGGTTTATCACATAAAAAGTTGAAAATTATAATAAGTAGAATCAATCCTATAAAACTTGAGTATAGTTTTGTATTTCGATTACGGCCTTGTACATGTATCCTTAGGTCATAGGTGAAAGTTTGTAGATGTTATTGATATGTTTTGATGTTTGTATTTACATGTGAGATCTAACCCATTCAGTCGTTCAAACTATCACCCAATCATAAATACAATTCACTGTTTAAACTCCTTTCCCGCTCTGGCAACACTTATGTTACTAGTATGTTATCGATGATATATTCGAACAAAAGTTTTGAGTGATTATTTAACGTATAGTATGTGGGAATGAGTACATTTGTTTTACAAGCCGTGGAGAGAGGAGAAGGGAAGGATTACAACAGCTACACTGTGATACAACTAATATGAATATAAAGATGAAAATTAATAACTTATTTCATCAAGAAATTATTTTTTAAATTTAAAAAACTGGTGACTTAAAATATCACGACATTTCAAGATAATATGAAATGGAAGTGTGAAAAAAGGACCGTGGTCCTAAGAAGCCCTTGAAGTATTAATTTCAAGATATTTCGTTTTTCTGTTGATTCAAAATGACACTTCTTGTTGAAAGACCTTTTATATTCTGATTATATAATAAACAAATCTACAAAAATTCTAAATGTTGCAAATAATGCGAGATAATCAAAAATCATCTATTTTTAAATATTTATTTGAGTGCATCAACTTTCGACAATTATTAGCACTTAAAACAATATATACATTTATAAACATTTACAATACATAATTTATAACTTATAGACACGAGTATGGATACTTAAAATAAAGAGATTAATTTAGTTTTATTAATAAAGTCAATAAGGTTTTTCAGACTTTCTTTGCTTTCAAATATCTGTCTATATTCTTCAGGCATAATACAGGCTTGTTTGTGCGACGAGTACCTTGAGCATCGAAGAATAATATGAATTACGATTAGCGGGCTGTCACAAAAATAAAATCAAAATTAAACAGAGAAATGTGTTGAAATTTTTTTGTTGACCATTTATAGGTAGTTAAAGTAAAAATTAATTGATAAAAATGACACTGTGATCTATACTCAGTAACTGTAACTCATTTTTAGGCGTAGTTTTTTTAATTTTTGATTAAAATATCGGTTAATATATGTATCACAACTAACATAATATAAAACTTGAATGGATACACAACCCAGTAAACATATTGGAGTCACTTAGCCATCAAATTGAAGATGCCTGACTTTTTTGTCATGAAAAAGTTCATTTACTTCGTTCATATGAAATTACTCCATCTGTCGGAATACAAATTAACATAAAGTTGATGCGGACTATAATTGAAGTGCAATAGTGATAGAAACGTCACAAAACAGGACGCTTCACCAATTTTTTTACTGGGAACCTAACTGTTAATAGTAAATAAGGTATATTAATTAAGCCTATATTATAGTGAAGAAATGTTTTGTAAGAGGTAAACTTTTTATGTTAAACAAATTTAAAGTACATGTAACTAGTTTTATAAAGTATTGACAAAACACTTATAACTTTACACCATTTGCTATTGTTTACGTTATTGTATGCATTCCATTGTTTACAAATTTGTTTATTGACTTACTACAATTAATCGTAACGCCATGCTTTGTATAACAAATCAAAAATTCAACAAGCATAAAATCACATCCCCACATCTCTCACTACTCACTACTCACTCCCTCTCTATATTGATCATGTGACGTTTAAATTAAAATACAAAAATTCCATCCATAATAAATATATGCGTTATATAATCCATCACCGTTGTAAATTTAAATATTTATCGCAAACGTGCTCACACTCCATTCTATTTTACGTTTTTATTAACCATTCCTGGTGATCTTCTGCTGAACGGAAGTGACGCGTGGCGCCTCTATTGTCCACAAAACAAACCACTCTGTCGCCTGCAATCTGTTATATGGAAATGGACCCATGACTTTTAATTTCCATATAAATTATAACCTAAAAAGGATTGTCGCATTTTATTGTGATTCTTGGGGTGATATGTTAACACCAAATGGGCTTGTGTCCTATGACTTAATTTCTATAAAAATGTACTATATATTGATAAATATATTTTTTAATTACTCCTCATACTTCAGGAGATATTAACAATTAAAAAAGTCTGTTTTTCTCTTTAATTATTAAAGGGATTCAACGTTAGACAACATTTCAACTGCATGTGACATCACAGCCGCTAGTTGCTATCTCTTGTATACAACAGAGCGTAAAAGAGATAGCATGTTCAAGATAGAACTCTGGCAAGTTTACAGGTTACCAATCTTACAGCTTATAAATCTCTGCTATATGTATTTATATATATCAAAATATCAAATATTATTTACAGCTATTTCAAGGAACAATAAAATGTATTATTCTTTGACTACTCAACAAATAACTGACGTTAAAATGCATTTCACGTCATACAAATATGGCCGACCATTTCTAGCGCTAAAACTACAATTCAAACTTTTAATTGCTATATCTCCGTCAATATTTAGATATTTAATAAAATAGACACGCCAATACACATTTATTAACTCCAATTTCAATCAACAATTGAAAAATCAACCACTAAAAAATGAGGATACAAGCCCATTGTATTTTTTATGTATTTAAATATATAGCTGTAACAACATAGCTACAATTAGCGTGTTGTCTACTTACAGGTTGGCAGAGACAGCAAGGTTAAACAGCATTTTTATAACCAAGAATACCCTAGTGATAGTTTTGGGAACTAATTCATGAAATACACATTAACTCCTGCATCCATTTGACACGCAGTGAACTCACACATCACCCAAAATGATCGATGAATCGATTTGAGTTCCAGAAATCAATCACCTAGTCCACCCATCCTCTGAAAACCTTTCCCTTTAGCAAGTCCACCGCGTCAAATCGTCTGACTCAGATAAATGCTGTGCTTTTCGCCGTAGGGACCCAAACAAACCGCTGTTGTTGGTACCCCTGTTCACGGTTGGAGTACAAGGTTCTGCTGCAGTTGGTAGCACTACAACAGTTCACATGTGTTCGTGTTCATGCTTCATTTCTATTGTTTTACTTATTAGACGATGAACATTATTTACTTAATGTTTTGATTTTGAATTTGATCAGAGTCATTAAGCATTTCTTAAATTAATATCAAATTAATCTTGGAATTACCTTGTAAGAAGCTAGAAAGTGTAAAACTTGCATTGTAAGATAGTTTCTATAGAAGAAGTACAATCTGAATCTTGGAATTATTTTGTGGTAAGCTTACAAGTGCGAAACTGGGTATGATGTGAGATCAAAATTTTGTGAGAAAATGTAATTGTAAATGTAACGACGGCGGTACAAATTGTCTTGATACAATTTTGGTTTTGTCGTAGAAAGATAAAGACATTGAACAACTTAAGATAAAATATTCACAGTTTCGTAAGTTCCAGTGTATGACAGCTATATCAATAAGCAAAAAGCTAACTCTGCCTAACAATTACATCTCCCATTAAGTTCCTAGGATGACACACAGATGGCGCCGCTATTGATAATTTCATATAATGATTAGATAGTACTAACCTTCAAACGATATCTGTCAAAATTTCATGACATTCTGACCATTCGTTTCCGAGATACAATGGGTTTAGTAATTTTGACAAGGCTTGACAAGTGTTTTTCGAAATCGGTATTTTTCCCATTTTCTATTTGTTTACACCCCAACGTTAAAATACAAGTTAAAGTTTTAAGATAATTTACAGACAGTAGAGCCACAAAGTCATTTTTTTCGCAACAGCTTGGATCATAATGTATTAATAGATAAGTTAAAATTTGTAGAATACGAGCACTTGATTCCATTTTTCACACAAAATTCAATGCAAACTCTTTGATCCATGTTTTTCGACAGCAGAAAATCGCCGAACACGCAAAACACTTCTAACTTTTATGCCTCTCACAAACAAACTAAATGTGCTATATAGCTAAAACTGTGAACATATGTTCGAGACGGCTGTACCAACATAACAAAATAAAAAAATCGATAATCGAATGTACGTAGCCCGCGAAATTTGAAAATTCACCTTATTTTTTACGTATTACAGAGACTAAAAACTTTCCGAAAACGGTTAACGCATAACATTTTGTACCGAAATATTGTTTTAAACGTAAATCTTTATTTTTAATCGTTATATTTTAATGAAGTTTGCTTTAACGTGATAAATATTTTATATGATTAACGGAATTCGTTGTAGTGAAGTACAAAAAGTGTTAAATGAAAAACTAACAGAATAATTACAGTTTTGAATACTAAGGAAACTGCCCAATAGGTACATTACTTTCTTTATGTAGTTCTTTTTATTATCTCTGTAATAACTATACACGAGTATATTACCAGACTGTTGCTATGTGATTTCAACAGTTGCAATATATTTTGGGATGGGATTCACATATCATCGCCCTTGTGCACGACAATTACCCTTTACCCCTTGTACCTCTTGCCTGTATCAACTCGTGTGAACTAATTCACGTGATAATCCGTCATTAATTATAAATTGAAAGTGTTATAAAAACAACAAACTTGAAATCGGTGTTGAATAACGTACATGTATGTGAATCTGATGTAATTTGGTTAATTAAGCTGCCAATTATGTATCATTATTTATTATTTGTTTATGTTTTTGTAAACATTTTATTGTTTTTTTATTTAATCCATTTCCATCTACCATCACTTCTTACTTTGTTGACAGATTTTCTAACATCAACTTTTAAAAATTAGCTTCGGACAAATTTTACAGAATTCTTTATTTTTCTAAGAGTCTTTATTTATATTTCTCTATTCACTATAGATGTCTCTTTCTCTCAATTCAATGCATGAAGGTTACTCTATGCGAAGGTACTTCAAATTACGTTTTGCATTCGGTATTTCACAACGAGAACTTTGAATTTTAAAAGAAGTAGCTGTTTTATAGTCTCCATTTAAATTCATACAGAATTAGAAAAATGAATTGTATAGTGCAGTAAAACATTACAATGGGTTTGTGTCCTATGTCTTAATTTCTATAAAACTATGTACTATATATTGATAAAGTTGATTACTAGAACCTCAAATCCAATTATTTTTTAATAACTCCTTATATTTCAGGAGATATTAACAATTAAAAAAGTCATTTTGTCTCTTTAATTAATAAACGCGCGGATTCAACGTTATAGAACATTTCAAGACATGTGATATCATGTCCACTAAGTTGCTTTCTCTTTTATACAACAGAGCGTAAAAGAGATAGCATATTCAACATCTTATCCATAGAAAAATAACTGACCTAACCTACCCTTAATAGTACAGGCACGTTACGTCATAAATATGGCCGATTTTCTAATTGCTATATCTTCGTCAACATTTAGATATTTATTAAAATAAAAACGCTAATATACATTTATTAACATCAATTTCAATCAACAATTAAAAAATCGGCCCCAAAAAAATGAGTCCCATTTTTTTCAGGTTTTACTTAGTTTAGTTTAATTACAATTTTTGAGATATATACGCTCCTAAAGTGTGTATATGTTTTTTTCTTTACATTTTACACTTTTGGAGATCTGAATTCGCCTAAAGCAGTAACCCCTGCCTGCGTACTGACTGCTCAGTCTCCCATCTCGTCTCTCGTCCCCATCTGCAGTGGCTCAACGTCAGAATGTCCGTGCTCGAGTCCACTTGATTGATGTGCGCCTCCTTCTTGGAACTCTTGTAATGTGATTTATAACTGATAAAGTAAACCCGTACCGCGGACGTAGACGCAGAGGATGCAATTGAAATGAGGCGAAACGAATGCTAAAATATCTAAACATTCATATACAATAGTTTATTTGTATTTGAAATTAAGTTTTTGCAATCACTTTTTATATCTTTCACATTTTTTGTATGAATTTAATTAAATAAAGTGTTAATTATTATTTATGTTACTGTAATATTCTGTATTTACTCATGTACACATTATGCATTTAATATTAATACTCTTAGGCAGTGCTCCGCAACCTTTTCTCACCTAACTAAACTAATGTGATACCTGCGCTTGTTTAAATACATTGTAAAATACATTGAATTTGACCGCGGCACACCTGTATCCAGCTCACGGCACACCAGTGTGCCGCGGCACACCGGTTGCGGAGCACTGCTCTTAGGTATCATTTTCACTTACCGTTTTAATTTTATTTTTAATTTTATATTTCATTTAAATTATATATCATATGAGAGGAACATGCGTAAACATTAGTATCAGTTTTAATTTAAAATCGTTTTTGGTTTTAGTTCTATGTTCATTCTATACTTTATCTAGTTTGTATTATAACCTACACTATTTACACCCAGTAAACAATTTGGTGAAATATCCTGTTTTGTGACGTTTCTATTACTATTGCACTTCAATTATAGTTTCCATCAACTTTATATTCATTTGTATTCCGACAGGTGGAGTGGTTTCACCATTTGTAGCCGACAAAATAAACATTTCATACGAACGACTGTAAGAAACTGAACTGTAAATGAACTCCTTCATGACAAAAAAGTCATACGCTTCTTCAATATGATTGCAAAGTAACTCCAAAATGTATACTGGGTACACTATGTCAAAATACATTAGGATTTATATTTAAGGAAATTAAATTTCAATTTGTCAAGAATAAAGAAGTAAAAACAATGTACTGTTGTTTAAACTCTAATTTTTTTTAAATATTTATTTCAGTGCATCAATTTTGGAAAGTTAATAGCACTTAAAACAATATATACATTAATAAACATTTGAAATACATAATTTATAGTCTATAAATATATGAAATATAGAGATTAAATTAGATTCATTGATAAAGTCGACAGTGGAGCTGGCGAATCACGAATGCAACAAAAGAAACAAAAGTTTATCATGATAAATTAAATCAATATCAACAAGAACTCAAAATTCATATTTAAGTCAAAATTTATTTTACCAATTACGTATGAGCACCAACTAATTTAAAACTAAAATTTAGACACGTTTTAATGTAACAGGGAATACTTATTCTGAAAACATAAAATTTAGATTAAAATGTGTAATTAACAAAAATTAAATTTTGAAATAGTGACTGGGAATGAGGTTTATGCACTGCATGTCTTTGCTACTCGTTGCTTTGCGTCAGAAGTACGTTTATTGTTTTATTTCTGTCTCTGCTACGTTCATCTTAATAGCTTCTGAATACGCGAAGAATAGGTAGGTGTTAAGACGATATTTTCCTATCAATAAAAATAGTAACAACAATACCATATTTATTATATAAGTCTGAATACCAAGAGAAATAGATTTAAAAATAATTAAGTGTTTTTCTTATAAATTTCAGTGTACCTTTAAATTACACTTCTAAATTTTTGTTTTATAAATGGTCATCCGAATCAATAAAATGTTAAGAGTTTTATAAAATATAAGACTAATATAAGGAAAGACCCCCACTTGCAGAACTGGCTAATATAACTATATAATAGAATTTGAATAATCATCTCAACAACCGTATCAGTCCCCGTTCCGCCGGTGTTACCGCTCCTCCTCCAGCTTCACGATGACTTTTTGATATTTCCCGCACGTCTCCATCTTTAATGACACAATGATTTATACCTAATAACATTTAAATGTGTTTTTAAACGATTAATTTAACTATAATTTAAGGCAATTTTTCGACACGTTTTTCCACGCAGAAATATTTAGGGGAAAAATAAACTCCACAATGTTACGTTCAAAAAATATTATATGTAAAACATGGGACCAGTTCACATGCGTTAAATGCAAATCAGAATCAGAGGGGTAGGTAGTCTAAATCAACCCCTCTTTAAAAACATTGCAACTAGATTTACGGAGCTAGAACGGATTGCCAGTTGCCAGACACTGAAGGGTTGGCCTTGGGGATGGAGATGAGGGCGGGTGACCGGTTAACGCGATGGTCACGTGGCTTTGTTAAGATCAACAGTGAACGAAATCTATTGATAAAGGGTGAAGCGAGATAAGAAGTATGTGACGTCACAAGGATTAGATACAGATACTTGTATACATAAATATGCATCCATAATAGAACTTGGGAAGAAAAATCGGAAAGAATGCAAAATGTAAATTGTTGAAACAATGAAAAATTGTTTGTTCGTAATCTAAAAGTTTCCACATATTATTTTAAAAGCTCAGTACAGATCGACAGTATAACTTTGCGTATCGTTCTAATTATTTGCTTTTCCAATGTCACTATAACGGGAATCATTTTGTTTTAGTTCTGACTTTCAATTTTTTAACCTGGGGACCAATTTTGACAAGGATATAATGTACCGATAGACAGTGTAATTTTATAATTTTCTTTAACTGAAGATGACCTCGCATGGAAGTCCAAAACTGATAGTATCTTTTTATAATAAAGTTAAGTTTTCTATGATATAAGGGTTGTTTTATTGAACATATACCTAGTATTTGGATGGCGATTCTAAATCATAATGCCGTCTGCACACGGGTCGACTGATTGCAACAAGCCATGTCGAGCCGTGTTTCGTGACTCTATAGAATTTTTAACAATAGCATAATAGGGGATTTTATTATGTCGAATTATGAGTTATTTGCATGTATGTATGTATGCTTAAATACTTTTGAAAAGTATTTGTGTACATCTCTCCTCATGATGTCACCATCAAAAGCATGCAACGTAATTGCCCTGCGACCAAGAAACATAGTCGCTCAAAACCAATATCAAATCCGTTTACTTTCGTTCGTGCCGTGTGTGTTCTCTACTCGTATACACGTGCGTTCTTTCACTAACAACACAGTTGCATTCTCAATCGGTTCGGGCAAACTCGGGTTAAGGTTTGCAATCAGTCGGCCCATGTGCGGACGGCTTTACCTAAAAATTTAATATATATATATATATATATATATATATATATATATATATATATATATATATATATATATATATATATAATGTATACATATCAGCTTTTAACTACTCTAGCGTTGCATACACGTTTTGCACAGGAGCAATAAAGCAATGAGGTATTTATTGAGGCTTTGAGGCGACCCGTTGAGGTGTTGAACTGTTAAACGTTACTCAGTTTCTTCAAGCATCAAGTGTTGAAATAAGTTGAATTGTGACATTTTATACAACAACAATACTCGTGAGCAAAATACGAGTAAATGTAAATCACTTTGAACGGTAGATGTGGTTACTGGGAACAATGAGGAGTACTCCACCAGACTCCATACTACTCGTATATAATCATCTACCACGTCAGGTACTGCGTCATTCTTCGTCCAATATACGATGCCCGCGAAACAGGTTCAAAAATAAAGTCCAATAATAATCAACCTTGTGAATTTTATGTGAAGTAGTCGTGTACAGTCGGGAAGAGAAGTTTATTACATCATATGTCTATAATTTAATAAACAAAATAATGTTTTGTTTTATTTTAAAACAGTTCTGTTTTTCGAAAACAGACTATTCACACTGAACAGACTGGTTTTGTTTTTAGTGTTTTTCTGTGTGTCCCATAAAAATTATAAATTTGATAAACAACAACTGACAAGCGCAAATGTTCACAAAAAAACAAAACTGCGTGTTCAAACGAAGCAGACTAAAAAACAAGAACCAACGTGTTTTTCTTTGATCTTACCGACTCCAGATGGCAATATGTTTTGTTTACTAAAACAGCAACAAAAGACAAAAATGTTCTAAGAACTGTCTCTTTGGTGTTCTTGTTCGTGTTTTATTGAACTGTCTCTCTGGTGTGAAACCGGTATTAAGAAAACTTCTTCAAAGATAATAAGATGCTGAAAGTATAGGATTAGCTTACAATTAACCGTTAGATGCCATGATTAAGCTGATTGAAAATAATGAAATCAGAATTGTGTATGGAAGAATATAATTCGGTGAAAACTGGGAATCTAAACCACACGGACATACTATTGACGGCCTGATTTGCAAATTTAAAAAAGCTTCTGAAAAGAATATCTCATTGTTTTGCAAGACAATTTTCACACTACTTTACCTAGGTTAATTTCTGCTTCTCGTACAGAAATTTTCTTGCGGTGCAGTTTCTCTCTTGCTAGCTTACTACAAGTTAATTCAAATGTTACATTGCTTTAGAATTCTGCTTGGCATCTGTAAATAAGTCTATATTTAATATTTCGCAGAAAAATTTACTGAATGTCCTATATATTTCCTATTATGTTCTTAAGTAGATAATTGGCAAGGATGCTACAAGTTAATTCCAAGGTTAATTTCTACCTCTCATATAGAAGCGTCCTAGCATACTACAGGGTTACATTTCTACATAAGTTACATCCAAAACATATTAAAAACTTGGCTGCTTTGAATCGCTTTCCTCGAATGTACCATCAACTAGTTGGGAGTTGGGATTGCGGCCATAGCTGCCCGTTGCAGAGATTTTCATATCCATACAACTCGTACATATAACAACTACATACTCTCATACTTTTTACTTTTATTATTTGAGGTTATATACGTATTTTTTGTTTTTCTTTTTCTTTTTATTGTTGGTATGATTTTTGTTTTGTTTTGGGTCGGATTGTGACCAGAACCCAGAGACGAGCGTGCTTGGTTCTTCAGCACTCTACTACTACACTCGATGGTCGTTGGATTATGGTGTTATGGGATTTGGAAGACCCTGGACCAGACACTATTACTATGGGTATGGAATGGGTGATGGGGAGGTTATAGAATTGTTATGGGTGTATGAGTTGACTCTATGTTGTTGCTGTTTTGTTCTTTGGTAATGATTAATGAACGTCAAGCGAGAGGCCGAGTTGCCCGATACTGGTTCATTGAACATTCACATTTAATAGAAAAGCAATCAAGTTAACGTGAAGACTAAAAAATGACAAGATTTGACACGCTTATATGTCGTTAATTATAACTTAATAATTTAAATTGTGTTAGACCTGTAAATGTGTTCAGTATCCAGTAAACAATTTGGTGAAATGTCCTGTTTTGTGACTTTTTATCATTATTGCATTTCAATTATAGTTCGCATCAACTTTATCTTCATTTGTATTCCGACAAGTAGAGTGGTTTCGCCATTTGTAGCCGATAAAATGGACATTTCATATGAACGATTGTGAGAAACTGAACTGTAAATGAACTCTTTCATGACAAAAAAATGTTGCGCATCTTTAATATGATGGCAAAGTGACTCCAAATTGTTTACTGAGTAGTAACAGTGAAACAGGTATCAGGGACACAAAGACAAGATACTTGATGAGAAAAATACAGTAAAAATTACTGTGTGAAACCAGTTTTTATGTGCTATAATAGTGTTATGACAAATATAAAAATTACATAGTAAATTTATTTTGATGCTTTACAAATTTTTGTAATAACACCACTCATTATAGCATTATAGTACTGTGTCACATAATTTTCACTGTATATTTTTCACAGTGTACGTACAGGAATAACCTCACTAACATAAAGACACAGACTATGGCGGACTGGGCCCTATGGAGTGTAGAGCCCAGGTGCAGAAGTAATTTTCGCAGTAAAAATTACAAGCGACGGAAATACTACAAATGTGATTTAAATCCATACAAATAATGACAGAAATTTATTATTTCAAAAAAGTGAAAACTTCTTACAACATATCAATCGTCCCGTTCATTAGTCACTCATTTCTGAATACTATGTTTTGTGATAACAATATTCGAGAATAATTTATAATAAATTGTTATAATGGGCTTGTGTCCTCATTTTTTAGTGGTAGATTTTTCAATTGTTGACTGAATTTGGTGTTAATAAATGTGTATTGGCGTGTCTATTTTATTAAATATCTAAATATTGACGGAGATATAGCAATTAAAAGTTTGACTTGTAGTTTTAGCGCTAAAAATGGTCAGCCATAATTTTATGACGTGAAATGCATTTTAACGTCAGTTATTTGTTGAGTAGATCAGTGCTGTGGTAATGTTTTGTAGCTGTTGGTAGTCAAATAATCAAGTCAAGTCAAAGAATAATAAGTTTTTATTTTATTTAACCCTGCTAAGGCAGACATGATATTGAAATTTTATTGTTCCTTGAAATAGTTGTAAATAATATTTGATATTTTGATATATAAATACATATAGCAGAGATTTATGAGCTGTAAGGTTGGCAGCGATTGTGATGTCACATGCATTTGGAATGTGTACAACGTTGAATCCCTTTAATAATTAAAGAGATAAAATGACTTTTTTAATTGGGAATATCTCTTAACATATAAGGAGTTATTAAAAAATAATTGAACATTTGAGGTTCTAGGAACCCACTTTATCAATATATAGTACACTTTTATATAAATTAAGACATAGGACACAAGCCGATTATTGTAAAATATGAATTATTGGAAATGTGAACAACCATCAGTGCATGTACAATAACTAATGTGATTGGTAGCAGTTATTAATAAGTGCATATTTTGCATATAATAACAACTACATATTTTACTCAAATTTCGAATGAACTAAACGATCGATATCTTTCTTAGTTGATACTTACATTTTGTAAAAACAAATATTTTAATTTTTGTATTTCCAAAATCGGCTTATAAAATTAAAATTTTATTGGATTATTTATGTCTACATGGTGTGGAAGATCCATGTCTGCTCTCAACTCAAGGAACTGAGAGAAGCGGTAGCTTTAGAGACCAGCACAAATTACAAGTACAGTCGTTGTAGTATCAGAGTATCAGACACTGAAAGAAGAAGTACTGAACCTATGATAAAACCTTATTGAACTCCAAAAGTTCAGAAGAAGTGGTTTAGTTAGTGGACTTGGTCTTACATTGCACAAGTGAACACGCTACGGAGGAGTATGTACTGGTATGCTGGAATGACGGCGAGGGTGAGGATGATACTAGTACACTGTACGGGGTTCAGGAGGCATGGGGCATGGGGCAAGGACAGAGGCACATGATAATGTATGGTTGGAAATGACAGGGATGGAAAACTTTCTCTTCTTTCAAACTGTATCAATTCCGTAATGTTTGATTATGTTACGTATTAACAAAAAAAGGTATTTGTTGTATTTGAAAGTATATTCGATGAAGTTATTATACTATACCCAGAAGAGATAAATTACAGATCGCGAAAGGCTATTAAAATTCTTGACCACTAAGTCCAAAAATGTATCGCCCTTATGTATGTGTCAGTATGCTATTTTATCTTCCAAAATATCTAATATTTGGGTAGTTGAAGTTCTGATAATTAAAACTATAACATATTTGTAGTTTTTGTGAGTAAGTTAATTTAGTGATCCATATACTGGTAGACATAAGAATATATTTATTATCTTATGTAATTTTTAGTAGACGCTAGTGATAGGAAATTTACAAAATTAAGGAAACACATATCGTAGAAAGATAGACACAGCACCATACGAACACATTCAAAAACAAAGATAACGTTAACAATTTTGCGTATTGAACAACCAAACAATCCTCCCTTAAGTGTGCTATAGCTTTAATTCCTAAACACGTAATAAAGTTGTGAAACCTTAAATATCTTGAGACACTAGAAAATTGACGCCCCACTTCTAAAATAAACAGCATAAATGTTTATTACTGGCAATATGGCAAGCTATAATATTTAAAAAAAATGTTTTCTTTTAAAATATGCCAATGGAATATTTCTCACTTAGATGTAATTGTTTTTGGCAAACAATTTTTGCTGATTTAAATAAATACGTTAGCAATATGTTTTAAATCCCTGTTATGGTGTATGCCATGAACTACAAGATACAAGCAGCTTCTATAAAATATTATGTGCAGTAAATATATGCAGATAAATCATTGAGAAATACCATGAGAACAAAAACAAAAACAAAATACAACACAAGTGTTGTTTTGTCAATAATGTTTATTTGTTTATTAGTAAATCGTTTTCTCATGACAATGTTTGCTTAGAATGTTCTAGTTTATAACTATATACATGGGATGATTACTCTTAGACAGTAGTTAAAAATAACAATGTGAAACTTACTTTTTATATGAATGGTAAAATTTGGGAACAGGAAAAGTTTTAATCACATCTAATATTTCACTATTGAATTTTGATCTTTCTAAACTATAATTTATGCATTCAAATATAATATGATCCAAAGTTCCTTCTTCACCACATTGACATCTATCGTCAGATTTAATATTAATTTTGTACAGGTGAGCTGGAGTTTTACAATGATTACTTTTGATTCTGATTATAGTTGATATAATTTTGCGGGACTCATTTCTAAACCATCTCTTCTTACTTAAATTTGAATGTAACATATAATGATCATAACATTGAATGTAACAATATGATCTTTCTAAATAATTCATAACTGTTTCGTCAACTTCTTGTGTTACCATTTTAAAGAATCAAAACAAGTTATTTCTATTTTGGTCCATGATCCCGACTAGAACACAGATGTAAATGGACTTCATTCACGATACCTTTACACTTACATTTCCTAAGCCTCCTGAATTAGTTTAACATGATTATCTGATCATATTTTACGTTATCCGTTTGATCTCGTGTGCCCATCCCTTTCTTTTGTATTGTGATATACAATGTCACAAAACCATATTCAAAAAAACCCGTCCCATTGACTTCTGTTTTGTCACATAAAATATATAAACATTTAAATCTTTGTTGTCAAAAAAATGAAAATGTCAATCGTTATCTTCTCTCTTTCTTACTCTTATTATACACCATTTATTCAGTAGGAAAGAGAAATAGATACCTGGTATGAATTATTATTTAGTGAATACAATGGGTTATTTGGAATAATATGTAGGTGTATTTTAGAATAGGTTACGAAGAATTTATTTTATTGACTTTGTTGTATACTATAGTTTGAAATATCTTTTAAACAAGTTTGATTTTTAACGGAGACAATTTGGAAACTAACCTAAAAGTTTGACAGAAATAGACTAGACACTGATTTACATGTTAAATATGACTTAAATTGACAATCGTTTCAGCTTCCGGTTGATTTAGAGGTATGATTACAGAAGATCTATTTATTTTAAATATTTTGTTGCATTTTCAATGATTCTGGACATCAGGTGATATACGGACTCACCCCATTGTGTCTGGGGGTATAATGATGGTATCAATCAACAGGGTGCAAGGAGTGACTATAAGCCATTAAGAAATAAGACATTTGTATACTTATTATGTTTCTGTAAAATGATAATTTCTTTCTAGCGGATTAGATACTTGAATAAATCAAAAATTAAAATTGTTTTTGGTTAATAAATCTACAACAATTCTCGTAGATTTCGGATTTTTAATGCTAAGAAATCGCACTTTTACTTATATGTTAGATGTTATATTTGACGCATGTTTGTTATTTAACAATAAATGACATTTTTGAGCGGCATTTTTTCCGCTCTGTAAATTACAATAACATATTTACATTACGTATCATACTTGCATGATCGTTTTAAACATTTTTCCTTTTTCTCATTTTTTATTTCAACCTCTTCTGCTCTTAAAATAAAATAAAATAATATATACTGTATAACAAACTATATCTAATTGTACGTTTTTTTTTACAGTTTTGCGTCCCCCTTATCTTGGCGCCCGTAGTGACCGCATCTCTCGTATGCTTTTAGGACCGACCAAGATTACAACCAGGTAAGAATATAATAGAAAATCCAGTCAGTGTACGATTACCCTATTACAAGTTTATTTACAGTCATTCCATTTTTTTAGATAGGTAAGTTTCATAACTTAAAATAAAATCATTTAAATATGTTTTATAATTTTACTAATCTGCTGCTTCCTAACTTATTCAGAAAAATGTAAACAGTAGCATAATTAAAATCTTCTTTGGTTCTCCTTACTTTAGAATAACACTTTACTGTTTTATATTTATTGATCACCGTACTTTTCGCTAGGAAAACTGAAATCTCATCCCAAATTTCAATAAAATCCGTCAACTACTATTAAGTTCTACTATTAAGGGCTTTTTAGGCAATCAGATTCATATACGGTTTTAAATGTGACAATCCGATATTGTCAGATTCAAATCCGGTGTTCAGATTTTAGTGCAATGTTATAGCTCATTTAAATCTAAAACTTTTTCACGGAGATTTGATCGGATCGTGTTAATGGCACATCAATATGATTAGTAATAACAGAATAATACACTCGAATATATATATATTATATATATATATATAGATATATTACGTTTGCATTTGTAAATAATTATATATCATTTATTTATCTATCAATACATAAAAATAATGTTTGTATAGAATTAACTATCAATTTACTAGACAAATAAATAATTAATATTTATACAATTGATTGATAGTATGAAATAATACAACATTTTGTATCTAGAGTATATATAGTTTGTATTTTTGTAGAAGTACCTTTTTATATAAACTGTATATAATCTTTATTGATATAAATTGTCATAGCTATCATAATATTATAATAATTCTATTTTTATTTAATTTCAAGCAGTCAACGTTTAGCATCAATGCTCTCGCCCACCTTAATTATGTAATTCATCATGTAATAATTTTACATATAATTAAATAATCCATTTTATAAACTTAATTTAGAATCTTAATTTAATATTCACTGATTAATTTAGAATCTCTTAAGAAAAATTTACTAACCACTGTAAATGTTTTAATCACATGTAATGCATTCAAATATTATGTGAACTTGAGTTTCAGAGTATTCTTAGATTATTTCTTAAAGTTTATTTTCCTAAGTTTATAAATATTATTCCGTATTAAAATAACAAGCCCATAGAATATCATAATTTTTTACGGTTGTTCATAATAATCATTTGAATTATGTTACATATGTGAATAGGGGTGTGTATATGGTTCACTACCCTTAATAATGCTTATGAAGCAGGTTTCTCTGGTACAAAACATGGTAGAGCAGCTCATAGGGTGTGTAGACTCGACTACCCTTACACCCTTTCTGAATATCTAAAACTTATAAATCCCCGGATCAAATCTGCTCCCTGGGATAAGCTCTGGCTCAGAAAATAATAAATTCAAAAAGATCTTAAAGCCATCGTACCATACGTAACGGTAGAAGCGTGGTTTGCGGGCACCGATTTCTAGGATAATGCATGTCAAGTACAGTCTCCTCTGGAGAACAGTAGCAGGTTTGCAGGAAGAGAAGGAATTGCTTCTTAAAAATACTACAGCCAACGAATGATACCGTAGGAAAATCGGCATACTGGCGCTAATTTAAATATATAGTTTTTGCACGGTCAGATCAAATTCAGGTTCAGATTCACATGTATTTAATTTTATTATCAATTCGATTTCAAGTGTACCTGTGTTTCGCAAGACTGTCTCATTGCAGTACCCTTATGCCGGTTTCAGTTTTAAAAACAGTTTTAACAAAAACATATGTTTTGTTTTATTTTAAAACAGTTCTGTTTTTGGAAAACAGACCATAAAAATTTGTGTCCCATAAAAATTATAAACATGATAAACAACAACTGACAAGCGGAAATGTTCATAAAAAACAAACCTGCGTGTTCAAACCAAGTAGACTAAAAAACAACAACAAACGTGTTTTCCTTTGATCTTACCAACTCCAGATGGGAATGTGTTTTGTTTACTAAATAAAGTTTTTAAAGACAAAAATGTTTTAAAAAACTGTCTCTTTGGTGTAAACATTGGTGTTTTTGTTCGTGTTTTATTGAACTGTCTCTCTGGTGTGAAACCAGCAGTAGACTGATAGTTGTAAATATATTATAAACTGAAGCAGAGGTTTCATGAGGTCTGAAGATCGCAACTTTTTTCTTATCATGCCAAAAATTATTGTCTTAGGAATTGAATTAAAAATTGTATAATTAATAAATTACTAATTTGATAACTATGCACTACGAAGCATCATTATGACCCTACACATAATTTTAACGCCTTTCATATATTACAAATATTTTTTTTTGTTACTAAAGTTATTTTGTTTTTAAAGATAACCATTTTTTTTTTGTTCATCTTCAAAAATTTATAAATATTTTTATCTTTTAAGCTGTCACAATGGTTATTTATGTCCATGTCCAGGGTTTCAAACCCTCTGGGCGGAATTGTTACCGCCGGGGCCCGCTACCTCTCTACCAAGGGCTCCGCCCCACCGCCCTATCGCTCCAGCCCAGCCCGGAGGCTCTTTGAGAGATGCACCGGTCCACAACAAACATATGAGATGTACATGAACACGCTTGGACTTCATTAACGTGGAGATATGAATAACTTTACCAATGAATTTTGATTGACGGAAAAGAAAATAAACTTTTAGTTTTCTTTGGTGAATAAAACTATTAGAGTTGGCTCTCGGATAATGCGAAGACTAGGCTCCATAGAAAGAACGCACTATACGATACCTAAACTTCTGCCTGTATAAAAACTAGCTAAGCTTCTTGGCACACCATATGGCTCCGCTAATTACTGTGTTTCTGTGGTAGAACTTTCATTCGTGGTTCATAGAAATGTTTAGACCGCGTTAATTAGAAACTTCAACAGCGTTATACAAGTGCTACTACCTTGACCAAAAGCGGGGTGTATAAGTACAAGGGCCAACTATATTTTGCGGTTGAATATTCATTATTTTAACTGCGTTTTATATTTCAAAATCCCGATAAATTTTGGCGAAAGAACCGGAAGGATAACAGTTTAATAGTTCCCTAGACATGATCTAATTGGACTACAGACCTCTACAAATCATTTTTAATAGGCTCTTGCCAAAAATAATAATTTTTAAATATTTTATGTGGGTACACAAAACGGTAAAAATACTCAAAATTATCTTATTAAAAAATTACGATAATTTGTTTTTAAAAGTGCGCGCGGGGTCATTTTTGACTAAATTATACACCATTGATAACTATTAGGCCATTATAGAAAACGACCGACATGAAAGAAAACAGGGTTCGATAGGGCCTTTGATTTAAGACATAAGAATCAGGGGTTATTTTATTGTTAATTTTTGATCAAAATTATAAAAATCCTTAATATTATAATGTATGTGGAATATTTATATATCTAGTACGAAGCCTTAATATTCTGGTCTAAGTACATTACTACCCTGGATGCAGTAGGAAGAAAAAGTAAACTTCCTATTTAAGAGATTGAAAATAAATTACTATGAAAATAAGTTATGGAAGTAGAAGTCCAAAATAAAAAGAATTTAGAAATATAATCTAACATCTATATATAATAACATCGAAAAAAAGGATCATCCTTCTTAAGAAATCCATTGATAAATTTAAGCTCTGTTTCGTTTTCAATATAATAATTGGCATCGGAGCCACGGAGTTTCGAACCGGCGCTGAACGTTAAAATTTACTCACCACGTTCTGTTTGGGGTATTTGATGATTTGGGGATTTGGGGATCGATTTCTTCAATGATCGACCAATTTAGCGTCATTATTTTATCCGGTAAGCATCGTACACTATTATTAGCTGACGGTCACGTTAAACACAGGTCGAAGAACGTTTACGACGACAGCCTGGCAGCCACAGATCTGGGAGGCGGTAATCTTCGTAGACGGGATCCGTGTATATTAATAAAAACATGTTTTTCAAAACTTTCCTGTTGTAAAATTGACAAGTTGGGTAAATGCATTGATGTTCATGAACTTCTCGCTGTTTGTTTTGCTGAATTTAGTGCAATTTGCCCACAAACGGCTTATTTTATCACTGCTTTGATAAAATACACACAATAAGACACCCGTCTTAAACGAAGTATCCACCCGCATGTATCATCTTTAATTCAAACCGCAGTGTCCTTGCTTCTTAGGTGGCGAATAATGTGTTGTAAATTTCATTAAAAGATATTAAAATGACATTAACTTGTGTATGTGTACGTTTGTTTAGTGTACGATACTCTATGCCTTTAAATATAACGTTTAGACGAAGTTTAGTCACATCCGGTGATGATCACGCCCTCTATGATTACCTGGTATGCACCGTGATCACTGCCTAACAATTTTATATTATTATACATGAAAACAAAAAACTCAAATTGCTGTTACAAAATCATATTCAGTTGATCATGCACAACTTTTATATCCAAGAGTTAACAGAAAAAGCTTTTTGATGTCATAGTCCATAATGTAGAACTTTCAGGGGCGGCCTTAGCCATTGCGAGGCCCGCGAAAAAATAACATTTTCAATTTTAATTCTATCGCTAATTAATATATGTATATTATTTGCGCCCTTGAACAAAAATCTATCATTGGATTTTATAGAGGGCATATTCTATTACCTGCAATATACATTGTAAGCAGGGGCGGCCTTATCCATTTAATTAATGTAAATAGTAAGTAAGTATTTTTGATGATAATTGACGAGAAATAAAATTTTATATTGGAAGTTTTATAAAAATTAACAAGCACAAAAATGACAAATATTAATGATGATAGGTACATGAATACCTTAAAAGTGGGATTTCTAAACAGCGAGGCACGAGATTCAAATAATTATATAGTAATGAATGTTTCTACTTTAGTTGTTGAGCAAGACTGCGAGGCATGAACAACCGAGTATGACATTTTCTATAATGTTTATTATAAAATAAAAAAATAACAGTAGTATTAGGTATATTTCATAATCGATACAGTCAGTCAGTCGGTCATCACAAAAATAAAAAAGTAAATAAATATGTATAAAAAAAATCAAATTTAAACATTAAAAACCACAACGGAAACGGTGATGCGTTAAAGCACCCTTGCTGCCATCTAGTGGTGGATATTTAAAACATTAAAAATGAGTTATTATCATGTAATGATAATAATTAGTCTGATCGACGGCGGGTCAAGGCATCCGTGAATAAAAATAGGTTTGTAATAGGCAGACATTAGGCACCGAAGATTCTGGGAAGCCCCGTTGCCCATATGCGCGATTATAGGCTCCTTCTGGTGCAGTAGAGTATGTGGAATTATGCTATAGGCTATATTTGCTAATTGATAAATATGCTATTATTTTAGAAGAGGTTACTACTGTACGGAAAGAAATGCAGCATAGAGAAATATATAAACATTACACTTCCTTCATCTACTGAATATTGACTAAAACTTTCATTAGATACAGGCCCAGATTTGAGGAAGGGCAGGCGGAGCTACTACCCGGGGCCTCCACAATAGAGATAAAAACAATAAATTTTTTTAAGACTTGACGGAAAAAAATTGTTCCTTTTATTCGGAAAATAATTAGGGGCCTCCATTCTTTCGTTGCCTCAGGGCCTTCACACCTCCAAATCCGGCTCTGATTACATAAATGACAAGTTTATACTGTGTGACAAATTTACATTAAATTGGGTAGAAGCGGAACTTTTATTTCGCGGAAAACGAAATCTATTAAATCTATTTTGTACTTTTTAAATAATTATTAGAATCTATGACAATATTTGCTAAAATAGTTATGGAAGTGAATTCAGGTAGTGCAAGAGTGTGGGGAAAGTATAGGGCGAGGTGAAAGGAGCAAGTGGAGGAGAACCTAAAGAGGATAGGTGTGATGAAGTCGAAGAGGTAGGTGGCCAATGGCAGAAATAGAACAAAATCTTAAAGAAAGTCAATGTTGTTCATAGACTCTAGCGACAAGATGATGATGACAATTATGTAACACAACTGACTCCGACTTTTCTGACCGTTTTCTGACTCGTTTTCGAAATAGAATAATTAGCAAAGTATTTTCTTTGTGCCAAATACATTTTAAATATACGTGACTGGGTTTTGTTCAATACTATTTTGTAACTGGTTACCTGACGTCTGTTAACTTCTGACGATTTTTCAAAACCTATAATTTACAAATTAGGCTACTTATGCAAGTATTGGATCCATTTTGCTCTTTATTTAAGGTCTTCTGATAGTTTTGTGTAAACTTACATAGCTTAGTTTAGAAAATATAGGGCTTCGAAAAATCAGAAGTTAACAGAGAGATTTTTGAAATTCTACTATTTTGATAAATAAAACGTCGTAGAAGATTAAGAAGACTCTTTCTAGAAAAGCAAACTCTGTTTTTTTGCTCACATTTACCTAAAGCTCTATATCTTAATTTAACTCTCATACTGAATTCAATGGGCTTGTGTCCTATGTCTTAACTTCTATAAAATTGTACTATATATTGATAAAGTGGGTTACTAGAACCTCAAATGTTCAATTATTTTTTAATAACTCCTTATATGTTAAGAGATATTAACAATTAAAAAAGTCATTTTGTCTCTTTAATTATTAAAGGGATTCAACGTTGTACCCATTCCAAGTGCATGTGGCATCACAATCCTTGTGTAAGGTTACCAACTTTAAAGCTCACAAATCTCTGCTATATGTATTTATATATCAAAATATCCAATATTATTTACAGCTATTTCAAGGAACAATCAAATTTCAATATTATGTCTGCCTTAGCAGGGTTAAATAAAATAAAAACTTATTATTCTTTGATTTGACTTGATTATTTGACTACCAACAGCTACAGAACATTACCACAGCACTGACCTACTCAACAAATAACTGACGTTAAAATGTATTTCACGTCATACAAATATGGCCGACCATTTCTAGCGCTAAAACTATTATTCAAACTTTAAATTGCTATATCTCCGTCAATATTTAGATATTTAATAAAATAGACACGCCAATACACAATTGAAAAATCGACCTCTAAAAATTGAGGACACAAGCCCATTCTTTCTAGTTAAAGTCTTCTTTAATATATTCCGATCCTTGTTTCTCTATGTAGTAAATGGAGACGCAAAGCCAATAATTACATCAGCTAGTGCAACAATATCTAAGTGTTAGCCATAATAATATTGGTTCAACGTAAACCTACCATAAAACATCTTTCTTTCGATGCTTTAAAACATTTTTATGGCAAAACAAAAACCTATAATTAACGCTAAAATTACAACTTACTTTTTTAGGTTTAAGTTTAATAAGTTGTAAGAAGTAAGAGTCCCGCATTATTCCACACTTGCTATCGGCAAGGTCGAAATTATAAATTCTGTACACGTCAAGACTTGTTTGAGAAATTTTATTAACGTACAGATATACGAGTATGTATTGTGCTTTGTTGTTGGGGTAAAAAAGCGACATTAAACTCAAAGACTCATTACCATTACCAATTTACATGAAAAAATGAAGCAAAATTAAAAGGTATCCCGCTAAACGCAGTTACGTGTATTTAAAGTTTATTTACATCAAAATTATCATTAATATACTGTGAGAAATATACAGTAAAAGTACTTTATTTCGCAATATGTGCTATCTATCCTATTTTAAATATTGTGAATCTAATGCATCTTTTTCTGAATTTATTTTTTGAAGTTACTAAAAACTTGGTCTCTATGGTGTCCCCAATATCGAGTTGCTTCACCCATCTATTCTCCTTCACCCTCTACGGCCACCCCATTTGCACCAGAAGCGCCTGAAGCACGGGGTTGTGTGTTTTGTTGTGATCGTATTTTGATCGTATTTCAAAATCAAACACTACACCAATGTAAACAGAATATAATACAAAATGTATAGGTGTTGGGAAGGGGAGAATAAGATGAGTTTGTAGTGGGAGGAAGGGTGAAAGGGAGACCCATCTGCGACAGTTTTATTTTTTATCTGTACTATTCATACTCTCGTACCTATAAGGGTTTGTAAAGAATAATTATTGACTCTCTACCGTTGAAAAACTGAATGTGCAAAAGTGACGTAACGTATCTTTTTCACTCGCTGCTTTAAGTTCTATTTTAAGGTTTTAACCTAAAATTTCAATTTATGAAATCTTGCGTCATCCGTCAGTAATATATTTTATTTAAAAACAATTACTATCTTCATTTTAATTTCTTTGTGTTACACAAGTTGAAACTTGCATGTGTAAAACACAGCTACTAAAGATTTGGAGAATTTAACTTCCCATATCAAACGTTTGAGTATAAACGTACTACTGTCCTTTGTACATACCCATGATTTTGCGAGTAGCAAATCTTCGGCTCCAGTAGTTTTTATTGTCAAATAAGCAACATTTTTTGTACATTTTATCATCACAGCCAGAATTTCGTCCAATTCGTCATACATATATCTATGTAATATAATTGTGCTCAGTTAGCCGTAATTAGATAAGCCGGATTTAACGTCCCACTCCTGTGATCCCCCAGTCGTCTGCTCATGATCGGTTTTCAAAATCAGATTTATAATACCATCAATGCACCACCACCATTGACGTCAACTAGCGATTGGCGACTAGCGACTAGTAAAGGGAGAGAACTAGGGAAGTTTTTCCACCGCGGTCGTTCGGATAACTTTGTTCCACAACACTTGTGCCTATCTGTTCCCTAAAGGGAGAACTGTGAATGCAGGATAAGGCATGAAAGGGGGATGTTATAGAAGATTCAAGCGTGCTTACCCCTGGAGAAGTGAACTTAGGGTGAGGGGGTTCTTTTTATCGTACATACCAGCCACATGGTTGAAACACTCGTGTCTAACCCAACGAATATGCGACACACGATGGTTAATATGGTGAATAAAGTGTCTATTGTCATTTTAATTAACTTCTGTTAATATTATATCTTGTATATTATCAAAAATTGTTATAGTTAACAACGATGCTTGGAATTTGAAATTTTTACAGGTTGGGTAACATTTTGTGCATTAAATTTTACCGATACTTTTACTCATCTACTACTCGGTAATTCTTATAAGTAAAGATCCACAAGAGTGGATCATTAATTAGGTTGAAAGCAACAGTTTTTAGAATATAATATGATACAGAAGAGCACCAAAAAACAATACCTAAACCTCGATTAACCCCCCAAATACGTTCTGGAAATAAATTGTACAGTAGTACGCAATATTCAACTTGCTAGCGTGTTACAAGCTGATTCATGCATTAGATTACTACCTAGGTAAGTGCATAATATTCTATTAAATCCCTACTATTCACTTTGCCATCATACTGAAGATGCGCATGACTTTTTTGTCATGAAAGTGTTCATTTACATTTTAGTTTCTGTTGTCTATTTATCGGCTACAAATGACGAAAGTACTTTACCTGTCGGAATACAAATGAAGATAAAGTTGATGCGAACTATAATTGAAGTCCAATAGTGATAAAAACATCACAAAAAGCGACACTTCACCAAATTGTTTCCTGGGTAGCTTCAGGCATAATGATCCTAAGAAAATATTTCCTAGAATAAAAAGAAAAACTTCACCAGACCTAATTTGTATATTGTAATTGTTGTATTCTTGGACTATCGGATTTGTCATTGGACATATACCTTACAAGCCTATCTTACTTTACATAAATATTGCTGAATGTCTTCATAGACAGATGTATTATCTCCTTATTTAATAACAAAAACAAAAAAATAGAAAACGTAATTATTATCGTATACATTTCCAAATTATAAATTCATCTACCTATCATTAGTATTCGTCAACATCTAATTTTAAGTTCATTTCCATTCGTTAAATGACATAAACGGGGCGTTCGGCGATCGGCGTTTGTCGTTTGGTTATGTTAGAGGACACATATGTATCTGCCTGTTGCAAAGTAATTTCAAGGTTGGTTGCCCAGTATTTGGGGGAAGCCTATATTAAAGGTCTGGAGCATTTGGGATATGCACAGTGGTTCCAGAGTCCTGATAGTCCGCACATTGCGTTCCCGTCTATCCTGTTTGACACCCATCCCTATATATACTACGATTATGCGACGCTTGGAGATTTGCTGGTAATGTGATTCCAGAATCTTGTTAACCCTCTTACGAAAAGGAAACTCTGGTAAGCTTCTAACAAACGCAGATGTGAGCCTTGTATACTGTAGATGTAAAGTATTGGCCAAACTAGTGCGACTACAACGTGTGACATCCAACATTCATAAGTTGACGTTTGAACTAAATTTGTTGACTGATTGCAAACTAACCGCACAACAAAGTTTCCAACGAATACAAAAAATGAACCATGTCGATGTATGTATTTAAATAGTTTTGTGCATATCTCTGCTGATGATGTTCACCATTAAAAGCATGCAACGTAACTCGGACTTAGAAACACAGTCGCTCAAAACCAATTTCAAATCAGTTTTTTTTCATTCGAGCTTGTGTGTTCTCTCACTCGTATACACGTGAGTTCTCTCACTAACAACACAGTTGCATTCTCATTCGGTTCGAGCAGATGCGTTTGTGCGGACGGCCTTATGGTCCAAACCAATAAAAACATATGCAATCTTTAAAACTCTACGACGCATTTGAGTAGTTCATTATATTTTGCTTTACCGAGTGCCTGTCGGTAAAAGGCACAATCCTTTGTAGTGTAGGACGAAAGTATTATATAGTATATGAGGATTGAAAAAATTATATAAATAAAATATTTTGCAAATTTTGTAGCAACAAAAGATACCGATGTAATAAGTATTGTACAGCCTCTATCGCGTTACTTATCTTCTTTGTTTCATAATATAAATCCAATGCGACCTGTATACTGTATATATAACACTTTCTTATGTCTCGTTATTCAATATGTTGCTTTAAATTAAGTTCAAATTCGAACACACTAAATTCAATATACAATAAAAAATTGTATTAAAAAGAACAGGAAAATAAATGAGCTTCCATATTAAGTGCTACGGGTAGACCATAGACCCATAGACAATGTAACGCGGCAGTTCGCACTAAACGAGTCTATCAAACCCGTAGCGACCATCATAAATCGTTCGCAATCATTTGTAGTAATCATTTTTTTTTATATTATACACTGTATAACCTTTCATACTTTTTATGTAAGGATAATAGAATATAACTGTTCAATTTGTCACGAAATTCATTTATTTAGTTTTTTTTATGATGTTTTATTATCTGCAACATTTATCAAAAGTACATTCAACACAAGATGGTTTCATTTTATATAATAATAGATTCGCTTGAAATTTTTTAACAAATTTATATTGTAAAAGAATTGCTATAATAAGTTAAATTTTAATAACTATTACACTATAAAAAAATTGCATTTTTTATTAAATAAATTGCTACTTTGTTTTTGCACTTATAATTTTTGAAATGTGGAAATATGGTCCTTCTATCCGGATATGCGAGTTAAGATTACATTTCTATAATATAACAGATTTAGATTCAAATAACATATTATGAACGCTGGTTATACTCTACCGCCACCAAGGAATCGATTCCTCCTTACATTGAAATGTCTACTTAAGTGCCTTTTGGCAGTGCAGCCCTTTTAGCCATATATTATGGCGGTTTCACACCAGAGAGACAGTTTTGTTATCAAAAAACAAAACAAAAACATGTTTTGTTTTATTTTAAAACAGTTTCCTTTTTCGAAAACAGACTGTTCACAATGAACAGACTGGTTTTGTTTTTAATGTTTTCCTCTGTGTCCCATAAAAATTATAAATATGATAAACAACAACTGACAAGCGCAAATGTTCACAAAAAACAAAACTGCGTGTTCAAACCAAACAGACTAAAAATCAACAACAAACGTGTTTTCCTTTGATCTTACCAACTCCAGATGGGAATGTGTTTCGTTTACTAAAACAGTTTTTAAAGACAAATATATTTTAAGAATTGTCTCTTTGGTTTAAACATTGGTGTTTTTGTTCAGAAAAAACAAGTTTTTGTTCGAGAAGTGGTGTGAAACCGGCATTAGAATAAAAACACGTTCTAACATCATAGATTTCGAAAAGTAGTCGGTCGATTGACTTTAAATTTTGAAACACCGTTGCATTCGAACACACGCGTGTTTCGTTAATCGAATTCATTTATTTTGTTTCCTTCCAGTTGATCGTCGTCTGTGTTTTTGTGTTTGTGTCTTCACATTCATTTCATATCAAACTCAGGTACATCACAGCGTGGCCGAGTTTAGCTAGTTATTGTATAAATAAAAATCGGGTATATTTAAAATATTTATAACTTTTATATACATTTTCGTATTGTTTATTTGCATTTTTTATTGTTTCCTTGGATTCGTAGTCGTACGAGTATTTGAATTCCTTATTTTGTTCCCTGCGTTTGATGGACGGTGTTATTTACAGCTCGCGAGCCCGTTAACACATTCAGCATACAACTCATTTTGATTGGCTGACGAGTGGGGCGATAAGAAGAACTTTATACCAAACATTAATAGCAAGGAACATGCACGAACCCCTTGTATTGTGCTTGAAATGGATTCATATTTATAATTTTGAATATTTGATACTTTTTCTTCCTCTATTTTTACGCAGAATTTGTTATAAAGAAGCAGTATTCACAGCCACTTTTTTAACCAAGGTAACTGCAAATGTGTTCGAGAATACATTTACAATAGTCATTTAATAAATAAGAAAAAATGCCTCAATATTTCTTACAAAATAAACTTTTTCACGCGGCCTTAGGGGGTGGCAAGCAGGGCAACCGCCCGGGGTTTCGCACCCTCTCGGGACAAGTAGAAAAATTCATAACTATATATGTATTTAAATCTCGCTCGATTAAATAAATCAGTAGAATAAAACTTAAAATCTAGCTACATTAATTCATTTATTATTCATTAAATAATATTTAACCTGCTGTATAGTATTGTCATCTATATTTCGTGAATCAAAAAGTCCAAAGTACCGTTTCATTTTAACGACAAAAAAAATATGCAAGTGTGTCTAGATATTAAAATTCTTCGGTTGTGGGAGGTCAACCATTTAATGGTGAAACTATGAAAACTACAAAAGAAAAGCGCTCTTTCTGATTTTAACAAAGGACACAGGACAAAACGTCTTAAAGAAAGATTATCGTTTCCGAAGGAGAACGGTTGACAACCTTAGTGACTCACACTTGTTAGAAATGATTGTCGTAACAATAGAATCCAGTTCGGATTATAAAATCCATTTCAAACACACGTGTTACTGGTATGTCACGTGATCTATTGCACTTCCATGTTCAGTTACAAGTAACATGAATGTAGTATTTAGTACACAGTACATTAGTTCCGTCATGTACAGTTCTTTGGACGATAAAACCCCATTCTCCGCCTCCCTCTATCGCACTATAGTGTTATAGTGTTGTTTCAGAATACCCTAACAACACTAGCTAGTAGCTAGTATACTTGTTCAACTACCACCTTCTGAATTTCACCTCGGGCGCGCTTTTCCTTTCTGTGTGTGACGTTTGACGTGGCACGCAAATGTCAGCTCCGATAATCAGTCGATTCGTGTTCCATATCCGATGATGTACGATGTTTAACGTTTGATTATTTCAACCCTAACATAAATTAAAAACGGACCTTTTCTTGGAAATAATTTCTTTATTAAAATTTTATATATCTGTAAAACTGTGTATATATATGTATATGATCATAAAAAACTAGTTAAAATAAAGCTTGAGAGGATACAATGGTCAACAGCTAGGTTCAACTGTGAACTAACCCATATGCGTTGTCCACATAAGTGAGACCCCAACATGCGACATCCAAAATTTCTTGGAATAGTTATGTAACTTATTATATCGGCATATTTATACACTCAGTCACTTTCATATGTTTATACCAAGATGAAGTGATAAAAGCCAGATCAATCCTGTACATTTAGGTTTAGATTCGCATAAGATACAGAATATTTTATATATTAAATTTTTTTAAGCCTTTGTGTCATATACCATATACGATAATGTTCTCGTTCTAGTCTATAAAAGAATATGCGTTTACCCCCAGCCGTTGGAAACATTTGAATATAGCAACCTCTAATAGTTCACTAATGTCTAAAAGGCGTCAACTTATAAATGAATCATTAGACTAACTAAAGTAATTTAGAGAAGAGATAAAATCTTATCTAGAAAAGATTAGTGACTGAAAAAGCAAATAGTTTCTGAGGATCTGAAAAAATTACTGCGTTTTCTGGATTTGGTCGTTGTTTTTTTTATTGATTATGTAAAATAAATAATAATAAACTTCCAGCCTCGGAAATTATTCTCCCTACCTCCAATTCCTACCATGTTATATACATATAAGACATATTAGGAATTGTAAATTTTTAATTAAACTTATGTGTTGCTTCTGAAATCAAAGACTTTTATTTTAGTAATTTACATACACATGATAATAATTACACTGTTCAACTTGAATCATACTATCTTACCTGTAATCAAAGAAAAGTTGTCAATTCCTTTTTATCTAACATTATGCACAGTGTACACAATATCAACTGTGTTGGTCGTTGGCACAAATAGCTATAACTAATATATACAGTTAGCTCATCTGACCAGAATGCAGTTGTAATATCTCTGGTCAGTGTCACCAACTAAAGAAATATAACTTCTTATATACAGAATATTAAACATCCAATAAGAAATGAAACAATCAGATTATCATTTATAGTTTACAAGATATAAACGTGTTCAATCTTGTCTCTTTATTGGTTCGTAGAGACCCTCTATATAGGAGAAAATTTAAAGACGTCTTCACAACGAAACTGTGTCCGACCATTTATTTGCTCTTGATTCAATAGTTGTTATATAGAAAGTGCTTTTAAAGTCAATTAATTTTATTATACATTTTATATTGAATCTAATTTCTTATCTAGAACAAGGGTAGATTACTTTATTCGCCAACACTGTCACTATTTTGCTCTTATAGACCAACTATTATGGAAAAATAATAGAAACATTTTAGTATATTTCCAACGAGGTACTAGTAAAGGCCAATTCTGATTAGTTATTACAATCAAATATTCAATTTAGTGAATTTGTTTGATTTCAAAGGACTTTGCTATACAAACTATGCAAATGTAATGGACAGCTGATTTGTTGTACGACCAGACCGGTTAAAATACTGTCACAAGTGTTAACAATCTATTTCATGGATTGGTAGAGACGAATAGGATTCTGGGAAATGAAATATGTGGACTGTATAGAATTTGAGTTGGACTATGTTGACAGTTTGGATTAAATTTTGATTGTGTTTTAGTATTTAGTGTTTTGTATTCATTTTGATGTTCTGTTTTGGATTTGGATGTAAAGGTACACAACTATAAGGTATGTAACTAGTAACTACAATATTTCATCGTTGTAGTACAGATATTCCTTTGAAAAACAAATTGACGGTCAAATCACAAAAAAAATTTCATTGCGGTGTCCCTCATAAGTCATTACTGGATTTTCTGAAATCGAAAAACTAAAATAATTTCATTAGTTGATAAGTTTCTGCAGGTAACCCTGTCAAGTTTTCTTTTTTACAGCACTTAGAAGTCAAAATACCGATTTTCCATGAAAGAAATCAGAAACTTTGTTATTTTAAAATACGTTAAAATTTAAAAAAAACTGGACACCGTTACTTCGGCATTTATGTAAAGAAAGAGTGTGCACAATTTCAAAAGGATTTCTTAAAGGAAGGAAAAAGCTAAGTGTGAGAAGAACGCGTTTCAAAGAAAGGCGAAACCAGACCAGAGAGGTTAAGACCTAAAATTCTATATCTCCGATAGTTTTACTCCAGTCGACTTCAAATTTTCACACAATATACTTAATATGTTCTACATTAATATAAATGAATAAAAAATAAGTCGGCTACAGTATTCGTTCCCCAAATTCGTTGACAAAAACGATAATCTGCTTCTTTTGTTGTCAAAATGCATCCTGTTAATTTTGTTTGACGAGTATACATGTCAAGCAAAAACAAAAAGTTAGTGTGTTTGACGAATATAGGTACCCGTCGTGTAAAAATTATTTTCGTGTGTTAAAATACAACAAACAAATGCACTGGTTTGCGTGTGATGCCATTGTCCTATATTTAAAAAAAAAATCCTGTAATTTTCAGGTAAATATCATCAAAAGTTATTTCCTTTAGAAAAATCTTTGTATCTTTGTCCTCGAATGTTTGCCTCACATTGCAAATTTCCTGCTTAATAAATAAAATATTTGATAAGTACGCCTAAGTGAAAGCAGTATCATTTTCATTGCCATTTACCAATCACTCATATTACGTTAAGGTTGTCACTCCTACAATAACTACGAGCCCGTCGATGATAGGAGTAATATCCGAAACAATACGCAATATATAATTTTACAACTCTATAATAAACTGTAATATACAATTTTTTATATTAAATCAACGTACATTACCTGTCATCGAATTCCACACAACGAGCCCTTGTAGTCGTGTTAAGGCATAAACCCTAAGGGTTTGTCTGTTTGGCAATCCGATGGGGATGGTCGATGGATCACCCGATGACAGAACGCGATGCCCTTTACGTGATTAAACTGACAGGTGTTCCACAATCGTTCAGGAAAATTTATAAAAAATTTATAAAGTTAAAAAGAATTCTGTTGCATGGAAGACATTGTTAAATGGGTAGGAGGAAGCGGAACTTATATATATATATATATATATATATATATATATATATATATATATATATATATATATATATATATATATAACAAGTGTATATTGATTGATCCGTCTTTTACAAAAATAAATATCTTTATATCACAAAGTACTGTATTTAAAATGAAAAGGAGTAAATTATCGTCCATATTGTAATTATGTTTTTAGGTAGTCTGTAGACGCGTTGGACTTAGCTATTTCTATAAATATAGATGGAAACTAAGGGTGTCATGTTGTTTTATTTTCTCTGACGTCATGCCTTATGAATTGGATTAATATCATATTTATTTGTTAGTTGATATTTTTTTATTTTTCTATAATACTACAACTAAGTATAGATATACTTATCTAGTGGCTTACATTTCTATAAGTACACGGTGTGGTAGAGATTGCTCCAATGAACAATTCTACATGATTAGATTACTAGGTCCAAGGGTTTAGTCCTGCGGAGTCTTCGAACATCATTACCATCAAGCAACATTTGCGTCACGGCGATATTTTCGTGGTTACGAAGTCTTAACTCGTGCTTCGCTGCTATAGTTTTGATTTCTTCACCGACTGTGTTAATCTTCACATCTCTATGTCATCATTGCGGATATACCACTGTGCATTAGCTATTCCTCGCAGAACTTTATTTTGGAACGGTTGTATTTCTTTAATGTTCGGTTTCTTGGTGCAACCCCAGAGTTGCACTCCATACGTACACACTGGTGGGCTGATATTGGCAAATAAAAGCTTAGACTGAAGTTGCATTTTCACAATTTTCCAAAGTCCAACTATTTTTATTCAATTCATAATATTATAGAAGTTATTAACAATTGAAATAGTCATTTTTGTCTCTGATATTTAGAAGGGTAAAAATTTATAAAAAATGATTGAGTAGTTAACTCAATTTAATTACTTTCCTTACCTTTTTCCCCACTAATATTGCCATCACTTTTAAAGAACAGAAATTTAAAAAAAATACAGAAGCAAACTTCACAGCGCTGACAACTGTGGCGGCAACCTATGCAACGATAAATAATAATTAATATTAAACCGTAAAACGAAATTCCAATTTTAAATAGATATTATTTATTAATTTAAAGTGTGTGTCATTAGACTTTACATTCTTTTAAATCACGTAATCACATCTCATTGCCAACCTAAACTTAAAACTATTCTAACATTTTTAATAATTCCAACAGCAATGATTTTTTTTCTTACTCGTGTTCCTATATTTTCTTGCTTCCTACTCCTCATTGTTTTTCTCCCTTTACTATTAACTTTTACTTAAAATAGATATATCTCCGTCAATTATTGCATATTTAATAAAATAAAAACGCCAATATACATTAATGAACCAAAATCGGCCACTAAAAAAATAATTAATTCACAACTCAATAGAATCCAGCAAAAGAAGTCATTTGAAATAAGGAATAGAAAAAGTTGAGGATATTAGAATAGCAGTTAATTTGGACATGAGAAATTACGAGTGCATTATAAGCATACACAATACCCTTAGAATGTTCACCTTTTATGTGTTGAACTCTGGAGGATACGCATGGATATCATATAAATAACATTAACATACAATAAATATTAAATATAAATGAATCTGAATTAAAATCAATTCGTTCTAAATTGTCGCACTAACATTGCATAGTCCATGGAAGTACCTTTTAGTGGGGTTCATAACTTCAGATACGTTTTTTAATATGTGCATTTTTTTAATTTTTAATTTACGAAAGATTATCTTTCGTAGAGCAATAATTGTATATCTTTATGTATCTATTATGATCATTGAATGATGTTGTCTGCAGGATTCTAACCAGAATCGTTCTTAGGTCCTTATTTTATACATTTGCCTATTATACAATTCTAGTGAATCACACGAGACGGGATAAGGCGAGAGTTTCAAAAATCTCTAACAAAGTAATTCATTATATTATTGCGGCTAATTATTTTTTTTATTCTAAATTTTTCACACACTAAGCATATCGCTTTTTTCTCACCATTAATTGTATCAAATTTAAAAGAAAATTTAAACTTTGAAGAATTTTTTTTTTATACACAGTTGACCAACTGGTGCCATTTCACTTAATGCATCATCACATTCATCTAATCTCGGCCTTTTTCTCAGGTTGACACTACTAATGCCTACACTAAACGACATTTTTGCGGCAACTAAAGGTTAAAATGTCTTCAAACAATCGCATTGTAAATAATTTATATTCATATTTATATTTCCTTAAAACATTCGTTTCCGTTCGGCCACAAAATGTTGTAAAAGACAAAATTATAAAATAAAATATTTAAACGATGTTTGTTTACCTGTACTTTGTAACCTTTCTTGTATTAAAAAAATGGTTGAACGTTTATGTTGCTGTTAGTTTATTTTTCTAGCAATTTTTTTTTGTAAATAACGTCAACGAGACCAGAAACGAGTTTATTTTCAGAAATGTCTCGTCTTGTATCGTCTCGCTTTTACGAAGCCCTATACAATTCTTATAACGCAGTTTTATAGCTTAATTTTATCAAAAATAAATCTTGATATTAATTTTTTATGTACGTTTACCTGTATGGTAAACCTCAGAGTGTATGTGATAAAACTGTACAGTTTTAAACTCTTCGGTTTACCAGTACAGGTAATCCGCTCAGGTAAACCCCATTACTGTTGGATTCTTACATAAAGTTTGATGCTTCTTTCTTCATCTTCATCTTCTCAGCACTACTCCGTGCTATGTTCCTGTCACACGGTTATACGATAAGGTACTTGGCTATAATATTATTGTTATTGCCAGTTGGTCGTTCGTTGTCGTTTGTAAATAATTCTTTTATTTTTATTGTTATTCTTATAAACATTCTTTTCCATTCTTTCCATATTGCTACTTTTGTACTTTTGTTGGTGTTGTTGGTTATACTCAGTAACAACCGTTTTGATTTGCCGCGCATATTATTTTTGCTTGCTGTTTTAGTTTGTTTTGGTTGTTCAGTTTGTTCCTTTACTTCTTTGCTTCTTCAGAACCAGACTGCTTGGGACTTTATGTTGTTCAGATGGTAATATGATTCCCGTATCAAATTATCAAATGGTCTGTACAGTCAGTTATATGTATCCACTGTTGTTCAATATTTATATTGGATAAGTGCATTCTCTTTGAACGAGATAGTAGCTTATAGACTCCACCATGTTCCACTACGCTGGGTTGCGATCAAAGAACATCCACTCGAAAAATAGGCCGCAGCGACAAAACTTTATTGTCCCGCCTCTCGAACGAGACCACTAGCGCTCCCCTACGATATAAACCGACTGAATGGCGCGGTTTTTAAAAAAGGAAGTTATGCTGCCGCACTCTGTATGTTAGTAGTTTTTGTGGTGTAGTGGCTTCATATATATGAACTCACTGGTATCTAATAAATATATGATTACAATTGATTTTAATTATAATTTCAAAATCAATTCCCAGGAAATTTAACTCTAGTCGGGGATAGATTCCAAAGACACAGCAGTTATATATGTTACATCCAAATTTAAGTAAGAAAAGATGGTTTAGAAATGAGTCCCGTTAAATTATATCAACTATAATCAGAATCAAAAGTAATCATTGTAAAACTCCAGCCCACTTGTACAAAATTAATATTAAATCCGATGATAGATGTCAATGTTGTGAAGAAGGAACTTTGGATCATATTATATTTGAATGCATCAAAATTCAATAGTGAAATATTAGATGTAATTAAAACTAAATTTCTAACTATTTTTCTTTTAATACTAAATTTTTGTTAAGTGAATCAAAATTAATTAGTGAAATTTGTAAAATAGAATTATAAATTGTAAAATATGTATAAAAATGTTTGATGGTGGCTATGACGAATAAAAGTCAAGGCAAATAAATATATAAAAAAAAAACACAGCAGTTAGCGTCAAGCAGTAATGCTCTACTATTAGTTATACTATTAAGTTTAAAAGTGGTGAATATTCAAAAACCTACAGAGAATGTTTTCCTTTTCTCGGAATTCTTTTGGTTGTACTCAAGTCTATATTCTCACTAAGCGATTTGAATGTTAGATGGTTTTTACATCTCTATTTTCCAAATGTACTGAATAAAGGTTAAAATCATAGCGTTACTAGTTGTTGGCAATAAATTTCTACAATCAAAACCCTAACATCCATATATTTCTCATAATTCCGAATAACATTTTATGATTAAATTTTAATATCCATTTCTAATAATCATCAAAGTGCTTTATATGAAACATAAATTTTACCACCACTATTATAACCCAACATGTGTGTAGTTGTCCACTTCACTTCAAGTTCCAACAACGTAGAAAGTAAATAGTGGGTAAAGGAGTGAACAACACCAACACTAGGAGTCCGAAGCCAAGAGGACGACTACATAATGATGAATAAAACACTTGGTGGACATGTGAAATCATAAACTGACCAATAAGGTTGCATCAATCCTGAACGATTACAGCTATTAAATCTATAATAACAGGGTAATATATGTGACGCAATTGCAATTATTACAGAAATAATTCTTTATGTGTCAAATTTATTGCAGTTTATTGAGCTGTATAATATGTAATTCATTTATATGTAGTTAGAATTCTATATCTCTTTGTTCGATAGACCCTAATTCTCATCATGCATTATTAAAAAGTCAAATTTTGTCTTTAACAATTAATTTGACGTCTTGATTTTAAATTTTTGTTTATTTCATAAAATAATATTTGGGTTAGGAACATATTATGCTTAGTTGGCAACACTTATTTCTCCCATAAACCATTGCGCTGCACAGTGAGTTTTAAAGTTAAAATGTCAAAAGTGTAGGTGTATTGTTCTAATTAAAAATAATATTTTATAAAAAAGAAAATACCTTTCCAATGTATAAAAGTGGTTGTGATTGTAAATAAATATATACAGCATGAATTAAGCTATTTACTTTGAGTCCAAACTTCTTTTGATTAACACAAATGAGTGTGAAAAAATTTGTCATATAACCTCAGAGTGTGGGACCTTATACTTACAAATTATTAGCATAAAACTATACGTAGTGTCAAATAAGAAATATAATTGTGGTAATTTACAAATATATGACGATTAATTTAAAATAATTATTTATTGGTTAAAAGTGTATGCATAGTTTATAGTGTAATGACAATTTGAGATTATAAAAAAGAAAAACAGATGGCACTGCTAGCAGGTTAAAAAGAAATCTGTAAATTCAGGTTAGTTAATTTGATTACTACTTGTTGCTACTGTCATATGTGTTAAACGTCAAAATATATTTGTAAAATACAGAAACTGTTTATTGTGTTGACATTTGTTACCCGAATTTAGTTAATTAATAATCATTCCTCTTACTACTACATGATACTAAGTGATTTAATTACTGAAATTATTAATTCCTGTCTTCCAGCGAAGATATTAATTCTTATTATTATCTATTTTTTGACATTGTCTCCATATTTTAAACATCAATTACATCTCTAATTAAGCATTTGGAATATTTTCTCTTAACATCAACAGCTAATGCATTACAAATCGTAGCTCTCTATATGCTGTCATAATATTTGTTTCTTTTGTCATAACTCTTATTGTATTCTTCCCTATTTGTATGTTGTATGGGCTGGGCGTCCTTGCCACGCACCAGCCCGCTACTCTTTGCTACTCGCTGCCGTACAATTAATATAATTTCTGGGTAAATTAGTTCCATTAGATCACAACTGTTGTACATCAGAACACAAGACCACGTCCGACACGGTATTGTCGAGATTTATTTTGTTATTATATGGCTATATATTTATATTTCTATATATAATAACTACCACTGTAATGTACAAAAACAGGGCCGTCATAAGAATGGGTACTTTTCTAAAATTCGCAGGGCATTTTGCTGATACAGCTGAAGCAAACTGAAATTCGTTTGCTATAAGTAATTACATAAATTAAATTCGATTGTCTAGTTTAGTTAGATTATCTAACAACTTTAAAATCATTAGATTATAAGCGTAATATATCTTGCCTTTTTTTGGTTGTGTTGTCGTCTTGGCCTTCTTCAACCCATGAAGTACCAGGATTTTTCATCGTTGGAATATAATGGTGAAATTTTCAGGAACGTCTTATTTTTTTACTAGAAATCATTCCTGCAAATAATTAAAAAAATTCGTTATGTTCTTTTCCGGAAAATTGCCTTGTTGACAATCACACCGATTTTCGCCGATACTTGGTGGTACGGATTGGTAACTTTGATGCCATAAAATATTTTTAAAATTATATTTGAACTTTTTCCAACACACGCCATAACAATTAATAGTATTTTTATTTATTTTATTATTTTTTTAATTAATAAGAATCATTTTTGGATACTTTTTCAACAGGCCCAGGTGAACCCGTAAAAAGGTAAAAATTGTCCAATATATGTATTTCCACTATATCCATTTGTATTCGCAATGTACTAAACCTAATAACGAATTCAATCATTTAATTATTTTCTTCTAAATATGTCTAATATTTGGTCAAAGATAGACGTGTGGTGAAACACACGAAAGTTCAAAATGAATCATAGTGCAGGCGTTTGGATGTTTCTGGATTTCTTTAATGTTAGATTTTTCTGTGCTGCTGCCCGTACATATGTACAAGTAAAAGAAAATTGCGAATTCGGCCTAAATTTATTAAAACTAATTTGCACATCATATGCTCTACGTTTACATTTGTTCGTAGCTCGTATCCTTAATCATAAGAAGAAATGGCTATTGTCACTAAAACAATCATTGAAATGGATCGAAAGCATTTGTTCAATGGATTTACTTGATATTTGGGGGTGGTGGGTGTAAAAACTAAATGGATCAACAAAGTTTCCGGCAACATCTAGAATAATAATTTGCACACTCAACTCCCTCTTGATTGATTGATTTAAAATGACCGGTCTTGTTGAAAGATTTCATACAACCTACGATTTAAATTTAAATTTTATCTGCTCGTCGTAATAATATTTCATAAATGCGTTGCAATACACACTGTTCCGATACTGGCAACATCTTCCACGGGATTTCTCCCTTCGCTCCTTGATCCCTGTTCCCAACTGACTTCATGGGAAGCGGGGAATCCCCCTCGTAATTATTAACTTTTCAGTGAGGATATTTAACCACAAGGCGGCGATTGCTACCCGGTTACCACATAAGTGTACACAATACGGGAATGAAACCAACTTAAGAATTATTATCGCCATAAAAAGACATATTGGACAGGTAGCCATTGGTTTTGTAGTAAAACAACGATAGAAATATTTGTATACAAAGTTTAGGCGATTTTCAAGGTTTTTCTTAGTAGTTTCACATGAGAAATAATTTTGTTGAAATGAATTATGTTTACAAAATATGATCGTGAATATAAATTATGCGAAAATTTAACCGATTTACAAACTAGTAGCTATAAAGTTAAATGCATCCAAACAATCCTCGGAATATTTCAAGAATGTGTCTGAAAATCACTTAAAGCGGCAAATTGGCGGAAATGCTGATATATTAACTAATTTAATATTGAGTGCTCTGAAATCGAATATTGTTCTTACCAGCCTCCATTTTGATGACTAATGCCTTCATCTTAAAGAAGTGAAGGCTAACAACGGTTTCTTGCGATACTACTTGTAGTAACAAACCCTTCTTTGCGAGTTTGTTATTTACTAGTAAATATTTTTAACATACTTTACATATAAAATAATTTATTATTTTATGGCGGGAAATGTGCAATTATGGCACTAATTGTTAAGTGATAATATTTTACTTCTACATTATAATGTTCCAAGTGTATGTTTATATGTTTATTTGTTTACGCGATTCGTAAGGTGGCTCCGTACATTTTCTTGAAAATTGTCTATTACGTAGGGAAGAACATTCTAAATTGTTGGCGTCCTCTCATTTTTCTCTGAATTTCAATATATAAATTCTTTTCAATTCAATACCTCATTAACTCCCACATTTCCGTTTCCACTAGATCAACCATCAACGTAACAATAATATAAGGTTCGGCGTTGTGTGTTTTGAAGGAAATAGTTCAGAAATTGAGTCCGATGCCACAATGCAACTATTAAGAGTGGTAAACAGGTAAACATAAAATATCTCACACGTGAAGCTTTCTCGGGCAGACTCTATACTATTATTCGCGCTAAAGGTGGTTACATTGAAAAATATCAATTTTTTTTAATTTGAAATGTGTTTACGATATGCTGAAGTTTTTAAATAAATTAAATCAAAATTGACTTTGAAATTGACACTTGACAAGTAACACTTCGAACGCCGATATGCAAAATGCTAGTATAGTCCAAATCACGACAGTTCGGCGGCGACTTTTACTTAAAAGAGGTTATAAGAGCGGTATAAATCTATAATACGATAATGAATTTTATCTTATTCGTTTCTATATACATTATAGAAAAATAAGTTGGTCAGTGCTTTTCAGTTATATCGGCAGTTTATGCCCAACAACTTGTTTTAAGTATGAGTCGCCGCCGAACTCTCGTAATTTGAACTACAGTAGGGCCTCGGTAATCCGGACTCTCGCTTGTTCGGTGATCGCTGTAATCCGGCCGGGCAATGGGATTCGCGGGGGAGGCCCGGCGGCGTGTAGGTGCGGGGGCTGTCATAAGCCAATGCGCCGTCAGTCTTTTGTTTATCACCTTTCGTGTAATACGTAGTGTCAATTAAGTGCGCTCGCTAACATCATGGCGCCGCCACGTAAACACTCGACATTAACAATAAAAGACAAATTACGGATTATAGAAATGTTAGATAAGGGTGACAGCTACCCTGTCATTGCTCGGAAGTTTGGTATAGACAGGTCAACTGTAGGGTGTACTGGTGGTGCCGAAAGCGAGTTACAAAGATATGAAGTGTTAACTGATGAGGAGATTGTGCGAGCGGCTATGTGTGAGGACGATGAGGAAGATGAGGACAATAGCGTTGAAATTCTAAAAATCACAAAAGTTGGTAATTCAGAGGCAGTAGGAGCTTTAAACACTGCTTTAAAATGGGCTGAAGATAACGAATTTGATAGCCACGAAGTTATGTTTCTCCGTCGACTTAGAGACCGGGCTTTCGAAATGAAGTGCGAAAATTATAAATAGAAGAGTATTACAGACTTTTTCAAGAAGAATTAACTAATGTTTTATTTTAACTTACTGATTTCCTTACATAGTTGTAATTTTGAACATGTACATTTTGTCTATATGCTATAATTTAAAAATTGATTAAAGAAACTAAGGTTAAACATGTGTTTTATTAACATTTAATATGGCATACTATAATCCGGACGCCTCGATAATCAGGAAAGGGTCTTGTTTTTGTCTCTCCGGATTAACGAGGCCCTACTGTATATATGTATATTCTAATAAAAACACATAATTAAAGGAAATGAGATCATATTGATTTTGCAAAACCATTACAGTGGTTCGGAACCTTGCCCGGCATAAAACTAAAGCGGGCTTCAACCGGCTCTGTACATATTCATAAACTAATTGGGAACTGGTGTATCATATATGAGGCCATCGTTCAATAAAATAATTTAAAAAATATATAATTAGCATTACATAGCGTCTAGGACACTAGCGTTTGTAAATTATGGTACAGTTAAAAAATAAATTGAATATAAATATTCAATCGTCCAATTTGTCTAACAATATGGGTCATTAAATAAACAATTTCATATTTGTAGCTTTAAGTAATTTTAAGTATTAGCCAACACTAAAGAAAACAATGTTTGTCTCATTTTCTGTAATTACAGTAAATTGAATTGTAATAAAACAATAATAAAAACTAGATATGAAACCAAACTACTGTCAATACTATAATACAGTTATTATAAAACATCAAACACTGTAGAATTTTATGAATCCCCACGTTAACGGAAATAGATTCAATTTGTTATTCGATTTACAATTACGCAGCAAACCCAATAAAAAGTAAATGTCTTTGTACCCAAAATAAATTAGTAAAACATTTAAATTATACTTTATCATAAAATTGGCTATTATCGTTATAAATTGATGTAAAAATTGTAACATTTGTGTGGGTTGTCCCGAAGCCAAAATCAAACAAACTGAATGTGGGGTTCCTGTGTATTGAAGGGGGCGGACAGGGTAGGAGAGGGAGTCTAGTAAACGGGCCATAAGGGTAGCTGCTGAATGCCAGGGTAATGTAACCTTCCGTTAGTGAATATGAAACAAAAATGTTTCAAAACGAAGTCGGTCTTTATCAAAGAGAATTCTCATAATTATTAAAAAAAAAAACATTTATATTAGTAACATAAAGAGTATTCTATTTTTTAAAAAAATATTCTTAAAATACGTATTTTGTATTTAAATACTAACATGAAATTTATTTTTTATTTTGTATTTGAAATAGGAAAATAACGAGGTATTTGCATTTTGTATTTAGATGCTTTTGAAAAGCATTTGTGCACATCTCTGCAAATAATTATACAATCTACTTAAAGGATACGATCTGATAAGATTCAGATTCAGATGAACTGTCCGTTTGTCGTATAACTAACAGTAAAATCTGAACGAAGACTGATCCGATAGTATGGGTACTAGTACTTCTTGACGCGTCATACATTCTTTAAAGTTAAACATTTAACACAATGTAAAAATATATAGAAAATCGTGCAACCGTTCAAGCTAAAGACAACAAAAACAATTACAATTAATTTTGAAAAATGTAGGTGTAAATTGATAAATCGAAGTAGAATTAATTGTATTATAAAAACAGGTTATCATTGCCTGTATGTTGATTGTGGTTGAACATTTGTAGCTGCAGTTGTTTCTAAAATATATATATGGTTTTTGGTACATACAATTGAAATATGGTTTCCTCCGCCCTCTTTTCTACAATGAGTGTAACACAGATACACATGTTAGTCATTGTGGCAGAATGACATCAAAGGAAAAATCTCAAACAGTACACAAAAGTGAAAAAGTAGCCCGCTCTGTTCGAAACGTTCAAACGCTGATACGAAAAATCTGGAACGTGGGACGCACACGCTGGTGATAAAAACGTATTTATTGTTATAATAATTAACTGGTTCATTATGTGGGAGTTATTATCAAAAATCCGTTCGGTTCTATAGACATATCGGTTACGGAATAAGCCGAATTTAAACGAAATGAGAATTAAATGAAAATGGCATCGTGGTATGAGGGTAGTCATGGAAAAATTTGAAAATTACATTGGTTCTTATTCTTCAAATCAATCAAAGTGATTCTCAAATTTTTAGATAGCAGACTACTTCATTTTTATGCTGTAACAATTTGTCGTACAACTTTATTAGTTCCAGTGTCTATTTAGTATAACCTACTGAACACAATTACGTGTATTTAAGGATTATCCAATGCCAGTTTTACACCAGAGAGACAGTTTAATAAGACACGAACAAAAACTTGTTTTTCTGAAAAAAAAAACACCAATGTTTACACCAAAGAGTCTTAAAATATTTTTGTCTTTTGTTGCTGTTTTAGTAAACAAAACACATTCCCATCTGGAGTAGGTAAGATCAAAAGAAAACACGTTTGTTGTTGTTTTTAGTCTGCTTGGTTTGAACAAGAAGTTTTGTTTTTTGTGACCATTTCCGCATGTCAGTTGTTGTTTATAATTTTTATGGGATATACAGAAAAACACTAAAAACAAAACCAGTCTGTTTAGTGTGAACAGTCTGTTTTCGAAAAGCAGAACTGTTTTAAAATAAAACAAAACGTGTTTTTGTTAAGAACTTTACCTCATATACAACGTTTTGTTTCTTATTTTTCGGCTTTTAAAGAAAGACATGTAGTTTTTTCTGACATAATCATAATACTTCTTTAAAAGGATTACAGTATCTTAAGAACATCCTTTTAAGGATTAAATTTTTGTAAATAGACCCCCTTCACCCTTTGTAACATTACACATTTGGAAAAAATATTTTCTTTTTTAGTTATTTCTTAATTTTATATCGCTACAATACAATTTCTTAATACCATCAAATTTCTTAAGAAATATATTCGTTATATAATTAGAAATTTCAATTATTTTGTATGTAATTACATGTCAAACATATCCAATATCTTTTTCAATACCATCAACCTCAATCATACATATTTATTATAATTAAAAACTCTGAAAATACCCTATTTCATATATTTAATTTGTATTTTTCTTTTGACACACTACCGGTCACATGACCCGGCAAGTGGCATTGTAACCTAGGTCTATAATTACAGTATATTGTCAAATAATTTTGAATACTAGTAAATATTACGAGTATATAAAACCGCTGTAAAAATTTCACGTTAAAAAATATCTAAGGTTAATTTGGTAGAAATAAGTGTTTAAATTCTACGAAATTGACCCCATATCGTTCAAATCAAATTGTATAATATATTATTGTCGCCATGCCCTATTTAATACCTAATTAGAAAAAAACATACGTGGAATTGTCAACTCAACCCTTTAATTATCTAATGCGCCGTCTATAGCGGTATTTTTCCTTCTAATTTTAATATTAATTTTTAATTAGTCTTTCACTTAAAATGTAAGGTGCGGTAATAGGTCCTTAAATATTTTTTTTCAATATCTTTTTTTTAATAATTCATTCATCAAATCATCTAATTATTTGTGTATACTACGTCAGAACAATGGGAGGGGGTAATTGGTGTCCAAACATCGTTTTTTGTATTGGAGTATTTCAAAGATGAAATGAAACATGTATATTAATTTTATAAGCATAGGGGATTCCAGATACGAGTTGTTGTGTTAAAATTGGTGTACTTTGTTAATTGGAAGACTCTGTATTGTTTTCAAATGTAATGTGACAACAATAATTAAGGTATTGTATTTCAATCTGTGACTAAGGCATCAAACTATAGATTTTTCCGCGCGAATTTTAACTCGCCAGTGCGTCACGTTTATAAGATTCAATGTGTTACAGAATTGCGGTAACAATCCTACCTATGTATATATATATATATATATATATATATATATATATATATATATATATGTATATATATATATATAGATATATATATATATATATATATATATATATATATATATGTATATATATATATATATATATATATATATATAATATGACAACAACACAACAAAAATTTCTACGTGATAGGACTCAGCATCGGAAATACGCCGACGTTAAATGAATTAAATTAAAAAAAAAAACTATTTTAATTAAGAACCATAATATTTTCTAATAAAGAACAATAACGAAGTAATCTGTTTTCCATCTGAACACAATATATCTCTTATATCTCTTTCTGTACGATCAGATCAAATCTTCAATTCTTCATGTACAGATTCCAAATGCTTGCCGAATGAATACGAACTTTGTGTCCACACATGCGTCTTCGTACATAAATGCCGAATATTTCCGATTCGATTTTAAATCGGATTGAGTGAATTATCCATATTTTAGATTAAGATCCGCCGCTCAGATGTTAGTATTTACACAGACGATAAACGGACAGTTCGTCTGAACCTGAAACCAATTGAAGATCTGATCTGTTCATGTAAAACGTCCATTTAGTTCCTGATTTGAACCAAATTAAATTCGCACTTAAATGTTGTCTTATTTTAATATATCTTTGTGTCTTCTAATTCAAATTTTATCTAAAAAATACTCTTGTAAATCTTACGTAGTCTTTTTTACAATTATGTGTCTTACAGAATTTAAAAACAAAGTTTCTAGAAAAACACTTTTTTAGTATTAATGATAGCACGACGCCATAAATAGAAATTCATATCTTTGGTAACTCCTTCAGATCCAAAGACTGCATTAGCTTTTTTCACAAATATGTTAATGATCCTCTTTTTACAGATAGTGGCATAAATTTTTGTATAATAAAGAGCAGTTACATGATGGTAATTAAGTGCTATGGGATATATTAAGAATTTTCTTCATAGTTCGAACTATAAGAAGAAAAAAAGATTTTAATTACATTATTACGTAGTTCTTTAAAAGACACACTGAAAAATACCTACACTGTACCGGAAGTTTATAAAAAAGTGGTAGTTTCCAGAATAAAAAATGTTTTTAGACAAATATCATATATACTAAGAACTTCATAGAATTAAGTAACTGCACTTCAAATCATCTTTCTATTCACTACTACCTATACTCATACTATACGACGATACTACACACGATGTAATTGTAACATATTGTACACGAAAGTATAACACATGTGAATAGACTCATCGAATCTAAAAAGCAATAATAATAAAATATAAAATAGCCCTTCTTTCTTACAACGGTTGAGCCGCGTTGCGCTTCTCAACAAGTGATGACGAATACGTGAAAAGGTAAGAATGATCATTGCAATGAAAATGAATATTTCAAAATATAAACTATTTTTTTCAAAGATATTTCTTTTAACTTATTATAAGCGAACTAAACCAATACGTTTATTACACAACGCCGAATTTTTTATGGATACATATAAATATATGTTCACTAAATTAAAGAAACTCCATTAAACATACTTTAAACATACGCAAATGCCCTTAAAACAACTGAAGCAACATAGAACTTAAGAATACTGCACGAATCAACAACGAGTGCTCATTAATTAATTTTACGTGGCACAAACGATCAACGTATAGAAAATACTCGAAATCAAATTAAAGAAAGTAATACATAATTACTCATATTATTGTAAGCTATATATTTCACTCTGAATCAGTGCCCATGTACATACAAGTAGCGCGCAATATCAAAGGACATTTACAAGATATCATGGCAGACGATTTGGTCAAGATTATTGTACTACAAGAGTTCTTATGGATGTAAACCTTAAAAACAAGCTATAAAAGGATACTGATCGGCGAATATGACTTAGCAGTTGAAATTGCCATAAAATAAATAAAGAAATAAGTTATTATCAGCCCAGCATCTAGATTTGTTTCCAAGACGACCAAATATTAAACTTGCCGCCAATAATTTAAATTATTTTATAAGTTTTGATATTTGTTCATTTACTATATAAAATTATTTATTTATTTTACGTTTTTTAGTAATTGTTACAATTTTTGAAAATGTCCAGGCGTGAATTTGTATAAATCTATGATGGTGTGCCATATTTGGAAAAGATATTGGATCCTTGACATGTAATTACATACAAAATTATTGAAATTTATATTTATATAATGTACAAATTTCTTGAGAAATTTAATAGCATTAAAAAATATGGACTATAGTGATAAGCAGCGATAGTTTTATTTTGAAAAAGACTTTTTTATATATACCACTCTTCAGTCATAAATCAGAGTTGCTTATTACTTCTAACACAATAATACAATTTGACTACATTTTGAGAAACACATTCACGCATTGAACATTGAACAGAAACCCTCGAGCTAGAAACCGCCGAGTTCGGTAGTGTGCCTTCTGTCCAAAACTATTCTGTGCATCATCCTCCCTTCTCTCGCCACTTCCCTCCCCCTCCCCCTCCCACACAACCCTCAAACAAGTGTTATATGTTTCTAACAACAATTGTTATGTTTATCTATTGTTACATGTCTGTGCTATGAATTACACTTACACATCATTCAGGGTGGAATTTGAACTGAATACAGTTTTAGGGGTGAACTCTTCATATTTATTACCAAGGGTAAATACTACACGTGAGGGATGATAGAAGTGTACAAGTTTATAAACTGTTTAAAGGTGGTCAATAAAATGAACAATGTATAATTCTAATTCGCAGTTGTAAAACGCTCACACTAATTTGGGAGTACATAAATTAATTTGAGGGGTTAACAGTTAAACTTACTTATTATTTTTTAAATGTGGTTTACTCTGACTTACCAAAGTTTTAACAGTTGCTGTTTTAACGTGTGCTCACCTAATAATATAATGAAAATATTGTAAAAAATCTAATTGTGGTTTTTAGTAAAAAGTCTTCCTAAAACTTCCAAAAATGAAACGCTATTGATTTTTATTTATAAGCTTATTATATCACAACACTCAATAAGTTCGTAGGATGACGCAACTATTGACAAATCCATATGATTTTTAGATAGTCAATCCAATCATCAAACGATATGTGTCAAAATTTCATGACATTCCAATCATTTGTTTACGAGTTACTTTGGTTTTAGTGGAGCTACTTTTGTACTTTTCAAAACAGAATTTTGTGTGTTGATAAACATAGCTTTTTATGGCTTGACAAGTGTTATTCAGATTCGGTATTTTTTCTCATCAACACACAAAATTCAGATTTTTCCATTGCTTTGAAAATTACAAAAGTAGCGTCGTTACCGCAATCGTTAAAGCATTTTAGGGGCGCCATGCAAATTTCTTGCCCCGTAAAAAACGTAGATCCGGTACTGATATAACTGACAATCATAAAAACATGAAAATATTCACGCAAAAGTTAACACATAAAAAAGTAATTAGCACTTCCAAGTTCAATTCGATTTATATAAACTTTGATTAGCGAGTGCGTCTGAAAACTGAAACGCGCTCTAATTAAAATTACAACACGTCCAACAAAATTTATCTCCAGAACTTGTTAAACCGTAACATTAATAATACTGATAATTGAAGAAATTATAAATAATTATCGTAGCAATTAAACAAATATTTATTATTTTAAAATTCTGTTGGTGTGCATCTGCGTAATTAGTGCATTGAATTTTCATGTAGTCGCAAAAAATATCAATATTTTAATTGAAAAAGTTATGGGCATCTTAAAGAGACAGAGATTAAGATACGTTTTAAAGAAAAAAAAAGAGAAATGATATGATGATTGATTTTTTTATCTTTGTCGAGAATGATTACTTAACAGGGCACTTGCTTGTTCTGCTAATTAGGGGAAGGGGCATTAAATGTTCGAACGAGCAATTTCTTTTTAAAAATTGAAATAATTGTAAAAAATTTGATTTGTATTACAAATTACTTTAAAAAACTTCAATGCATTTACATAAATAAAATTATTGACCATAATTATTACAAAGACCGGCAGTTTTAAGTTTTTACACGTTCTCGAAAAAAACCCAATATCCAGATCCAAGGCTGATTCCTAGATGGAATGTTCCCACTTCTGAAATAGTAAATTGAAATAAAAGAACAAATTTTCTGTACGGAAATATGTATTTCATGATATATCCGAATAGGTATTGTTACTGACAACAATAATAATCATAATAATAATAGTATAATAGTAATATAATAATAATATGAATAAAAAAATGATAATAATTAATCTCATATTTTATTATGAGATTGTAGAAAATGAGATTTGGTTTTTAAAAATTACACAACGAAAAAATAACAAAAAGAAAAAGAAAATATTTAAATTATTTTACGTTTTTTTTAGTAATAGTCAAAGAATAAGCTAAATTTTAAAAAATACCGAAGAATATTAAATCGTTCAGCGAATAACACTTTCTTATATTTTCTCTTAATTTCATTTTGCTCTATATTTATACATAATTAGTAATATTTTATTTTTTATATTAATTTTAATTTATAATATTTACACATATGATACACATTCACTGCTTGCTTGTACAGTCCACTGACACATGAGATACAGTCCACAAATTCTCGATTTATACTACAAATGGTTTTTAAGTTTAAAAGGTTGGTACACTGTTCTCCATTTTGTCGTCACTAGTTGTGGTATCATTAAGCAAAAAAAAAATTAATATCAATAAACAAAATAAATAATTATAGGAACCATTTGCAATATAATCGATAAATGCAACGTAACAGTTCTTCTTTATAAAACAATTAATATCGTCGAGTCACTCTTTTATAAAACTTTTATATTTAAAATAATTTACATTTGCACATTTCATTAAAAGTTCATTTTCTTTATAATTTTACCAAACTAGTCCTTCATTTTGCATATTCTGAGGTTCACTAAACGAACCTCCACCCATAAACTCAGGTGATCCGCCCCGTGGGCCCCCCATCAGGTGTTCAGGACCTCCTGCTCCAGGAGGAGGTCCTCCACCACCCGGACCCATGAAGGGGGGCTCTGGAGTCATGCCACCAAAGTCACCAACCATAGGAAGGGGGCCGCCGTGGTCCATAGGGCCACCTGGAAACATAAAAACTACATTAATTATTATATTTAAAATGATAATTTTGTAATTGCATGTATTTGATTTGTAACTTAGTTAGATATTTACCTGGTTGATTGAAAGGCATTGATCCTGGCGGTCCTCCAGGATGATGGCTAAAGAAAGGACTGTCATGGGGGTGAAATGGTGGTGCCCCATAAGCGAACTCGAATTTTCCATCGGATGTTGCGAAATATGGAAATCCAGGGGGACCGTCATCGAGACCTCCTGGTGATAAATTCATTGGGAAACCTCGCATCTTGCGGGAGCTCCCAAAAAATGGACCTCTTCCCATGCTCGTCAACTGCTTCAGTCGACGCTCTTTCGATCGTTTGTTTTGAAACCAAACCTGATATAGAAAGAAATACATTAATTTCACTGGTATTTAAAAGAAACTTTAAGAAACTTGAAGAATCTCCCCAGTAAACAATTTGGTGAAGTGCCCTATTTAGTGACGTTTCTCTCACTATTTCACTTCAATTATAGTTCGCATCAACTTTATCTTCATTTGTATTCCGACAGGTGGAGTAATTTATAAAGTAGACATTTTATATGAAAAAATGTGAGAAACTGAACTACGAGTATAAATGAACTCCTTTATGACAAAAAAATCATCTTCAACGCATATTCAATATGATGTCAAAGTGACTCCAAAATGTTTACTGGGTCTCTATGCAATGTTTCACCGTGCAAAATTTCAGCTCCGTCCAAGGATAAAGAGTGGAACCAGACGACCCATGTCCTGGGTCACTATTTAAACAGGGGCATGAATTTTAACATTTGTTGGTGTAATTATGTTACCGTGCATACTTTTATGTTGCAAAAATTTAAAAACATTGGTCAATTAAATTATCAATTAATCAACTTAACATAACCTTTTATTTTTCTTCAAAACCAACAAGCCTAAAATGAACTACGCCCTAAACGAAAACTTAGGAGCCTCCGCTGATATATACATATGCATATAAATATTTGAGGAATTAATTTTAAGTCAAAGCTACCCATAGATCTTTAAAACAAACATAAGAAATTGCAGCTTCTAAAAATTAATCACCTGTAATTAAATTTACGAAAGCAGCTGCTTCATTAATTTGACAGCTGAAGCCATAACTTAACAACGAACATATAGAAGTGTATGAAATTATTTTCTTAACAGTTTTATTAATTGCAATTAAAATCAATATATACAACAATAAAATATAAAAACAACATTATAATTTATAATCACCTTATTATGCAACATTACATAATATATTCGTAAACACCCTGTTGGGGGTATACCACAATCTTTTTTACTGTTCCTGTTTTTATTTTATTTGACATGCCGCAATATGTATAAATTCTATTAACATAAAATTTTTTGAAAAAGTTACGCCCCTTTTTAGGAAAATATTTTTAACATAACAAACTGTTAAACAAAGGATAGGATTTTTAAATGGTCACAGATATTCATATAAATTTAATGAGCCGTCAGGACCGAACCTTGTGGCCTGTTAAAAGGCACTGAAGGGTAACCAGGGGCTGGAAACCTTTTTACGTGTAATCTCCTGCTCAATATGATCAGAACCAGCAAATATATATGTATCGGGTTGTTAAAAATATTAAAATTTATTGAAAGATATGAATTCGATGTTTGAAAATATTGTCTTCCAGTCAAACGCTGTGTGACGTTATTTTACCAAACATACCTCATGATGTTGGAATAGATTTATTACAGTTGTCTGTAGTTGAATGCTAATTAGGATTAATTATAATTGTATTTGTTTAAAAATGTAAAATAGAAAAACGCAATACAAGTGAATATTCTAATATTAAATAAGTATTCTGTTTAAGAGCCCTACATAAAAGCTACATAAAAGCAAATTGCAAAAACTGTAATATTTATTGTTAATAAACGAAAATAATAGAATAAAGAACCGCTAGGACAGTAACACCTATTGTTAAATAAATGATCATATCAACAATTGAATTTGAAACAATGTATTAGTGTATAAATAATATTTGATAGTATTCAGCAGTGTTAGTTAGGTTCCCCACTTGAAATATGACAGTTGTGCGGCGCCGCCCTCACCACAGGGACTCCTGTACTAGTCAACGGGGGGCCCCTAACACACAAAACATTATAACATGACCATAAGGCGCGCTGAAAGATCAAAACTCCAACAAGATCGAGCTTGGAAGTTGCTTTCGAACCGAACGGTGTAGAGCGGAGGTTTTGTTATTGTTCTTGTACTGATCGGTCTAGCGATGTAACAAAGTTCTTACTAGTGGTGGCAACTAGAATAAGTTATAGATTGATTTTCGACACGGTTCTAAAACAATGGTAAGAATTCAGCACCAATGAGAGCTATAAAAAGCTCGCTTTAAGGCGCTACAAACAAATTGATAGCAGAAAGAATTAAATTCGGGAATTGCAATCGAAAAAAGAAAGTGTTATATTTCCACAATTATTTTAAGTGTTATTGCAGTAATATTTAAGGAAGAATCACCTCGCGGCGGCCACCTTTCGGTTATTTTACCAGCTGTAAAATTCAGCGTTAGCCTCTTTTAAATTATTCTAACACCTTTTTAAATCTTTATTTCCAATAATATTCGTTTCTTACTTCTCTATTTTTACACATCATTTTAACTCAGCACACTTTCCAGTAAACAATTTGGTGAAGTGTCCCTTTTTGTGACGTTTCTATCACTATTGCACTTTAATTATAGTTCGCATCAACTTTATCTTCATTTGGTTTTGCCATTCGTAGCCAATAAAATAGACATTTCATATGAACGACTGTGGGAAACTGAACTGTAAATTAAGTTTTTCATGACATGATGGTAAAATGACTCCAAAATGTTTACTGGGTTATCTGCTTATAACTTTACCAATTTAATTTTATGCGGTATTATTACTAATACCTTCTATATGTAAACAATTCAAAATTACGCAGCTAAAAAAATCCTGTAACATCACAAATTTTAGTGGCCATTTACCCTCTGCCTAACTTCATTAGATTATCATTTATAATTTGCAAGATTCAAGCCCTTATTATAAATTACATTTAGGCTCGTTTAATAATTCTATATGAAACTTGTAAATCTTAAGACAGGTGTAAAACAAGTTGTTTAAATAATTTATAAGAGCGATTCTACGTATGATTAGCGATGGCAAGTGCGATAAATCTTGCCATTTTTTCAAGCGCAATTTAAAGACAATTCTACGTCAATAAATTAAAAGGAGAATAATATATTGTTATCGATTTCGAATAAATACCATTTTAGATTGTTTTTTTCGTATTACCACCACTAGTAGCACCATGCACCTAGCACCGGCGCATAACTAAAGTAAATTTGTAATGGTTCTAACAAAAGAGGTGATGATGTGTAAAAATATCATTATTTGTGGTAAATAACGCTCCAGAGGTAAAGAAATTAGGTGATTTAGACACCGGAGGGTTTCTTTTATATGACGTGTAATAATTTATAGCAAATGTAGAAAGAATTTAAAATGAAATCATACAAATGGTTAAAATTTCATTGACTGTACTAGTACTAGTACTATTTAGTGTTCACCAATGCAATGACGTAGTCAAATATTGTTGTTGGTGGTTGTCATGTTGTTCAGATACATTTGTTGGTTAACTGACGTTTTATTTGACTTATCATTATGGCGATGATGCTTCGTTGTCTTGATGTCTGATCATCATTATTATGGCTGTTACATTGACTTAACAGTCTACGATCAACTGACAAGGTACATGGACAATAGACAATGGACAGAGCATCGCGAACACCGCGAAGACGTGAAGAAGTAGAGCATTTACTTGATGAACAATCTTTTGGTGGAGAGACTTTTGTCTGGAGTGAAAAACGCAATTATATTTTGTTGACGCTCGCTGTTTGTAGCTGGTCAAGAAGAATTTGATTATATATATATGTAAAGTTGCCAACTTCATGCCAACGAGGGAAGAAAAGAAGAAGCCGTGTAATTAAGAAAACATCTACCTCACAAATTACTAAATACCAATTCTACGTAAAAAATATGAAGAAAGAAAGAAATAAAATGTTTATTTCACTAATATTAAAAATACAATTGTTTCTTTCTTTGAGAAGAGATGTGTTTTTCGCCATCCGTCGCTCACCAACGTGTCTGTCATAATTTCTTTGCGCAAACAAACATAGGATAGTATAAAAATAGTAAAGAAAACCATTCGCGTATAATAAGTTCGTATATATAGATTGCTATATGATTCTTAGATAGTACCAACATTCAAACGATATGTGTCAAAATTTCATAACATTCGGACTATTACTTTACGAGATACTGTGGTTTTAGTGACACAACTTTTACTTGAAACTACTACGGTTGAAACAATTATCTGGGGTGACTATTTAAGTTATGATTATACAACTAAAGTCTTGGGGGTTAGCTTTATAAATATGAAGTACAATTTTATAGAAATTGAGACTAAGACCACAATCCAATTAGGGTTTAAAACACTGAACTTTAATATTCACAAGGACTGTACGTCTTATAACAATTCTTGAATAGATTCTTAGCTTTTCAACCTTTCTTTGAATATGATTTTTATAGCATTTTTTATGAACTAGTCTCAAATAAAATCTTCATATTTCATTTTTAATGTGCAGCTTTTTAATATATAAAAAAAAGTAATAAGAGTTCACTAACACGATATTTTTGACTTTATTTTGGAACTTATTTAGTTTAGCAATGTGCAACAACTTTCTGTATGAGGAGTAGAAAGTAAGCTTTGGAACTAGCTTCTAGCAAGGTAGTAAGTTTGAAATTGCACTGAACTTATGAAGAAAAATTGGCTTTGAGCAGTTCATGCCAGAGACAGAATTATCTTACAATTTTGTCATTGTCGTAGAAAGATATTAACGATACCATATGAACATATTAAACAAAAAAATTCAGAGGAATACTGATACTCTTTTACACTATTCCCAGGTAGAAATGAATCTTTTAATTACCTTGCAGCAAGCTAGTTCAATTTGATTGCAGTTCAATTTTTAGTGGATAAATCAATTCAGTTTTTCCTAATAAAAATAATAGCTTTTACCAATAATATTACATGTTGTATATATTTGAGACGTCCGGATCATCCAGAACGGGTATCAAGAATCTTACTGTAATATTTATAGCAAAATGACGTCAGACTACGTTTCGTTGTAATACACCCGATTCTAAATGTATATAACTAATATTGTTTTAATAGTGAGTTTATTATTAAGTTTATGTACATACATAATAATAAACTAATTAGGCAGTGGTGGCATCACAAAAACTGCCAACCGCCCGGGGCCTCGTTCTTGTAGGGGCCTCCCATTCTCGCGCAACAACCCAAGTAGAAAAATTCATTACGAAAATATTATTTGTTTCGCGGCGGAAATATTTTTTTTTTTTCGCGGCGGAAATATATTTTTTTTCCAAAGATCTGCCGCCCTGGGGCCTCGCAAAATTCTGCCGCCCGGGGCCTCGCAATGGTTAGGTCGCCCCTGCTGCCAACATAATAGAAGGTCATCGATGATAGTACCCAGCATCGGAAATAGGCCGACGTTAAATAAATTAAATACAAGTAATAGTTTTTATATATAATTACAGATTTGTTTTTGTCAAGTTACTGTATCCTTGTATAATATTTCACGCTTATGTTTTTTTTCCTTTTTAACATATTGCTATCCCTTCCTAACTCATTATACCATCATATTTATAATAAGTATTGTTTTTAGATTTTTTATTCCTTTTTTTATACTAACTATATTTTTTCACAGTCTCACCGTCTATGTTTTTATGACAAATGATTCTCTTTATGTTGTTTTTTTTTTAATGTTTTACCGAAGCTTGGTTATTTTACTGACGGGTTTTTTACTTCTAAACGAGCCGAATATCGTAAATGTCTGTAGGAAGGAAATATATGACCTTTTAAAAAAATACCGATAGCGTAGCTGGCTACAACTGCGGCTGCGGTTACCTAAATTTATGAATTATATTTCGTTGTTTTACTAATTTTAGTTCATTATCGTTACAAGTGTCAATTTGTTATCAAATTTCATGCTAAGGTTACATTTGTCAAATTAAATTTTAAGAAAAATAATTTAACGGTTAATAATTCTTCTTAGACTTCGAGAGGTATTGTGAAATCGAAGTAAAGTTTGATATACAACTTATGGAGGATGTCCTTTGTACGAAATGTGTTTCATAAGATCAGTGACACAGAGACAACACTTTGTGAACAATGCGAAAATTGAATATGTCTTACTAATGAACTAAACAAGCGAATGCAACACTAAGTCAAAAGTTGTTGAAGCCAACCACGTCACCAAGATAGAAAAATCTTAAAATAATTAAGAATTAACTTCAAAAAGTAATTTTGAAACTACAAATTAGTTTACTTGACAACATGTTTTTATTTTTGTTTCCTCCGCCGACATGTACAATAAACATAATAAATATCTCAGAGCACATTATCCGTAGGACGGCTACCACTATAGTACCGCTACCATTTGAAAGTCTCTCAACCGCGAGATTGCCGCGTGCCAGCACTGATTGGCTCATCAAACACTGTCACTGGAAAATGTCACAGCATGTATAAAACTGTTCACAGCATCCAGAAACATGTCTGGATCTGTGTAGGTCGGAATCTCTGAATCTCGGGATCTCTGTGTCATCCCATATTCTCTTAATACCCTACTAAACACCTCTATTATCTCTGCTACATCTGCTACCAACAAAACATCCACAAAAAATATAATTAATATTTTAGGGAATTTCATTTTTATTTGTTTTTGACACAGGGTGGTCGACATTTCATTTTACTCTTGAATATTTTTTTAATTTTATTTTTTAAATAAACTAATCTTGTTGACAGCTAATTTTTTATTCTTTTTGTTGTTTTTGTTTTGTGGCAAATTTTACAAATGTTTGTAATATATTCGTTTCCGGTTGGTTGTAATTTTAATTTGAATGTTGCGTTGCATATTTAAACATTTGCAAATTATTTAATTAGGTGCAACTAATTCATTTCGTTACACGTTTTATTTGCTAGTAAGTTATAATAAGTCAACTGTAATATTTTAAATCAAATTGAACCTGAAATAGAAATAGTACTTTATATGTACGGCTGAAAAACAGCAAAGTAGGAAGCCCTCCCTTTTTATTATATATTTCCGATTGTGAGACCTTTCACCGATGACCTCCTACTATTTTGGCCGGTTTTATATTGTGCAGGACTCATATGTATATTACACTATTGTCTAATACGTTTATGATTATACACAGGGGCAGCCTTAGCCATTGCGAGGCTCCGGGCAGTTCTGGCATAGCAAACACCAATTTGCAACCTAAAATTGGATTATTTATTATATTTGGCTTTTATTAAGTTGTAGTTCAATTATTTTTTGATACGTTACAAGTTTCCTTACATGATATTATGCAATTAAATTGCAATGTAAAGGTCACGAAAATTAAAGTGACAAAACTACGTTATTTTTTAAGTTCACTGACGTCACGATTTGATATTTCTACTCTTTCAATATCTATTGACTACAACAGATGTTTAAAGTGATAGAAAATGAACAAATATTATTTATTACAAAAAATATAAGTTCTTTACGTATAACCTATCGACATGGACTATATTAGACAGTATTTAGCCGAGAAAATACATTTTTTCCATCAACTTTTGAAATCTATCATATTTGCAACCAATGTGACGAAAGAAACAAATTTAATAACTAATAAATAAATAGTTACGATGATTTGTAGTTAACTGACCTGTATTACTCGCATGGGGAGCCCCGTTTCCTTCGCCAGTTGTTCTCGAATATGCCGCGTCGGTTTAGGTGTTTGACTAAATGCTGTTTTTAAAATCTCCAGTTGTTTCGCTTTGATTGTCGTTCTGGGACCCCGTCGTTTTGATCCGCTGTTGCCATCATCGGGGCTTTTATTTTCTGCTTGTGAGTCTCCTCTAGCCTCAGGGTCACCGTCGAGGGAACCCTTGTGACAACAAATAAATACATTTCAAAATATTTAAACCAGACACAAGAATATACAAGATTTTGGAACAATTTCTTATTCTACAAGCCATATCTTAAGGATTACACTATCTTTCCAATTTAAGGCAAAATCAATTTCTTAAAATAAGCCTACAAACGTTCACTCACTATTTTAAGAATTTTGAATGATGTATTATAGAATTACCTGATCTTCAGAATCTTCTTGTCCAGTTTTTGAATCTGTGTTCATTGTTTGAGCAGCTAGTTCTGCACTTAATGGTCCAGGAACATCAGATCCTACTGGACCTAAACCTAAACCTAATCCGGTTCCTCGAACTCCCGTGTCATCATCATCATCATCGTCATCATCGGAGCCCATTAATGATTCTGAAAAGAAAATTTATTTTATTTAGAAAAATTATAATTTCATACAAATGTACTGATATTTTAACTGGTGTGAAATAACAAACATCCTGAGTCGAAATTTTTGACCCATCTTTACTTCTCTTTTCATACTAAATACAGTAAAGTAAACCTTGTCTCGTCCTAAACATTATTATATAACCCTCGCTTGGTCCTAAAGGAAATCATGATCCTATCGTCTTATGTAATTCAAACTCTGTAAATCTTTTTTAAACTTAAGATGGTCAAAAGGAATTTTTCAATATCTGCAATATGGGTGTAAGAAATAGATTCTATTGTTAAGGGATGAATATGAAATAATGAGTTAGAGAGAGATAGATAGATGCAATGACGAGTAATACTAATAATATAAACATTGTGTAACACTTATATCTTCTTATTTGCTATCGCTAAAGATCGAACAAAAATTTACCCTGATTACTGATGTTCATGATCTTTCGTTTCAATTTAAATTATTCCTCATTTATTCAATAAAGCAAATTTATTTGATGTGATCAGTGCGGACCCGTACTATAACCCGAGTATACAAGTTTTATTGTAGATGCGAGACGACCTCAAAAAATCTATTATTTAGGAAGCCCAGAAACTTTGCAATAAGATCAATCCTGTAGATGTTACGCTACTGATTATATTACACATATATGTATATGTATAACCTCAAGATCATTAATAATACATATCTGTATTAGTGTATACATTCAGATTTGAATTCAACGACTTTTTAATACACTAAATAATTTACCTGCCAAGTGTAACTTTAGATTTTTGAAGAAAACGTTTTTTAATAGACTCCGCATCGAATCAAATGTGTCTATTATCTTTCTATAACGACTGGGCTCGCATCCCAATAGCTTGATAGCCCGACAGCAGTGAATGCACCGAAGATCTCAAGAAGACATTCACACAGAAATCTAGTAAACGATTGTTGTATATTATATTTTTATAGTTGTTCGATAGGGTTTGACTTATTTACGATATGTGAGATTGTATGTATGAGTACATATCGGAATGAATATGTTTATACGCAAGGGCGTCCACGGGTAAGATAAAATAAGGTACTGGAAATTCTTCCCTGAAATTTGAGTTTTCATTCATTGAGATTAGTGGAGGATATGCCAAATTTACACTGCGAAGGAATCGATAGTTTTACCCTTTTCTGTTGAACTATGCATTCAATATTCTCAACAATAAGTGTTGCTACCTCAACCGTTACCCAAACTTCACCTATTGTTTGAGGCTTTGGGTAACATTGCGTCAATGCGTAACAGCGTCAAGGGAATTTCTAGCTCGTTCTTTCTCTGTAGGAATAAGACGTTATCTACATTTCAGCGCTGATCAATATTAAATGTTTACAAAGCAGTTGTTATTTGTAAACATGCATGCAGTGAAGATACAAAAATGTTTTTTTACTAGTTAGAAATGTAGCCTTGAATAATACAAGTATATTCCTTAGTGAGAATTGAAACATTTATTAAAATAATCTGTTATAAATTATACAACTTCGTCCATCCGTATTTAGCAATAACTTATATGATCAAACCATTGACAACCCGAAAAAAACGTTTATACATATATATGTAAAGAAATTATATTTCTTTAGTTGGTACAAAGCTCGTCTGTCGGTAAAACAGTGACCGTTCAGTGAAAACATATACTCATGAACGACATAGATGTCGCTGTAGTAATAACGGGCAACACAGTTGAAATTTGGAGTCGGCAGAACTCACGGTTACTTAGTTGGTTAGTGCATATTGTTAGATTATAATAAAATTAGATAAAAAGGAATTGACAGTATATGGTAAATAATAAACTTTAAATGTCGCTTCTTTAAATTTCAGATATGATAGTATGATTTAAGTTAAACAATGTAATTATTAAAATATGTATGTAAATTACCAAAATAATCTGTAAATTTCAGAAGCAACACATGAGTTTGTTTAAAATATACCATTCCTAATAAAATTGGAGATATTGTCTTATATATATATGTAAGCTTTATTTAACATAAAGAGTTTACTTTCTTCATAATATTTTTAGATTCATTAGTCGTTTTGTGTATATACATAATCAATTTAAATGAAAAACCTAGATTTTTAAATCTTTTGTATTAATTTAATAACATTTAAATTATATTAAACTTTGGTAAACTATAATACGTTACGGTAAAAATATTTACGTTATGTTATAGTTACTATTACGTTACGTTACTATCGCTAAGTAAAAGAAATTACGTTAAATAATATGTACATGAATTTTCGTTTTGTGTTTAGTTAGATTATGATGCCTCATTTTAACTTGCATTACTTTCAAATTTTGTTTTTGTGTTTCAGTGATTCTTAATTATAAATTATCAACTTTCTTTATGTCTCTCGTAATTATAATTATGCAATTAAGAGGTAAACCGACATTACCGTAGCACCTTATTACATTTTTGTATATTTTCATTTACAAAATCTCTTTGAAATATTTTTGTAATGTCAGTTTCTTACTTATTACTTAAAAATAACATTAATTAAATTCTTAATCCATTTCAATCTCTGTATATTTGAATCCAGGTCCTGGTACAAGTTAAATACCAAACTAACGCCCGTAACGAATACCATGACCAAGTTTCGTGGAAATCGACTAGACCCCAAAAAGACACAAATCGTTTGAGTCAAACTCCGGCGTCCTGGGTTCGTTTCACGCGCATTAATATTTGTTGTAGAAAAAACTATTGGTTCAGAGTACTCAATACCTTTTTACAAATTATATAAGAACAACTTTAAATTCCGATAAAACAACAATCAAATCCAATTAAATCGATGAACCCCGGTTCAAAAAATACTAAAAAACCTATATCAAATGAAAGTAGAGGGATTCCAGTTGAAAAAAGCGTCTAATTAATGATTTAATCTTTGAAAATTCTAAAAACATGGATTAACCAAATAAATTAATGTCAGTTTACAAAATATGTACTTTACCATGTAAAATAGATTCAATGTTCATGAGAAATTGTGTCATACATGTGACGTAATTATACTGCTTAATACTTTTGTGAATATACGGTGCATATAATCACACCCGAAGACATAGTTATCTAACATCAAGTATAGTCCTCTTTTAGCTCTTACGCGAATTCAATGGTATGTAGTCATAATTACCATCCAGCCTATCTGAAATTACTCTTCTTCTTTTTTGCTAACACGCAAAATCAATTGTATTTAGACATAAATGAATCGAGTTTTTGGGTGTAATGTCGTGTCGGTGCAAACCATTCTATTTTTTGGATTTGGTAAAAGTTAGAATTTTCGTGATATACGTATACTTAAGTACACATACAGAAAATTTCAAGTCAATCCGGATTATTTTCGAAGTTATGTACGTTAAAAAAAGTGCTTTTGAAATTTTAAATGAGTTTTTCTGAAAACTGTGTTTTTAAAGGTGGTGACCAAGATTTCTCGGAAACGAGTGAACCGATCAATCTCAAATTTTAAGACAATCTTCTTAAGTATATTTTTTATTAATTAATCGAAGGTTTTTTCTCACCGACAAATATTCTTTTTTTTTTATAAACAATTTAAAGTCAAAATTTTGGCCAAAAATCGATTTTCTTTTTTTGAGAAGCTGCCATTTTGTCAAAAAAAATTATTTTGCTTATTCCTTCGATTAATTACTAGATTATACATTACTTTAACGAAATCCGATTGGTTTTTTCATTTTAATGATCCAGACTAGAGACCATCCAGTCTAGAGGTTACCGCAAGATGCCTATTTTGAAAAGAGCAAATACAAAAATTCTTAATATATCGGTTTTTTTTTGGGCCTCCTGACTGTATATAACAACTTAAGCAACGGTGTAGCCCACTTATATGAGGCCTCGGTAACATATAAGTGAGAGTTAGCCAATGATAGGACTCAGTATTGGAAATAGGCAATAAAATTAATAAAAGAAATTGTATTTTTTACGAATGTATTACCTATTTTTGAGCTGTATATATATATTTATATACGTGTATACATCATTAAATTGCATCTCGTGTATTTTCACTTTCAATATCAAATTCAGTTATCCACGTTATAAAAACAGAGGGTGATATTCTTTGGGTACATAATTCAGCATTTCAAACAATCCACTTTATTAAACAAACACTTGATGTAAGTGATGCCAAACACTTAAATGATGTGGTCCGGATCACTCAAGTGGCAGGAGGACGACGTTGTCATGAATACAAATACAAAGCATTGCACGAAGAAAAAAAAAGGAAATGGGTGGGGGGATGCGATAGGCGCAACGGGTAGTGTTCCAAAATGTAAGGAAAACTTGAAAGTGTTCTATGGGGAGAAAATACAATGGAATGTGGAATGATGGAAATTGAATTTCTATTGAAAAACAAAATTGTGTAACTGTAAAATGCTGTTTGCGTGCAGAGATCAAAAAGAAAGGACTTTCGTAGTCTTAGAGGGGGTAGAAATGATGGAATGTTGTGCAGTATTGATATAAGAGAGAAGAAAAAATATTTCTTTTGTATTTGTGATATTTCTTTATTTTAGTTAGTCTCTAAGACTAGGCTTTTACATTTAAGAGAAAAGATTGCATAACATTTTGTATATGACAACTTTTCTACCTAAAAGAACACTCGATATATAAGCAACTAGCCTTGAAAATGGATTTTGCTGAAGCGTTATCCCTATACTCAGCCGTTGGGGCAAATGAAATAATTATGACTTGCGTTATAATTGCTATAAAGCCTCAATAAATAGAAGGGTCGCAATTCTGTGCGCAATAGTAACTGGTCGTGAGACTGCTGTAGCAAATTAATAAACTACAAAATTTTGAATTGGAAATTTTAGTTAGATTTTGGGGTAATATCGTTTGAAACACGCAAACTTTGAATAAGTTTTAAATATTTTCTACAATATTACGACTAATTAAATAATATTTGAGTATATAAAAGCCCTGTTATAAAACTTTATTAGCATATAGTATATTTTTATGTAATTTTAAACTAAGGAATCTACCTAAATTACCCAAATAATTTAACGAATATATTTTATCGAACAATACATTTAAGAACAATTTTTCCCATCCGTGCTGCTACAAAAAGTAATTTGCGATATACGCATAAATGAACAATGAATTTGGCATAATCATCAGCTAGTAATATCTTTAAAATATAGTATACATATTTTTTGTATTGTTTTGTTTATCATATATGTAAAAATTACCTTACAAACACAAGTCAGCATTAAAGAACGAAACAACAACATAAAAAAATATTATAAATTGTGCGGTAAAAAAACTTTGATGATTGGTCTTCACTTTTTTATAAGTTGGACCCCCTGTTGTGCCCCGTGGGTTATCAAAGAAGGCCTTAAAAGGGGCACACAAAAACGATTACACTATAAAGTATACTCATCTTAATAAATATATTGTTTTAATCATAATTTTTTGTTGAGTATTTATATTTAATTTGTTCAAATTAATTTTTGAATTTAAAATCTAAGTTATAGTTATTGTTACTTGTTTGAAGTGAAGGGCGGTAGCATTTTATAAATAGCTACTGATGTACGAAGTAAACGCAAATGTTTCCGGTCGATTTACTTCATATATTCCTTGTAACATAGACTGGGAGCTTTTAAGGTCCCTACGCACACGTGGCGATATTTTTAATAAATATGAAAATAATAATAGGTCGAACTGATGTGTTGATTATATTTGATATATTTGAGACATAGTTTATGCATTAATAATGTGCTTTGTGACCTAGTAAATACGTTATTTTGTATTAGAGCACAGTGCGCTAAGAAGCATATTCTTTTTATACAATTTGGTTGTTACCTGTCACAAGATTTATAAATTTCACTAGAGTTTACCTCCGTCGCAAGCGACGACTGTCTTTTGTGAATGAATTGAATTTCATTTCAAATTTTAATTCCATTTTTAAATTGAAATATTAAACTCAAAATTTGATTTCAACTTTCTATCCTTTCAAGCCTTATTTTTACCCTCGGCAAAACCTACCGTGCCCCCTAATTTTCTCAACGCCCTCTTTTCAAATTTTTCAATTTTTAATTTTCAAAAAATGTTAGCATGGAATACCGTAATACACATACCAAATTTCAACCTTCTATCTTTTGTGAATTAAAAGTTATAGAGCAAAAAGTAAAAGTTTTAGATATTCTCAAATATTATTTGGAATTGGGCGCGCCTAATATTTCTAGACGATAGGTCTTATGGCAAGTCTTCCTTCATGAAGTTCATACCCCAATTTGGAATTGCAATTTTCTAGAAAAAATACCCATAGACCACTTTCAAAAAACAGTTCATTCTTTGTATGTATCCCATGTTAATGTTTTCAAATTAACTGTTAAGCTATCTCTATAAATATATTCATCAGATGAAAAATGAACTATAAATATCTAAAAAAATAAGATGAAACAAACCGCTCGTGGACTGCTTTTATTATATCAGGTTTTTGTTATAAATTAAAAATATCTAATGTTTTGAAAATTACCACTTTGCCGGAAACTGGACCGTAAAGACCCAGCATGTCGTCGTTCTTTTATGCCCCGTTCTGGAGCTAATGATCGGTGAACAGACCGCGTCGAAAATACTGTAAGTCAGTATGTGGGCAAAAGAAAGTCGAAAAATTATAACAACTTGAAAACGCAAAATCATCGTACCGTATTATAGACGAATCATGATTTTGTGGTAACGGACGACTCCAGAACTAAACTGTTACTGTTTTTGTGAAATCATTTTTGTTTTATGCAATTTTATTTAAACAGTTGCATGACGTACTGAACACTTCTTTGGTTGTACGCAAGATACATTTTCTTACATTCTACAAAATTCGCTACACAATGTATATGCAATGTAACTGCAAAAAAAAATTAAACACGTATAACCCCTTAAGGGTGCACGTTAATATTAAAAAAAAAAAAATTATTTCATTTTCGTAATGTACATATTTTTAAGCACACACACAGAAAATTTCAAGTAAATCCGGCGATTATTTTTGAAGTTAAGTATAGTGCTTTTAAAATCGGGTTTTCAAAAACGGTGACCAAGATTACTCGGAAACGGCTGAACCGATCAATCTCAAATTTTAACACAAGCTTTTTAAGTATAGTTTTTAGAAATTAATCGAAGGTTTTATCCCTCCGATATTTTTTTTTTTTGGTTAAATTTGGTCAAAAGTCTTTGAGAAGCCGCCACTTTGTCAAAAAAAATTATTTTACCTAATCCCTTCGATTAATTTCTAGATAATACATTACTTCAACGAAATCCGTTTGATTTTTCATTTTAGATGATCCAATCCAAAGATATAGTAGTCACCGCAAGACGCCTTTTTTGAGGGGAGCTCCTGGGTCCAAATTATTATTTTTGCAAATATAAAAATATTTAAATACAGTTAAAAGTTACCGTAACATGTGTACAAATTTTTACATTAATACAATTAATAGTCTTTTCAGGATTTTTTTTTGAAAATTTTTTAGGACTAATAACTGTATATAACCCCATAAATGCAGTAGAAACTCCCATTATCCGGATCTTCGCTTATCTTATTTATACTATAAGACCAAGCGTATTTACATTTTATAAGGTTTTCTAAACCTTAAGATAATTTTTTATGCGGAACGAAAATTCATAATTTTTTAAAGATGAAAATTGTTAATAATAATTGATAAATATTTACTTTACTATAAAGACAGCAATTTTTGTTAAATTAGTATTTTATTTTACGTATTTAATTCTTCTTTTTTGTGGTCCCAGTAAACAATTTGGTGAAGTGCCCTATTTAGTGACGTTTCTATCACTATTTCACTTCAATTATAGTTCGCATCAACTTTATCTTCATTTGTATTCCGACAGGTGGAGTAATTTCGCCATTTGTAGCCGATAAAGTAGACATTTTATATGAAATAATGTGAGAATGAACTCTTTCATGACAAAAAAAACATGACGCATCTTCAATATGATGTCAAAGTGACTCCAAAATGTTTACTGGGGTATGTGCAATTTTTAATAAGTACGAAAATAATATCAGTTTTCTCTCATTTGTAGTTTCCAGTATCGCGTCTACTATATTTAAATCTACTCTTATCATTATGTGATAACATAATTATTTTAACTTGGATATCAACCAAGCCAACCATAAATGCTCTCGGCCACTGAACCGTCAATAGAATTGACATCGCGTTTTACACCTTGTATATAATATAGATACAATCAAAATAAACAAAGTAAAACTGTTTATAAATGTAATTACAGTCACAACCAAAAAGAATCTGAAACAATTTTTTTTTTCAGCAAAAAAACTAAAGAACTTCTGAGCAGCGAATTCACTAATAGTACACAAAAAATCCGTTTTATGGAGTGTGTCTCTGAAGTTTAACAGGTATGTGTGTCAAATTAACCTAAAAATGTATGTGTGTCTATCTATATATTTATATTTATCAAGTATTTGTTATGTATCAAGCGTTCAAATTGCGATTGGAAGCTGGTACACAAATTTCAACAGATTTGGACCACCAAAATTGTTGATATATTTTTTTAAATAAATTAAAAAAAAAAAAAAAACTAACAACATAAAAGCAGAGCTCCCCGCGGCCAGACTGTACACTAAAATATTCGTTTTAACACGGTAGAACGCGTCAAGTTTTTTGCAATATTTTAATATAACAAAAGGTCATATATTCATTCTAAAGTTTCTTATTTTATTTATATTTTAAATTCTTTGAGTTTTTTGTTTTTTAACTCGTAAAGTTGTATAAAATATTATTTTCAAGACCTGAAGTTAAAAATATGACGTCATTACAAAGGTTTTTAGGTTAGGTTTATTGTTAAGTAAAGATCAACGTTGTTATATAATCGTTTAGTTTAACTAATGGCATGCGATGTCCTTAATATCTTTATATAATAAAGGAAACAGTTCATGCATCATTTTATATCGTAAGAAGATGATATTATAGTTTTGATTTGTATACAGTGGCGAACAGCAATCGCACAGCAATCTCACAAACCACTAGCGAATTTAACTTGAAGCAAGTTTCATCATGTAAAAGTTTGCAATAGATCAGCACAGCAAGCACTCTGCAACGAACATCTCAATATCAATTCTTGTCCAAAAAGAGAAAAAGAGTATCTGGGAAGATCGTTTCACGCCTTGGCTCAACAGCGTCACTGCTTGTATTTAAATTTGCTTAACTCTTTTAAACATGAGCACCTGTAGGATTACTTTCATAGAGATGTGCACTCAGCGTTCATAAGAAAAGGGCAGAGGGGGGACACTGAAATTATTCACAAAGTGTTGAACAAATTTTGTCAACAATCTTAACTTTTTATTCAAACAGTGACATTACTAATAAAAAATTGATTTCTTAACCTTTTTCTGTGTTTTTCCTAACATGGGAATGGTGCAAGGGCAAGCCATTCCCGACGCCCATGCCTTTAAATAAATACAGAAAATACATCTCAAAATCATTTATTAACTAAAATCAAAAACATTAAAATCGAAATTTGGAAAAAGCAATTACATAATATCTTGTATTGTTTCCGTATCGCCCTTTATTATTTCTACAAAATATGAAATTTCAAAGTAATAATACCAGTACCATTCAAAACAAAAATATTATCTTTGCAGTTTATTATTAAATTTACTTTGTGTATTACCTTTTTCTACCTAAACAAATTCAAAGTAACATAAATTGTTACCAACATGAAAATAATAACATTGCTTGTATTTTTAATCCGGATTTAAAGGGATTTAGATTAAGTTGATCTTTACCGTACAATATATGGGATTAAGCAACGGTTAAAACGATCCAAATACTGTTTGAACGATGCTCTATTTGCAGGGATCTACAAACTTGAGTTTGCGGGCTAAATCAGACTATTAAATTCTGATTGCTTAGTTTATCTCTTCTAATAAGAGATGCTACTGCGAAATTATTTCTATTAAAGATACATAAGAGCGAGAGAGAGAGAGAGAGTTAGCGCACCACACCGCCCGTCATTCAAGGACACAGTGTGTCAACATCCTGCGGAACCTATTTCTCTATTAATAAGTGGATTCTTAGACTATAGCTTCCGTTTCCCGTTAATACATTTTCACACAGCTTTCCGCTAAAACTGAAATTTATAAATTTACAGATGGAAAAATTACCTTATTTTTAAATTCAAACACAGAACAACATTTTTTGTAAAGAAGAACTTAAGAATGAATATTTACGCTATTATTATGCATGGCTTTAATAGTTCAATAGTTTGATAGCCCTGTTCTGGTGTAATCAGATCGAATCCAATCGGTCACGAATCTACCTTTATCATTTGACGGGAGATTTAACTGTTTTGTCAGATGTAATTCTTCGATTAAAGTTAAAATAACATGTGTGTTGATTTTTATCGTAATACCGGTTTATTGTACATAGACGTATATTATTGTGCTCTCATGTAGGATGCAAGATGCTGGATGCTACATTCACAGTGAGGTCTTAAAAATACGCGAATCGTAGACTTTCCTTCTACCGTGAATGCACAATATTAACATATCACTCAATAACTTAAAATTTCATGACATCCCCTCCATTAGTATACTAGTAATAGTGGTTGTAGTGACCCTACTTTTCTAATTTTCAAAACAATGTAATCTGAATTTCGTGTGTTGATAAAGCATTGCTTTTTATTACACTTATCAAGCGATAGCTTAAAAATTTAATTAAATTTTCTAAACTTGTTTTTTTTTCAATCATTTTTGTAAATCTTCAGAAATTTTATAAAACTACCGCTGAGCTAAATATATTATATATGGAGAATAAGATAAGATAAGACAAATTTGGTTGTGCTTGGTTAAGAAGGCACTTTTCTTGTGGAATATTGAATATCACAGTCTGCCATCACAATTTCCCAAATTTTTGAAAAATATATTAAGGTTTTTTATTTCTATTTTTTTTTCCATCTTAGTATTTTCTTGATTCTTGTCCTTGACGTAACTTGTTTGAAAGAATCTTTCCTCTCTGGATTCCTCACTGGATGCATGAATATAAATATTTTTCAATGCATATACTTAATTTTATTCCAATCTTAAAGAACTTTTTTTTAACATCAAAGTAAATTTTTAGTTTGTTTTGTACGTGTTTTTTTCTATAGTATCATAAATTCGCTATTTGCTTGAGTGCACAGGACGTGTGATATCATTTGCCTGGTGTCAGACCTACATCACAAACAAAGCTGAAGTCGGTTTGGTATGTGCTACGTGCACCAGGATACGAAGGTATGAGGAAGACTCCCAACAATAAGGGCGAAGTGGTATCGTACCACGAAACGACTTACCGCAGGGAAATCAAAGTCTGACAAGTACAGGGTGAGAAGGACGAACCCACGAATGCGATGAACAGAGGCGGAAGCACAAGGTGTTGTCCTCTAGGACAATATCGGGTACAAACATACTGCTGTACAGGATACTGATGTGGAACAAATCGCTATCATGAGTTTGTGGAACAATCTTAAATCTTATTCTTGTATAGAATACCTTAAGCTATTTGTTTGGAGAAGAAGGTATCGATGTCTTCGACAGACATTCCAAAATAACAAAGAAAATGAATTAATTGATGTGAACGAGTGGTATCAATCTGTATCTTTTTGGTGAACAAGTAGTACTTTGGAAAATAACCCATTTACCTCGAAGAAGCAGTTCTTAGTGTGGTCGATGTGGCTGAGTCGTTGACTACAACATGCAACATGCAGTCTCCCCATACTACCTACATACCTAAAGCTCCGTCTTCCATGTACACATGAAGATGCAATTTCTGCTTAATATTTAGCAAGTTTATGGCCAATATAGGCTGGCACGGCACAACTCTAGGAGTAGAGGAAAATCGAGTTTAGATTTACTGCACACAGTAAACAAATCTTAGTATTTTTTGAGAGACTGTACACGAAATAGCAGCGATTTAAAATACCCTACACTGTACAAGAAATTGGTGTAAAGAAATGCTTTATTCGCCTCTTTCTTAGACTAAGGTTGCACTGCGATAGCGCGGAAACAAATTCGTAATTCTGTAATACATTGCTGATTTTAGAGCCGTAATATTATTAATTATATTTTTATTATTATTGTTTCCGCGCTGTGTATTTAAAAGAGGAGCAGTCCCCATTAAAATGCTAAAATTAATGAAATTGGAGACAATTAGTACTTCAATGCCTTAAAAATGCAAGAAACTGTCAAAATATGGTGGGAAAAGGTATGTGAACCTATGAAGGAATTCAAATGATTATAAAAAGGGATATATCCGAGATATGCGAGTCTCTTTCCTAAATAAATTTTTAGCCACTTTTGTTTTACTCTTCTGTTAGGCCGTCTGCACACGGTTCGACTGATTGCAAACTAGCCGCGAACGAGCCGTGTTTCGTGACTCTATAGAATTTTTAACAATTGCATAATAGGGGAGTTTTGTGTCGTATTATGAGGTATTTGTATGTATGTATTTAATTACTTTTGAAAAGTATTTGTGCACATCTCTGCTGATGATGTTCACCATCAAACGCATGCTCAGAGTCGCTCAAAACCAATTTCAAATCAGTTCTTTTTCATTCGTGCCGTGTGCGTTCTCTCACTCGTATACACGTGTGTTCTCTCACTAACAACACAATATTATGTATTCTGATATACTATTTTCAGTACTCTATAATAAACCTTATCTATACTTGCCATAAGATTCATAATTCGACGAACAGGCGTAAGTATACGAATCGAAGTACAGGCGTAAGTATACCACAATATTATGTAAGTTTGCTATATGGATGCTATAATATTTTGTGAGTGAATCAGAAAACGCGCTTTTCTCCTACGCAAATTTTTCCGTATTGCGTTTCTACCTAAATAAGTAAACGATTCAAAAACATAATACCCTAAAATCCACGTGTGTGATCTCCCAAAACACGCACAAATACAACTCAGCCTTAAAGAATACTGAAACAAAAGTTACATAAACATAAAGTGATTTTCTATTCTCACAACATGTAGTAAGTCATTATATACATTTGATATGTAAACGTCTTTATCATCGTCGTATTGGACATTTATTCTATTCATGTTTGTCCTGGTCTGGTCCCCACGCAATATTCAAAAATATATAATTACAATGATTACACGATTATTACCATTATTGTTAACAAGTTAATTCGGCTCTGTTCGGTTTCGTTAGCATGATATACACGCAGGGTTCGTTTTTTGTTGGTTGCTGCTAGCTGTAGCTTGCATTCATCAAACGACGGGTTAGGACTCGGACTAGTACCATCAAAAACATCAACAACTAGACTTTGGAGTCGAATAAATGTTGAAATAGATATTTAAGGGTGGTTTCCAAATCAAATAATAAGACAACCAGTGTCTAGAGATTCTGTAAACATAACAAGTTAAGAGTCAATCTAAAGAGGCCTATTTTGTTACTGCGTACTTAATGTCTGTTAACTTCTGACGATTTTTCAAAGGCTTATATTTTCTAAACTAAGCTATGTAAGTTTACACAAAACTATCAGAAGACCTTAAACAAAGAGCAAAATGGATCCCATACATTGAAACTAGCATAAGTAGCCTAATTTGTAACTTATAGGGGTTTGAAAAATCGTCAGAAGTTAGCAGTTACAAAATAGGCTGCTAAATCTTACTTTAAGTAAGGCCTTTTTTAATGTATATTTCGCTATAATTCTTACATTTTCATTTTCTACATATTTCCTTATAATTTTTTTCTCAAACTATTATTAAATAAAAAATGATGTATGAATTAAATTCAATAGACAAGTTAAAAATAATAAAGATTTTTAAATGATTACAAAAGAGTAAAAAATAATAATTAATAATAACTTAACACAAAATCTATATACAGAAGAACCTATTTAATTCGGTTGTTTTCTAATTCTATTAAATTTATTTAATTTTATCTACCATATATAATATTACTTAAAAATTATGTAAAACCTTCTTTTTAATTATATAAAACGAAAATTTGATGGAAATAACATTATTTACCATAAATAATTCAAACACAAAGGTTTTGATTTTAGCAAAGGAATGAAGTAAAGTTAAGGGCCATCCAAACTGGAATCTGAGATTTTACAAAACAGTCATCAATTCGAGATTATACAAATTTCGCTGAATGAAATGAAATATTATACAAATTTAGAGTTTGCAGAGTGAAATCTGAGATTTTGCGTTTTAGATCCATCAAGAAATAATAATATATATAATAACATTATTACTGTCTATGAATTAAATATATACAATCACATACTTATGCAAAACTTACATGTAATGAGTAAATATAATTTTTATTCAAATATGAATATGACAATCAAAAGTTAAGTAAGTACACTTTATATATTTTAAAGTTTTTATTAAAATAATTTTGAGTACGCCTTTATAGTATTATTTTATTGTAGGATTTAATACTTTTTACATGTGTTTGCTTATTTATTTGTATGTGTGTTTATATATTTGTAACTGTAGTGACAGCTTGTCAATGTTGTGTCATGCAACCTGTCTGTCAGTCAGAAAAGTGTTAGCGTGCATACATTTTACCCGTACACCCATATCCAGTATCCAGTAAGCAGAACAGGTCTTGTCCTATACTTTACATTTATCTGTCTATTCCATTTCATGTATATTTTACTTTTTAACATTTAGACGTTCGTTTGTTTACTAATTTTCTGTCAAGACTTTTAATTTTAAAAATATTTTATTTATTTTGAAAGAGATTTGCGATTTGTGAAAATTCTGAGAATGAACGAGATATTTTCAATTAACATAGAATTTCGTTTTCGAAAAGTATAGGAACCACTGGTTTACTCAAACGAATTTACAAATTCATTGATAAAAAAAAGTGATCTGTGATTAGCGAAACGCAAATGTAAACACAATTGTGTTCTTTTGTGCAAAACTTTCTTTTTAATGCTCACCACAAATTGGATGTTGACATTTTTATTGCAATATTCTTTGCTTTTGTAATTAAATGACAGAAGAACCAAAGTATTTCATTAGTCTTCTTAATACTATTATCACTTGTAATATTTTTAAGAAATAGGTAAGTGCTCCCAATCACTATGCCGTCAAAAATTTAGTTCTGATTCACGAAATTCAAATTTTTTTCAAAGAGTTCAGTTAAGGTGAGAGGGGTGGGGGGTGGGGTTAATATTAATGTACAACATATTAGGATTATTGTGTGAAAATGTGAAGTCGATTCGAGTAAAACTAACGAAGATATAGAGTTGTACAGCCTCATTCCCACTCACTGTTTTGATATTTACTGTTTTATTTAATATTGTAATCTAGATTTCAGGTTTTCGTTTAAGCATTCCTTTTCACATTTGTGTTTTAATTTAAGTTTAGTTAATTTAATTGGTGCGTATGCATCATTAGTAATATAAATTTTGAGAGTTCGACAAAATTGTATGTGAAATAATTAAAATTGCTATTTTTAATAACAATTACTAATAGAAATTGGTTTTACTTCTATATTTTTCAAAAACTGACATTAAACTTCTTTTAAAAGTAAATCCTACTGCATTTTGGCAGATTGTCACATTTTGAAGGTATATAATATAATTTTTCTTAATTTAATATTTTTAATTTAAGACATTGGACAATAAAAAATAAATTAAATAAAAAATGGTACTGTGAATGAATACGCGTATGGCCATATGCTAAACAATTTAAATTAAATTAAAGCAGTGAGTGGGACTCCGCCTCTCTGGTCCTGTTTCGCGCTGCATTTCTAGCACATTTCTAACACTACCAAGTTATGTTTTAGAAGTAATGAAAATTTATGAGGACTTGGGTAAAGACGTCCTTCTAGAGCGACGTGTTGGGAAAAACAATAATGGGAGTCTGAACCAACTCATTTGACAGATTAGTCCAAAAATTGTGAATGGTCGTGCAATATTGTTGAAATCGCAGCAAATGTAGCAGCCTGTATTTTTAATGAAGGCTCCTTTGCTTTACTGACATTTATGCAATGGTTCATTTCTTGATATTTATTTATGAACTTTTCACAGAGTGTTCTTTAAATGTTATTTTATCATGTGTCGTTAAAAAAAAATATCGATAATATGCTTTTTTTGTATTCAATTGACCTTAGAACAAATCCCTACTCCACTCATTAGAAAAAAATAAAACCAAGTGCTAAATTAATAGAGATAAGAAAATTTTACATTAAAATCTCACGTCTTGTTAATTGTTGAATACAAGAAACAAAACACTGATTTATATTCTTTATAAGAAATAACATATAAACGTGTAAATACATTACACCATACCCAGCAGTCTATAAAAAGGGAGGAATCATGATGGATGTGTAACTGATGGTTACCGTCGATGTAAAGTGTACGGTCCATCGCCGTAGCCAACGTATACGGTATTAACAGTAGGTACTTACGGTAGTAACAGCCAGTAATTATCTGTTTTATTGCTAGTTCTGATAAAGTTATGAGTTTTTCGACTCGAGTGTTAATTAATGTTTTACAAGACTTATAACTTTTTAGACTTGGATAAAACTTTATTAAGAATCTTCGTTCAGTATAGTGCATATTGTATAAATACATACAATTGCCTTGCAACGCAAGTTTCATATTTGGTAGCTTGCCATAAGCTAATTACAAGGTTCATCTTTTATTTTTTCTGTAAAAATTGTCTTACAGTGCAAGTTGGTTTATTCTTGTTACTCTTCCACAAGCTAATTCCAAAGTTCATTATCTACCTCCCAGTAAACATTTTGGAGTCACTTTGCCATCATATTGAAGATGCGTCATGATTTTTTTGTCATAAAAGAGTTCATTTATAGTTCAGTTTCTCACATTTTTTCATATAAAATGTCTACTTTATCGGCTACAAATGGCGAAATTACTCCACCTGTCGGAATACAAATGAAGATAAAGTTGATGCGAACTATAATTGAAGTGAAATAGTGATAGAAACGTCACTAAATAGGGCACTTCACCAAATTGTTTACTGGGCTGGGATATATCGTAGTATAATTTAATTATTAATAAATATAGTAAACAATTAGAGCCTTATTTTGTAACTTATTCACTCTCACCATGCGTCATAAATTGGACTAGTGTGATTTGTTGATATTGGCAATAAACAATTGTATATCACTTCAGTCGAATTCATGACGCATCCAATTTTCCAACGACAACAACATTTCGGTTTTTATTTCAGTGGCACTCGTACTTCAGATATTTGTAAATGAAAAGATGGAGCACAACCCAATTAGTATTTTAATCACTGTAGTTAATCAATTAATACTACCAAATGTAATATTTTCTTTTAAAATTATTACATTCTTCAAAACATGTAATTCATATTCTTATTATATGCAAATATAACTATTGCTAATAACTAATCCAAGAAATCCAAAGAAAAAATGTTATTTAAAATATTAATAAAGTTAGCAGTGTAATGAAACGAATTCTAATTATAACAGTGTATTTCTCTTTTAACTATATAGCTGTTAGAATTTGAAATTTTACATCGATTGTTCTAAAAATAACTACTTTGTAATAAAACATAGCAATAAAACTTTAAAATGATTTGAAAATAAACGAAAACTTTTATACTATCAACTTGCATTGAATATGTGCTTTCTTTAAGTTTTCTTTTATAAATTAATGTGCAAGCATTCCGTAGTAATGACCGTTACAGATCACGCATAAAAATAACTAAGTATTAAATTATATGAATAACTTCTACAATCTTGAATCAGATTCAGATGAACTGTGCGTTTATTGTAATTATAAACATAATTGGAACATCATCCTGTCAGATTTTTGTTTGCAATCAGCTCCTGGAAATCGTAAAGGTAATAGAATATCTGTTGTATAAACAAACGTGCCGATACGACCGATCGCTCACCGTCAGTTCTCTTGAATAAAACCAAACTAAAGTGGAATCTAAATCTGATCTTATCTTATCGTCTAAAAAAGATTTAAAGTAAGAATAAAATAACTGATTCTTCAATAAGATGGAATAACGAAAATCTTATTAACAATCTAATTCAATATACATCGATATATCGTTATGCACTATAACGTGATTCTGTGGGAAACCCTTGGATCGAAATATTTCCATATATTCTTATAGAATATAATTAAATGCCTATAAAATATAAGGCTGAACGTATCGTACATATTCATATTTAGTGTTATGTTCTGCTATACCTACATCATCAGGATACGGCCATAAAATGTAAACTGGAAACACGGTTGGCAAGATGAATGGGAATAAAACAAAAAATCCTAAAACAATGTATGAATTTTCTCCATGTATAAAATCATAATTTTAATTTGTACTTATTTTAATCGTAGCCTTCCATTCTGCGTATAAGTTACACGGTTGCTTATGTACCTTGACTGTAACTTAAGTTATTCCATGTTCGGATATATCAGAGTTTCCTAAACTATGTGCTGCATGACCCTACATGTATGTATTTGGACTATATATCGATCGTCCAGATTTTTAGTGACACATCACCGAAAAATCTAAATTTAAGTTGAGACCCTCTTCTCATCCGCTGCTGAATACCGCTGGAATAAATGAAATTAGAATACTGTTCTCGTCGTTATTTTAAAACTCAATATTCGGAGATGTCCCACTAATGAATTGGAAGATCGATGCAATTTACCTGAACTATAGACATATTACCACACTACTATCAATATCATATAATAAATAAATTAAGCAAATATGTAAATATTAAGGTATATAAATAAAAATTAACGGATGTACCAATTTGGTTATTTTTTTCTTAAATGTTCGCTAAAATGTTCGAATAAGATTTTTAGGGAAAAAGCTAAAAGTACTTTTTTCTATGGTATTTTGCCACTATCGTTTGATAGCTGATTATCAAATTGTGAATCAAGTTAATAGTGACGAAAATTGATTCAGTTATTTATATTCATCCCTGTTGGAAAATTGTCTTACAATTGAAAAATTATTACAGTTGGAAAATTGTCTTCACAGTTATTAGCCAACCACAAGCTAATTCTAAGTGGTATTTTCTACCAGGGCATAGTTGAATTGTAAAAACATTTATTGAAATTTGGACAGGACAACGTCTGTCAGGTCAGCTAGTTCCTTATATATTTTCTTCATAACTTTTGTAAAATTAATTTTATTGAAAATATTAAACAATCTACAAAAACGAAAATAGTTGAAAAACCTTTGATATGCAGTGCATATCAAGCATATATGTATGTATACATATATACACATTTGCATGTATATATCCTATATTCCTGAGACCATCGTCTGTTAAGGGGGGTTTAAAGAAGAAAGCGAAGGGGAATGTGAGTGGAAGAATATTATAAGAAATAGAACTAAGAGGAGGGGATGAATAACGACCAATAGGAGAACGTCGTCTAGATGTCAGTGAAAGATAAAAGTTGCCACCCCTTAGGGCTCTAGTTGATGCCCTTTAAGCTTGGGATATTTTTGAAGGGAGATATACTCGTATCCGTTTACTTGTATGCATTCAATTAAAATATATATACGAATATTTATATAAAAAAAATACACGTACTTTTGCTTTGTTTTGTTTGTAAACTTTCTGGTTCTTGAAAGTTTTAACTTGGCACACAATTTGTATATTAAAATTAGAAAATATTGCTGTGCTTGGAAAATAAATTAAAGACTCTATAGATATACATATATGGGATATTATTGATTCTATAAAAATAAAGTTTTCTATCAGTTGATATGTGCTAAAATATGGTTTAAAAGGCTAACGCTACCCTGGTAGAAAACTTGCTAGATTCACACAAACTAATTCTACTTTAATTTTTTACAGTTCATATAGAAAATGGTCTATTTGCTAACTTGCCACATGCTAATTGTAAGGTTAATTTTATATTAGGTAAGTCATATTGTACGTTTACATATAGGTAAAAGATCTGACGGTCAGTATGAAGATTGCGTATGGGATGAAATGTCAATATCTATTATCAAAATAACATCAAACCAGCTTTTTACATTAAATAGTAAGCAAATTAGAAAGTAATGTACACAACCTTTAATATCGTTTACTCTGTTACTTTATATAATAACTTAATCTAAATCTTAAAACTAAAAACCGAAATTAATTTGTAGACAACCGCGTAGAAAATTGTCTTGCCCTGTTAGCTAGTTGCAATCTATTTACAAATTTCATTTTCTATTTCTGACATAGAAATTGTAACACAGTGTGCAAGATTCAAATTACTAGCGTGCTACAAGCCAACTCAAGCGCTATATTTCTACTTGCGCGTAAATTTGATTAAAAAAATCGATTTTGTTTTCATGTATTATAATTAACCCTGCGTGTGTAGACTGGGTCTTTTGAGGAACAGTTGAAATTTCAAACTCCTATTTCTCTCTCATGAGTACAGAGCGCGCTTCACCTATGCCCCCTAAAAAATCTAAGTAGTGGTAGGGACTTAAGGTTCCAACAGCAGTTTACCGGCAAAGGCGAGCCAGTTAAACTTGCCTCTGTTCCCTAAAAGGGTCAGAGTACACACCATATCTCGAAAAATATATAGTGTTCACACGCGGGGTTAAATACCAGTAAAAACATATCTCAAATGTTAAAAATTTCCAAACGAGTCAAGAGACGTAGTAATTCTTCAAACAATTAGAAACGGTGGCATCATCATTGCGTTAGTGGACTGTACGTAAACACAAACACACACACACACACACACTCACACAGATTCACACAAACGCATAAATACCTTTGCATACACATCTAAATCTATGTAATATATTTCATTTCCTCCTCGCTTGAAGTCAGAGGGGTAAAATTCCCCCTTTTATCTCAACAGAGGAAAAGGATGGTCTTATCTTCTATTTAAGATCATGCGCTGTGAACTGAGAGAGAGATAATGGCTCCAGATCGAGAGGCTGGCACTCAGATATCAAAAATAACGAGAAATGGTTCGAAGATCTCGCTGTTCGCTGTACTCTCTGTTTTATAGGGATGTACGACTACCACTAACTAGACTAGGGGATGGGTTTTATCAAATATACAACGAATGGGGTATATACGACAATACCATCACACCACCAGACCAAATCCAAAACATTGAAAGGACAAACACAGAATACAGTCCAGTGACGTACACATAGCGGGTGTCTAGAAATCTTTCAATGTACTCGAATTATTCAAAGAAATTTTTATTATAAATAATAGTCAAAGTAGATAATTTTCTTATTATTGTTAGTGTCAGTTTACTTAATTCACTTACACGTTTATTAACTTCACCTGCCGCAATTTCCATTTGGGGATTTTATCTGGTCCTTGTATAAAAATTACCATATTGTCATTGATCTTCTAATTTTGTGATAGTAAATGATTAAGATCAAATTTGTAAGTAAATTGTCCAACAAGCATTGGTGTGTTTCTTGGATACATTATTTACCTATTCCTTTTTAAAAAATTACAAAAATAATTGTATACAACATTTTTGATTTACAAAATTCTAAAACGTTAAATTTAAGATGCAAATAGTTCATTTCGAAGTTAAAAAGGTTTAATTTGAAATACTAAATCCCCATTCGCTTCTACATAGTTTGTCTTTTATGTTTTTAACCTGGTAAAACAAAATAATGATATAAATAATAATTCTCCTTAAACACATTTTACTGATATTTTGCTTGATTTTATTTGTAATATCTGTTTAGTATCTAAACAAATAAATATTTCTAATCCTGGCACTGGTTTATGACTTACAAGGTCCCTAATATTTTATTCCTATTTAATTATACTTTTTATTCCTTGCCAATATCATTAGTACCAAATTTCCTTCTGTTAAAATAATCAAAAATTGATGCCATTGAATGTTTGTGTTAAATAAAAAGAAATTCAATTTTTAAAATGTATTTCAAGTAACTTAAATTCAAAGAGATACTTTTGGATTCTACATTTTGTTTTTCTTTTTTAGTACAGCAATTTAAAAAAAATATTTCTTTACATAACATAATAGATCTCCTGTAATTTTTTTTTCTAGTTGTCCCCCTTTTATATATGAGTAACTAAAGTGTACGGCACTGCGTAGTAGCAACGCCATTGCCGACAGTGCCCCTTATCAAAATATAGGGGGATCAAAAATAATGTTTATATTTATATTAAAATTATACCAAACTGAGCCAATACTGATAACAGCAAAACAATACCATGTACACTCCCGTTCAAAAGTTTTGACAAAGAAATTTAGAATATGGAACCCGCATGAATTCTTTTATATAAATATATATTTTATAAAGCTTCTTACGTATCTAACGTCCCGTTAATTATATAAATTACAATTTAGGCAAATAGGAAAATAAAATTGAATTTATCTACTACAAATGATGACACAGTGGCCAAGATCGTCTAAGTGTTTAGCCAAAAAGGCTTTATCTCGAGAACTGGTAATCATGCGTAAAAATACATAATATTCACTTCAACCTCTGACACATATAAGAAACGACATATTTGTATTAAAAAGTGGACTTTTTTAATTTTGACCTCTTATATCTTAAAACGCGAATGATGCTAAAGACTGTACGATAGTTTTTAGCAAGTGTTCAGAACGTCAAAATAAAGGTCTAAGCAAAATTTCAACTTTCTATCTTTTATTCCGATATTTACCCTTTAAATCATTTTATGTTACTATGCTATAATATTATTTTTTACTCTGCTTATTTTTGATACCACTTCCTTCTAATGTTGATAGTTTTTATGATCTCAGAAGCTCATATACGTATACAATACTGTTGTCAATTAAGGCATAGGTCCCACTGAGAAATAATTCCACGCGGAATTTTGTGAATTCTGTAAAACAGAATCATATCAACATAAACCCACTGCAATTTTAATTTCGCGCGTTTTAGTATATGGAATTAAAAACGCAAGGAAAAAAACTACACTCAGTGGGATCTAGGCCTAAGTCTGAAATTTATAATACCACTAAATATATTAACTTCATTTCTGTACATTTTCCTTAAGGTAGTTGTATCGTGATAGTCATGCTCAAAAGTATAACTCAGCAACCTAAAATTATAATGTAGCTGAAACGTTAGTGTCAAATAGTCTCGTTAAAAACTTTTGTGAAAGTACAGTCTCACTGTTCTCACTACATGTAAATAGTATCTACACGTACATACACGTACATATACATACACAGTCATTTCTTGATTTTATAAAAATTTTCAATGTTTACAAAATTTTATTTCTGTAATGGCGTGGACAATAATTTCCATTTTTTTTTATGTGATTAATAACTACTGTTTCTATAATATATTAAATTTTTATTGAATTCCTTTGAATCGTTTTTATTTTATTCGATAAAAATAACATTGAAATTACTATTTCCCATAAGAGCCTGTGTTAAAATAACAAAACTTTAATATCGTTTTTCTCAATAATGGAGTGGTAAATTTTAATCGACCTGAGGTCAATATGTCTTATAATTAATTAAAGAGCACAACTACCTACCTACAACTACCTTAAGAACAGTTCAAGCAAGAGCAACGTATAATCGCGATATGTGCATGTGTTGTGTGTGTGTGTTTGTGTCTCATTACATAATATTAGTAGTAGTCTGTTCTGTACTATCTCTATTTTCCTTCAATACTACTTTGGTACATTAGTACATTGGTACATTGCCTTGCAGGTTCTGCTTCACGCTCGATTCTGATTTGACAGATAATAAAACTTACTGATTCAGCACTTTGACTCGTATGAGTCATTTGTCACGTGATCAATTAACACATTACTGGTTTCTACTGTGTCTGTATCTCCTGTTTGTGTTTAATGTTGATAACATCTTTAAGTCATGACACATTTTTAGTAATTAATAATTTATCAAAAATAATTTACTTGTATCTGTTTTCTAAATCGAATTCTGCTACAGAGTTGTTCACGTTTCAAAAATACAGTCTGTTTTTTTAAGTAAGTAAAGTACTTTCTATGGCATTTGCTGACAGATGTGATTTTAGCAACGTGTAATTCAGAAGTTAATACTAATTGTGAAACGTTTGAAAACAGATAATTCATTTAATAATATGCCACCACGTGTGCAAAATTGAGACTAAAGATAGGCAAAATTGCATTTGGTGTGTGAGAAAAGAAATTGGTTGCAGAATTGTAGAATTCTGACTACAGAACCGAATATTTTTTAGAAAATCTATAATAAAATAGAACCTCACCAACTTTTACAGAAAACTGAATTCAATTTATTTTTAATTTAACATGAAATAATAAAGTATCATTCACACTCACTGCTTTAATTTAATTTTGTATTTAATTTAAATTGTTTAGCATATGGCAATACGCGTAGTCATTCACAGTACAATTTTTAATTTAATTTATTTTTTAAGTTTTATTAGTTTTTTTAGAACCTCCAACGTTTTAAATTAAAAATATTAAATTAAGAAAAACTACCCTATATTATAACCTCCAAAATGTGACAATCTGTCAAAATGCAGTAGAATTTATATTTAAAAGAAGTTTAATGTCAGTTTGTCAAAAATAAAGAAATAAAAACAATTTCTATTACTAATTGTTATTAAAAACAGCAATTTGAATTATTTCACCTTCAATTTTGTCCAACTGTCGAACTGTCAAAATTTATATTACTAAAGACGCATGCGCACCAACTAAATTAATTAAGTGCAAATTAAAACACGAATGTGACTAGGAATGCCTATTCTGAAAACCTGAAATCTAGATTAAAATATTAGATAAAAACAGTAAATTAAATATCAAAACAGTGAATGGAAAAGAGGTTTAACTTATTTCAATAATTATTGATATGTTCTGCGGTATAGTAGTACGTCAACAAATTTGGGTTCACCAAAATAAAAAAAACAGTACGTTTGTACATAAGAAATCAAATCGTGGAATATTGTCCAGACTCGGAGAATTACATCGCTCCAAAACGTTAACAAAAAAACACCTGGATCAGAAACTTCTGAAAATAATAATGTGTACAATATTGTGGCCTAAAATTGATCGACAAGAACCAATAAATGTTTGAACAAACATATGATTTTAACCTCTAAATTAACAGAAAGGGTTCAAGAAAACTATAAACTTAATTCTTAGAAAATAAAAAAATATATATAATTTTTTTTTTTTTTGACTCACCATTCATCGGCGTTGAATGTCCAATCGCCGCGGTAGCCTTCCCCGTAAGGTAATCATCTTTGCATATAAATTTATTATCATCTAGAACGTATAATTGTTCTCCAGTTGATAGTTGTTTATGACAGACAAGGCATGTAAAACAATTCAAATGGAACACTTTGTCTCGGGGCTTGCGCACGAGGTCTGAGGGTGCAATACCCTGGCCACACCCACTGCACTTTGTACCGAAACGTCTGTAATCAAAATAATACATCATTATTATCAGCTAGCTACTAGAAGTATATGTAATTAATATTTATATTTGATTATTATTTATTGTATATAAGCATTATATAGTAGTTTTACATAATTATTATTTATTTATGTAAAGATAATTACCAAGTATAAAACATCAATGTAAATAATACGTAGAATTATAGCAAATTTTTCACATGCATGGGCGTCCGCAAGGGGAGAGAAGCAGGGAGAAAGAACATTAATGACTATTGTTGGAACCCAACAAGAAATATCACTGGGATTGTCATTTCAGTACACTGTCGTCATCTACATCTAACTATATAACCGTGAAGTAATGTTTCACCTTAACAAATGTTTGGACCCAGGGATAACCCAACGTAGAATTTATAGAGTAATGTTAATTTTACATCATCAGGACCGAATTCAAAAACGTGTTACCTGACAAGACACTCATCAGGATCCTTACAACATCTAGGGTAAAATTTTACTCATTAATGCAGAGAAAAAAAAGTATGAGAAATTACTAATCTCCTTTCGTCATGTCAGATTCTTACCCCTCTTCCCTGATATAGATTGCAATCTCTGTTGTACAAAAGAGTGTAAAAGAGTTGCCCATAAAAGTGCCAATGATGTAGTGTCAAATACTATACACAGCTGTGTCAAGTCAACACATAAAGATTTGATATTATGAAAGTGGTGGTTAAGAAAAATAAAATTGATTACTTATTATTTTACAGATATTAACACTGTTCGCTATCTCCGTCAACTTTTGGATAATCCAGAAAATAAAAAACACTGACATATATTTGCAAATGTTTCATTAAAAATTCAAAAACCCCGAGCTTAAAAAATATGTTTACACGCCCATCTACGAGTAAATATGAATATTGAAAAACACTCAAAAAATGAAATTAAAATCTTTATTGATTTAGCAGCACCATTGATAAACTCCGGAAATTATTTTCAGTGATAACGTTCGTATATTCAGCATTGAACGCTACAACTGGTACACGTTCAGCCAGCTGCAGGAGGCTGGAGCTCTCAAGCTCTCGCAACCGATATGAGACATACTACAATTTTACGACATTTATTTTTACAATGTTACATTTTATTTAAAAATATTAATTCAAATATTTTTTTTAAAGTTTGATTTATGATTTTTTAAATACAAACATTTGTTGTTGACCACTAAAACTCGCAACTGTGCAACCGTGGACAAAAAGGCAGTCCAATGAAGAATGGGAACAAATTGTTGTTGACGAAACCAAAAGAATTTTGCGGTAAATTCGAACATGATAAAATTTATCCACTAAAATTATTTATTGTTAAATTCCTTGTAACAGACGCTTCTATTATCAATCACAATATTTTATGATCAACTGTGTGCCACAAAATTGCTTGTAATTTCATAACTATGACGAAATTGGTTTTACTAAAAATGTTACAAATTTAAAATGCTATTGTTGAAGGAAATTTGATATTCTTTTTATAGTGTCAAGGACTCACAAATGTATGCTACACTGAAGGCGAAAGTACCCACATATGTAAGGCACCATAAATACTACCAACATTATAAAAGGTCGTCAGTGATAAGACTCAGCATCGCCAATAGGTCGACGTTAAATTAAGTTAAATAAATAAGATTATAGAATAGAATTGTGCCTTGATAAATATAAAAAAAATGGCTTAAAATCGTGCTGGAGTAAATTTCTTTATTGTCATTAATGTTTGCTAGTTTCTACACCTCCTGGGGCATTTTAACGCATTATTCTTTGTTTATTGTCTGCGTGGTATCAATTGGTTTCAGTGCCTCTAGTCACTGGTGGCTTTGGTGGCCCGGTTTGATTCTCAGAGATAAGTGCATGAGGCACCAGGTATGAAACCTATAAATCATTTTGACAAAACAATCATATTTCAAATCTACATTCATATCTTACAAATATATTACACTATAGGTGTATTATTGTTTTAGTTTTATGCTTTTTTTAATTTTAAAAATAACACTGATGGTCAAAGTAATTGTATTGTAAACTGTTAAAAGTGTTCTTAAGTTTAACACAAATTTAATAGACAAATACAAATTAATATTAAAAATGCATTATTTTGAATTAAGTTTTGTTTGAGTTTATTTAAACTATTCTATTAAATGCACATTAATTATTACTGTATTATGTTATGAAAATTAATTTACGGCTCTGAATTGTTTTTTCAATACATTGGGTATAAAATATGAGTTTTTTTTAAAAGTGTGGATAACATGCAAACTATTAAAAGCTTTGTACCATTCTCTAAACTAAACTATGCCGTAGAAAGGGAAAAGTAGAAGGGCAATTGCCCTACTTTAAAATACTATCTTGCAATGTCCTACCTTATATAGCCTAAAAACCAGTCTAGACGTCTGGAGCTATACTTCAATTACACCTAAATTAACACTATATAAAGCACTAAGCAACGCTGAACTATAATTCTGATATATGTAATGATAGAGATACATAAGATCCATTTGAACGCACCATCCGTCGCCAAAGTTTATTATTGATAAGAATTATAAATCAAGATAAACTTAACTTACAGAGAACTTTTCCATAAACAAGGTGTATTGAATGAAATGACTTAATTTTTTAATTAAAAATCAAAACTCATTTTTTTAATAATTTACTAGCACAATTAGTATCTGTGAACAATTTGTTGAAATAGCTAGCTAGGTAAAATTTCAATCAACGCAAGAAGTCTAGTATAGTTCGCATCAAGTTTTTCGTCACTTGGGTTCTGACAGGTGAAATGGTTTCGCAATTTGTAATAGTATAATAGGTGTCTTTTATAAGAACGGTTGAATTATGAGGAAGCTCGTGCTCTTGCATGTCTAAATTATTTATATTGCCAAGAATAAGGTAGTTTTAATGATTAGTAAATCTTTATGGTCAAGAAAGTAGATTTTGTTTAATGATTTTTCCTTGAATTGGTTATTGAAATACGATCAATGATGCTAACGGCTAACAGCTATTACAAACAGGAGGTGTTTTTCGTACTTTGAATAAAAGTAAATATTTAAGTTATTAATATAATATTGAACCGTTTCTTGACAACAACTGCTTTAAAAATTCACCGCCTTCACGTAAAATAAAATCTCAGAAATTAGTCATTAATCTTTTTTTAATGCATTCATAATATTATTATTAATATTCAGTCTAGTTATATATATATATATATATATATATATATATATATATATATATATATATATATATATATATATATATATATATGTATATAAATATATATATAATAAATTAGCTGATACTTTTGAAATTTTAATGTTTATATAATTATTTATCCACAAACTTTTTAACACATACATTTTTTATCATTCTATAATTACATATATCAAAATAAGGCTTTAAATATTTTGATTACACTTGCAATTGTGTACTCACTTTAAAATTATTTATTTATTCATGTTAAGTATCTCGTTAACTAATGTTTGGTAATTATTGTTCAATTAAAGATAATTTACTAGGAATGTTTACTTCTACCTATTAATTCACTTTTTTCTAATTGTAATTATGATTATAAGACGATTATTCAAAAGTGTTGGATTATTTTAAATCAGTGACTGTTAAATTTCTTAAAACCGAGAAAAATTTGCAGAGCACTCAAATCACTAAATATATAACAGTAACAAAAAACATGTGTCAAGTTTTGTAGGTCTCAAAGTTTCAATGATAGGTCTGACCCATCGCAATATCATTTTCTATATCTAAGACAGTAAAATAACTATAATTTACAACTCACCTAAAAAAGTCACTTCTGCAGAATAGTTTTGCTTCTCTTGAAAAACATTTATCAGTTAAGGGTTGAAGACAATCACAACATCTTACACAACTGGCATGCCAGCCGCGTTCTAATACGTTCAAAAGGAACTTGTCAAGAATGGGTTTATCACATCCCGCACAGGGGGCCCCAAGCCCGAGCGGCGGCTCTGCCCTTCCTAAAGAAAAAAGAAAATATATTAAAAATAATGTTTATATATACTACTCTATGTGAAAAGGTGTCGACTTATTCATAATCTTTAGGTGTACCTAACACTCGTTTTACACGAACTTTTAAATAAAATAGTTTTTTCTACACGCATTACATGTTTTAACACGAATTCCAAAATATTTTTACTACATATATAAAATTTAAAAAAAATATTTCAAATGGTGTCTTCGAAAAATGTTTTTTCGAGATATTTGTTTTTTGGATTAGATTTTATTTGTTGTGTGGAATTGTTATTAATTTTAAGTATCGAGATATTTTTTTTTTTGAACAAAATATAGTGTTTTTTTCATCTTACACGGTTTTTGTTTATAGTTGAAACCGTGCAAAACGAGTGTATTATAAAAAAAACCATCAATATTTTCCGTCAGTTACTTTATATGCAGTTCTTGTCCAATTCTACCTATCAAGTCATAAACACATTCCAAAATTGATGTAATTAATAGTGCCCTAAAGGTAATAAATGACCTCACGTTGTAATCCCTAATATTTACATTTATTTTGTTCGCCAAAATGTTTGAACATTATGTTTAAATTATGTATATTTTTAAACAACGAAAAAAAAATCTTAAAATTTGTGTGAATTATTATTTACGTTTTTTGAATATTAAAACAGAAATCTTCAGAGGAGCGGGATGAGAAGAAGAGGAAGAGTTTAGACAAATGGACAGCGCCATCCACGAGGATGACGGTTTAAAGGGTTTTCTTGTTTATTTTAGTCATATTTTAGAGACGTATTTTATTATTTGTATTTGAAGTTAGTTCATTTTAAAATTTATCCAAAGAACGAAATGTATTTTATTTAGTAATAATTTGATTCTAATATACTGTGTTATAATATAACTAAAATAATACTGCAACTACTATTTCTTAAAAAATCTTCTTTTATTAATTATTAATTTTCATGAAATTATTATAAACATAAAAATAAAATGAGCAAGTTCCCAATATGATCATATTGGCAATGAATAGGTTTGTGAACTTATTTTTTAAGGGTCGTTTTTTTACGAGTAATATCAGAAATATAGATTATTTTTTTATTAAATATTTTTTTAAATATTCAAAAGTTAACGGAAATATAGTTAATTAAAATTTGAATTTCAGTTTTGCTGCTCGTGTTAGGATATGACGTCATAGGAGAAATAAGTAATCGAAATAATTTTTTTTTTTTCACAACAATAAACTTGATGAGATGCTGTAATTCAGCTGTTAGTAGTATTGACTTATCACACAAATCATCAAATCATCATTAATATATCTCTTTCGCGATTCCTTAAATATATCTTGCACTATTGTGTTTTACTAAAAAATAATTGGATATATGAGATCCTAATAGCCAACTGTTGGTTAGCATCTCATTATACTAGCTTCAAACATCCAAAATTCCATTATACATATACGATAATATTATTTAGGTCAAAAATAGGGTATTCAATCATATCATCTCCCTCAATTATTATTTTTAATTTATGTTAAATATAATATTTAAAACGTTAAATTTTTTTAATCAATTTTATTTATATACCTGATTATATTGTTACTCATATAAACCTAACTCATATTGTTCTTGGTTCGGCCCCTGACTTCTTTGCACTACTGAATAATAACAGGGCTGAGTAAGCCCCGGGGGCCCTGCGAATTGAGCACCACCTCCCAGATATAGTATAGTTATTTATTAACATCTATCTACATAACATATAAAATGCAATCAAAAATAAAATATATCCAGTGTTAATACTATATAGTTAAAAATATAGTTATCTTGAATATTCTTGTATTTGATTTAAATTGTCGTCATCGTAGCCAAAATCGTTACAGAAATAGTCCTAATTTGATTTCTAGAAACTAAATGCATGTGACATCACAACCGCTGCCAACCTTACAGCTCATATGTATGTTTATATTTATATATCATATGTAAATTTATATATCAAAATATCAAATATTATTTACAGCTATTTCAAGGAACACTCAAATTCCAAAATTATGTCTGCATTAGCAGGGTTAAATAAAATAAAAACTTATTCTTTGACTTAACTTGATTATTTCGACTACCAACAGTTACAAAACATTACCACATCACTGACCTACTCAACAAATAACAGACGCTAAAATGCATTTCACGTCATACAAATATGGCCGACCATTTCTAGCGCTAAAATTACAATTCAAACTTTTAATTGCTATATCTCCGTCAACATTTAGATATTTAATAAAATGGACACACCAATACACATTTATTAATATCAATTTCAAACAACAATTGAAAAATCGACCACTAAAAAATGAGGACATTAAAATAAATATAATTTCACAAAATAATTCTAACAAATTGCACTGGGATGGTTATCAAAATGAATATACGGGATCTGAATTCTTATCAACACACTGGTTATAAAATACGAGTATGCTTCAAAAATATGATGAAGTATTTTTTAAGAATACCTCATTAAAATTTTTTAAATATTAAAATAAATTTATATAAATTTTACACTAACCATTAAACAGTAGTATTCTAAAACTGTGTGGAACGTCTGTAATAAATAGTGAAATGTAATAGATTTACGAAGATTTTGAATGAAATACGATAATTACTTTTTGAAAATATTTCTGTAAGATTTACACATATAAGAATTTTTAATATTCCAAAATATACAGTAATAAATCAAATATAGCATCAGTAACGACTGGAGCGTCAACTATCATCATCCGAATGTACCATAAACATAAAATACTGTACGCTGAAAAGAATTTACTGACCGCAATGTATTACAAGACTTCTTGGTAAGAAAATGTAAAACCGTAGACATTAAGATTTACAACGAATATTTTAATATTTTGTAAGTAGTTACTTGCAAAATATTATACTATATCGCAATCTATGCAAACACAGTGATTGTCAACGGAAACAAGGAAAGATGGACACAGGTGTGCTTAAAAGTATGCTGCACATTGCTTGACCAAATTTCTAACTGTCTCACTATTTTGTAATTATTTTTATTGTTAATTGACTTGTGAAGTAATTAGATTGTGAACTAAACTGAACTGAAGTTTTTTTAATTATTATTAAAAAAATACATCAATAATATGCTACTGACGATTTTATTTTATTAAATTTCAAAAAATTGACGGAGATATTTAAAATTTGAATTTCGTTTTACCGCTTAATGGTCAGCCATATTTTTGACGGTGCAAAGTCAGTAGAATATTATAACTGTTATTATACAAAATTTGTCGCGATAGCTGTAAGCGCTGTTGCATTTAATTCAGCATCTCTTTCACACGATAAGTTAGAGGATAGGGAAGAAAATGACGTCAAGAAGTTTATCAATGTATGTAAATTTTTACCCCTTTAATTATTAAAAATTCTAAAATGATTATTACAATCGTTAATAACTTCTATAATATTGCGAATTTTACAAAAATAATTAAATATTTGAGGTTTTGATAGCCTATTTTATCTATATAAAGTGCAGTTGTATATAAATTTATAAATATAGTCCAAATCACGATAGTTCGGCGGCGACTTATACTTAAAAGAGGTTATAAGAGCGGTATAAATCTATAATACGATAATGAATTTTATCTTATTCTTTTCTATATACATTATACAAATATAAGTGAGTCAGTACTTTTTAGTAATATCGGCAGTTTATACCCCACAACTTGTTTTAAGTATGAGTCGCCGCCGAACTCTCGCAATTTGAACTATAATATAACTTTTACGCCATATTTTTGACTTCACTAATTTTTATTACTTTAACAATTGGAGGGACAAGAATGACTAATTTAAAAGGTGATAATTTATAACTTATATAATATAATATAGCAACTAAAATAAAATTACTTGAACATTTGAGGTGCTGATAGCCAACTTTATAAATATATAGCTTCTTAGAAATTAAGCAGTTTCTTAGAAATTAAGTTATGGTTCACAACGCAATTATATATTTTCAGGGGTAATTATTATTTATGAGGCCGCTTAAAAACAAAAAGTATCCAATTGTATCTATCCATCTTTTTCAATTGTGTTTCAAGAAATAAGTTGAAGCAAGTGTTTTTTTATTAAAAACAACCTTCCGGTTTAGTGGTTGACACATATTTAGAACCTGTGGTATATACAGCAATATTTATGCTTCTCGTTATGTCGTTACATCCAGTGACATGATTTATACCTGCTCAATACTTTATGGAGTATTTTTATCAATTTTTTTTATTTACATCTATTAGAAGAATGTATTCTTCATACAAATGATTGATTTCTGACCTGAACAAGTTGAAGACATTTTGTTAAAAGTACTAAATTAAATAAATTATATTTCAATAAACAGTTACAGTTGATAAGTACAATGGTCCTCATTTTTTAGTGGTCGATTTTTCAATTGTTGATTGAAATTGATGTTAATAAATGTGTATTGGCGTGTCTATTTTATTAAATATCTAAATACTGACGGAGATATAGCAATTAAAAGTTTGAATTGTAGTTTTAGTTCTGGAAATGGTCGGCCATATTTGTATGACGTGAAATGCATTTTAACGTCAGTTATTTGTTGAGTAGGTCAGTGTGCTGTAGTAATGTTCTGTAGCAGTTGGTAGTCAAATAATCAAGTTAAGTCAAAGAATAATAAGTTTTTATTTTATTTAACCCTGCTAAGGCAGACATAATATTGAAATTTTATTGTTCATTGAAATAGCTGTAAATAATATTTGATATTTTGATATATAAATACATATAGCAGAGATTTATGAGCTGTAAGGTTGGCAGCGATTGTGATGTCACATGCATTTGGAATGTGTACAACGTTGAATCCCTTTAATAATTAAAAAGGCAAAATGACTTTTTTAATTGTTAATATCTCTTAACATATAAGGAGTTATTAAAAAATAATTGGACATTTGAGGTTCTACTAACCCACTTTATCAATATATAGTACACTTTTATAGAAATTAAGACATAGGACACAAGCCCATTGCTGTACTCATAGTTATTGTAAAAGCTGCTACAAGAATCTGTCCTAATTAATTATAATATTTACATTAATATATGAAGTTGCCTGCGACACAATAAGTAAAGCATTGATACTTTGCACCAGACTTTGAACCAGACTTATATTTTCTGGATATACATCATAAACTTATTAAGCAGCGCGGTTGTTGACATATATGAGGCTACTACACTGTAAATATTGCCAACATAGTACGAGATCTTTTCAGATAGGACTAGTGGCTTCAATGTTCAAGTGCTGCCTAATAAAATGTATGATTTTTGAATAACTAATCTATCAAATAAGATAGTGCATCGAATTTTAATGTATTTATTGTAATTTTATTACTATTTTAAAAATAAATCCACCTTTTCCGAATAAATTGTGTCATTAAACTTCTCAACCCTAAGAATGATGTTTAAAAACAGTTGTACCTCTAATTTGTCTAACACCCTGTATATGACAAAATTAAAGCCTCTTTTAATAAATAATTATTTTTTTGTATAAACAACAGAGATTATAAAACTAATGGTTATTATGTATAATACTTTATTAAATTGTAAATTTTACAACTGTTATTAAAATTTGAAAAGCACCTTACATATAATAATTCTCACTTTTGAAGTATTGATTATTGATGATAAATAATAAAACCTATGGATTATAAAACTATAAAATATACAATAGACATTTGGATATGATTATTAAACTGAAAGCAAATTTACTCGCAGATAATAAAAACAGTAGCGTACCATATACAGAGTGGGCGTGTAAAGTATTACAAAAGTCAACTGTTCCTAGTTGTCTATAAATCAACCTTTTTGCATATCCTTAACATGATCATAAATCTTCTCCAAAAATCCTTTTTAAGAATCATATAATCTTTTACAAGAACACACTTTTACAGATTAGATATTTTAAAAATAGCTGTAAAATAATAAAAGAATTTTGTCATAGGCTTTTCGCTTAACTTTTCCGGACCATTAAACAAAGTACAAGTATACAATCATATCTAATATACAATATGAGACTTTGAGAGCCCCTACTGCGCATATACTACGTCACTGGCTTAAATAAAAACAGTTTCTTAAAGTCACAGAATTAATTAAAGATATTTAACAACAAACTCCGGGAATTACTGATCTTGTACCTAAGATACTTGCAAGAAAAAATTGAATTTCAGGAAAAATATAAAACGCAAATAGATAACTGTAGCATATTAAGGGGAAGGTAAACCTCCTAACAAAACAATTTTTTTAATTAATCAGAGATTTACGGCTTTAAAAACTGAATCTACTAATAAAAATTTGAATCTCTAAAATCAATCACGTTTAGCTGAATTTATTAGTATATTCTGCACCAGTTCTAACACTTTCGTCTTTCTGCACTGTGAGAAAACACAATGAAAAATTACTATGTGGTAATATAGTATCAGTGTGCTATAGTTCAAATTACGAGAGTTCGGCGGCGACTCATACTTAAAACAAGTTGTGGGGTATAAACTGCCGATATTACTAAAAGCACTGACTCACTTATTTTCTATAATGTATAACATATATAATAGAAACGAATAAGATAAAATTCATTATCGTATTATAGATTTATACCGTTCTCTTTTACGTATAAGTCACTGCCGAACTATCGTGATTTGGACTATATAATGTTTTTATGACAAAAAATTCTATATATTCATATAAAAATTACTAGGTCATAGTAATAGGATTTTTTGTCATAATACTATTATTCGAACTCAGATACTACGGGTATGCTCACATAATAATTTTTACAGTGTTAATGTTGAAAATTGGTATGGTTCCGAAACAACGCACATATGAACTACTCCAGTACCTAATACGCTCTCATACTGAAATATAATCAATTAAATGAAACAACCACCATACTCGTGAAAATATTATGCTGGTCCGGGAATCGAACACTAAAACACAAATGCGTGGAGTAACGTCTCAATATGCTCTCGACCACAGTGTTGTCTTGTAAATGTAATAAAATAAATTTCATTAATAAATAATCAAGTTGCAACGAAACATTGCAAATTGAAGAATAAAATTACAATTAACATAAATGCATTTGTAAACAAAGTAATGAATTTTAATAATAATAGTAAAAATGTTTTTCATTAATGAATGTATATTGCTAAGCACGCAGCCCTGCCCGCACGATCCTCTGACTACACCAGAGTACCACAGCGCTACAGGATGCTGTAAACGCCGAGAAGTCTGGCTAAGTCAAGAGCCGTCGCTAGGGTATAATATAAGCGAGATTTATTCTAATGAGTTAGGTTAATAAATCACGTAATTAAAAGTTATTTTAAAACTAATTAACATTATGATAAACAACTAATAAGAAATTCTATTTTTTCTAAACACGTATTTACATTACATTTATGTAAAACCTATTACCTAATATATAACGTTCTGTAACATACTGTATTACAATAATAAAAACACCAAAAAGGTTTACTAAAATCTTAGAAAGTAGATTTCGAGCAAATATAAAATTAAATATACTAAATGATTTTCCCGTCCTGCATACCAAACACTTTACAAAAAGAAATTAGCCAAAATGTTAATTTTAATTTGTTAATTATTGCAATACTTCATAAATACTTAAAAACAAAATACTAAAAAGCATAGAGACGTGTAGGTACTAACAGTTTATGAAAAATATAAACATTATGAAAAGGTTGAGAAAAGAAAACGATAGGTTAATTGATAGAGTATGTAAAAATAGAACGAATGTTTGTGGGTTTTTTAAAAATTAGGTAAATGTTTTTTCAGAATGACCTGTAAAATATCAATACATACCAAAAACATTACTTTATTTACTTTCAATTACTGAATACGCCCTCTTTAAATAATAAACTTCCTGACGACAAAATGGGCGAGGGCATCAATGCCTACTTTGTCTCCGGATTCGATCCTCGAGCCAGAGTTATATTTTCCGGGTTTAGTTGTAATGAAATTTAATTGGTTATGTGGTAATTTAATCATAAATATATTAGGCAGCGGAGTAATTAGGTTGTGAGTAATAAAACTCAGTATCATAGGTTAAATAAAATAGAAAATAAAGAAATAAATTTATATCAGTTTCTTGTACATCTTATTTATAAAAATCTACCTAAAAAGAACGAAAATCATTAATTGGAGCCAGCATAAAAAAATATAGTACATCAGTGCTTCAGTTTGTAAAAAAATCTAGTAATTCCGAAATTGCGTTGGTAAGGACTTGCATCTTAGTAATATTTTAGCAATTATTTTATTAATTGCGATTTTTTTATGAAATATGTAGTTTATTCGTGTAGCAATTAACAAAACACTTGTTGAAATACGTTGTTACACTGCTAAAAATGTTCTCACATTTTATTGATAAGAGCATATTAAAATTAAGAGTCTAGTACTTACATTAATTATTTTTAAAATGCATTGTTTTGAATTTTTGTCACTGTTCGTGAAAAATAATTGAGTAATGTTATTAAGTTTTTTTTAAGAGTTCAATTAATTCAATTTGCATCATATTGATTTGCATCGTCTTTCTTTGGTCACTATCGTATTTTTAGGTAAATTTCAAATTAATTATATATCTACAACTGGTATTCTTTCTTAATATGGACGCAGGAAATTCGATAAAGACGAATTAGGATTAGATTTATTTTCCTACAAGATTTGTACATTTATCATCAAAACAAATGAAAAATATTTGAAACGAACATAGTTTTTTATACTATATTACATTGAAAGAAAAATAACAAAAATAATTCTCGATAAAAACTTAATTCAAAAAACGTTCTTACTAATTTTTAAGACAATTTTCTTAATAATAAATAAATACTTACTAAAATGTAAACACCGCGTGGAATAATTAAGCAATATAGATAAGACTTATATTACTTTGTAAGATTTCAATATTATCAATTCAATATTATATTTTTAATCAAGAAATCTATATTTTATTCAGTGAGGTGCACACCCGCTAAACACAAAACGTAAACATATTATTCAACGTAACAATTTTTACATAATGTTACGTTTTATTATTTAATTAAGTCTTTTCCCTTTTGTATTTTACAGAGATTTCAACTACTGAGTCATATTAGGCGATTGTTATCCTTTTTATAAATTATATTGTGTATCTATTTTAATATTTGTACGGTTTATAGTGTTGAAACCTCATACATTTGTATATGGACCACATTACCCCCTAATAAATCTTTGTTTATATTTGGTAAAATTATTAAATCTTAAAGCACAGCAACCTGTAGTAACAAGTCTTATTAAAGTTTAACATAAATCTTTTTACGGTGTAGTAAACAAATAAAGAAATAAGCAAACTGTTTAACAAAAATTAGTTTAATAAGTAACATTATGTAAAAAATTCATATCAAAGGATAATTCTTCTTTATGTAATCTGACATTATATTAACTGAACAATATTTATGTTAAAGGTAAACTTTTTTATGTTAATTAAACCTTAAATATATGTAGTAGTGCATATTGAGCATGTTAGTGTGTATCAAGAAAAGCTGTCTACTTCATTTTTAAATAAAATATAAACTAACTGGAATATTTCTGTAATAATTTTAATATTATATAGTAATTATAGTGAGAAATATATAGGACAAATTACTAAGTGATCATAGACCAAGGTGCTATGAATTATGATGGGTTTTTGACAAAAATTTGTATGTAAATATTAACATTTTTGTGACTTTTTGAGACGGTATCAGTGAATAAGATTAATGATGATTGACGCTAGACATAAACCAGAGTTATATGTTCTGGGTTTGGTTGTTATTAGATTACATTAATTGTGTACAAACATAATCATACACTTATTAGGCAGCAGTATAGTTCACAAATATGAGGCCACTAAAAAACTAATAGAAAAACTATGACTATAGCAATTCTTATTTGAATCTTATAGTATATTTTTCAAAGTGTATTGTGGGACTTTTAAAACCGGTAAATCGCTAAAACCGAAAATGAGTAAACCGATTTTTTGTTGAGTGAAAAGTGTGTTTCATTTAATTTCGGTGCGTAAACAGTAAAACTATGTGAAATCTATAGATATTGTTGTAATATTTAATTTTATTATTGTTCCTTATTATTTATTTACTATTAATTTAGTTTGAATATCTTTAAAGCATTGGAGGTATATATATAGAGTCTATCAACAAGAGGGGTCATTTTAAATCAATAGAAAAACGCAAAATTTTCGTGAAACGTGGTGATATTTTTATTTTAATCTAAAGTACAAACTCTGAGGTTAGTAATGAAACACAATATCTGCCAAATATCAAAGAAATATTACGTTTTTCTATTGATTTAAAATGACCCCTCTTGTTGATATGCGAGATGTATTTAAAGTAAAGTGAAAATGTGAGTTATTAAAAAGCAATATCATATACTCTAACCAACCTATATTGTGAGGCGTGTGAAGTATAGGCGCAAAAGCCATTAGATCACGTGGTGGTGGGGCACGTGCCCCCATTAGGGCAGAGCACCCCTCGTAGGACGCCAGGGCGACGGCCCTAGGGGGCGCTGGAGTCTCGGTCAGAATGGCGAAGCCCTAAAGAGTCACAGGCATTAATTGAACTACACTTCTTTATTAAATAAAAAAACACTTTTTATATTAAAACGTCAAAAATTTTAATCACTTATTTACCAACTTATAAAAAAAAAGTCTCCAAAATTGTTTATATTTTAATAATAACTAAAAGTATTTGTATATTTCATTAACCATTTATCTTGTTGATTCTTTTACGAAAAACATTTAAAATATCACCACATATCACTAAAAACACATTTTTAAGTTAGTTTTCACACTTCACTATTGTCTAATACCAACAAAATAACATTTAAATCACTAATAACAATATGTCACTTTATTTTTAAAACAATAATAAACGTAGTAGGCTTCATTTGACTTGTTATTTTTTATCATGGGTTTGTTACAGGTATATCTCAACCGGTATCAGCTCGTGCTTGGTCAACAGACTGTCAAGGACTGATGAGATGTGCTAACCAAACACATAACAGTTTAGGATAAAAGGCGGGTTCACATCCACGCATTATCTCCGCGCATTCTTCATCCGCCAATCAAATGTGTCGCACACGAAGCCACTCCTTCCACCGAGTTTTAAAGGTTGGACAAATCCTAACTTCATATTTTATTTCTTTTTTTATGTTTTTGCATGTGTACATTCAACTTAGATGGAATTGATAACAAACCAATATTCATTTTATTTATTTAATTATTTTTTAATCAGTAATAACACTAAGATATTTTTTGAATAATTAGTGCATAATTAGCGTACGTATAACTTACTAAGTATTGCAAATAATTACTATACATTTGTTAGCAAAAGAAAAAGAACTTTAAAAATGTAGGAGACATATATAATTTGATAAAATTTAAATATGATGTTAATATAAGTGTGCCTAATTTAATTACAAAACTTTAACTGCCTTACAAATAACCCTGTTATAAAATTTATACCACGTCCGGACGGGCTTTATACCTGGTATAACTTTTATAACAGGTTTATTTGTAAGACGGTAAATGTTTTGGCCAACTGTGAAGCGACATATTAATAATTGAAGTTACGCAACAAAATATAAAAATGATCCGTTTTAACGCGAGAACGGGTCTACATAAAACTAACGTCAGTGAAGTACGCAGTCGATTCGGACTAGTGATGTCAATCAATATTAATTCGGTATCACATCGAACTTAAATTACATTTCTAATCAAAACATTTAAACAAATATTCAAATGATATTAGACTGTAGATGTATTGAAAGTAGATGCATTCAAATAAATGTTAAAAAAAAGAGGAAGAATTCATAGCCTCTTTTGCCCCTATCTGCGGACGTCAATAGATATCCCTAACTAATGCTTGAATACTCGTGTAATAAACAGAGAAGAAATGGAAAAAAATAATTTACAATTTTCAGTTTATTTAAAAATATTGATAGAATTGAAGAAATCATAATCTCTAGATTTTCCTATTCTATTAGGTTGACATTAAACATCATTCAGAAAAGTCATCATAGTCTATTTCTATTACAGATTTTAATTCTTATTAAATTTATTAAATACTATATAGCATATTTAAAATTAATTGATGAACTTAATAAAAAAGCTCATCATATTTTTTTACCTAGCATCCATACTAAGTTTAATCCGAACCACTTTTTGAAGTAAAGATCCTGATCCTGTAGAACTGTTTACAAAAATATTAAAAGCTCTGATGTTAAATAGAAGTTTATTACGCATTTGTTTCAAAAGCTCTAGTGGTGGAAACGCCGCATACAAATTATAAATACACTTCCTTGCTTACTTATAAACCTCTAATAATAAGTTGTATAAATATTAAATTTTAAATTTAGACAACGTACGTAAGGCTTATGTTTGTTCGTATAAGGCCATAATTAATATATAGTTACATATTACATTTTTAATAAATGAAGCTTTATTTTATTCAATTAAGTTCATATATGGAGAGATCCGTCACTCGAAGTGATACCAGTTTAAAACGTACTTCTGTCAATTATGAATCTTTTTTATTAAATACTTTAGGACAATGTTGAAAAACAATTAAATTTATAAATTATAAATGTTACTGTTCGATATGGCTACTTCTGGCAGAGATGGTGAAGATATCGCAAGCTGCACCGCATTTTTTTTAGAAAATTGAATATTTACCGCAATGGCAGTCTGACCATCTATAGAAGCTTGCCTTATGGCTAGGTGAAATGTGCTCCCAGGTGGAATTGGAGCACTTTTAACTGAAAATAGTAGAATTTAGGATCCAATTTACCACTGGAAAAAACTAATATTTATTTTTATCCATATGCATCGTATGGATTATCCGATATATGTGATGTGGATTAGTGAACTCTCCTTATCTATATACTATCTAGATACTACAATCGTTTGGAACTACGTGTCTGATCCATACAATGTGCACCTGTGAACGCTTACCTTATGAAGTCTACTTTAAGGCAAAATTGATCACCTTGACCACCTTTGCAACAGTTTTTTGCTTACGAACTCTTAGTTCAGCCAACAACCCATCGCTATTATAACGACGCTACACACATACAAGGTAAATTTAATTTCATCAGTTTTATATTATACGTTCGTAGACATTAAAATAGAAAACCAGCGTTATCCTTTCATACAAAATTTCGACTAAGACTTTGGATACCTTAATAAAATATTAACGAGAATAATCTGCTAACATCGTCCAACAGGTTTGCTGCGTTCTTACAAAAACCTTTTTTGAATACCCCAAATATTTCACTTAACAAAATTTCTTCAATTTTTTTTAATTTCATGAATTCCAATCTATGCAACTCAAGTTATCAGCAACCGTGAACGCCTCTCCCCTCTCTTCTGGTGATGCTTCACACTTTACGGTACTGTTCGCCGCGATGTATGTCGCCGGTTCCTCCCTCTTTCCTCTTCCCTTCTGATCCACACTGTTGTTGTTTAGTAACATCATTCAACCCCTTTCCTCTGCCTCACTTGATGCATGGACAATGAGGGGGACACTCAACAACTAACCATACCTGAGCGGATGCTTTACGAACTACTGTTTTATTGGATACAGGTTCTAATCGACACATGGTTACACGACTGAAGGATGAGTGGGTGGGAGGATGAGTAAACGGGTGGATGGATGGAGGGGTGGAAGCTTAACGCCTCTTCACAATGCGGTTAACTCACAACAAACGCGGCTTGTCGTTCATTTACTACTGTTGATGATTATTCTATCGATGTTTAAGGATTATTAAATGGCCTTACGGTTCTTATGCCGGTTCCACACCAGAGAGACAGTTCAATAAAACACGAACAAAAACACCAATGTTTCCACGAAAGAGACAGTTCTTAAAATATTTTTGTCTTTAAAAACTGTTTTAATAAACAAAACACATTTCCATCTGGAGTCGGTAAGATGAAAGGAAAACACGTTTATTGTTATTTTTTAGTCTATTTGGTTTTTTGTGAACATTTGCGCTTGTCAGTTGTTGTTTATCATGTTTATAATTTTTATGGAACACACAGAAAAACACTAAAAACAAAACCAATCTGTTTAGTGTGAACAGTCTGTTTTCGAAAAACAGAACTGTTTTAAAATAAAACAAAACATGTTTTTGTTTTGTTTTTTGACAACAAAACTGTCTCTATGGTGTGAAACCGGCATTATGGGTGACACGAATATTGTTATAAAATAAAAATATAAGTGCATGAATCTTATAACAAGAAGACGTACTTCATACTTCATACCCTCTACTTACCCGCCAATCAGCCAAGGCAGGAGTAGCGGTTCGGCTAGAAAGAGACAGATAGGACACCCGGCAGCTACCTCTCTCATTGCCTTTAAAATATTTGCAATAACTTCATTAGCATAAGTGTAAATTATATAGCTTTGACAGAAATGGGGGAGTTTTATCCACCCATGTGGAAGATTAGGAAAGGACAAAAGGATATCTTTGGTTTGAGTTACTTTGTAACCATACCTGTAATAAAACGTTTTAGATAACAATTTTTGGTAGTGCATTCTAGACAGTCTGTCGTCAGTAAGTACTTTGAGCCACTGGTTCTTAATCTTACCGAAGTTAAGAAACTATTTTTATTATACTATTGTAGTGTTAGTACAATATAACAAAAATATAATAAAAATTGATATAGAAAAAGCATAATATGAGGTAAAAAATATTATGTTATAAAATACATGAATTTACGTTTTGCATTTGGAGTGTAGGCTACTAGATATGACCCTATTTTAGAGAATTTAATTTTTAAAGTAAAATCTGTTGACAATGAATTGTATTCCTGGGAACAGAGATTAAGAACCACTGGTTTAAATCATAAATCTAACTTAAAAACAATTTCAAATGACTTAACTTCTTTAATAATTTTATGAAAATCCTTAGAATTGTTAATGACCATGGTGTGCATTTAACAATACATTTGCTTTTCAAAAATGAGTTCCCTAAGATTTAAGGCATTAACAAAATGGAATGCAAATTTGCAGGTAAAGCAAATATGACAGAGCTTCTGTTATTTATAATCGTGGCCATTAACACCTGTGGTGACGTCTAGGGATTATGTTTATCCAACACTTATCATTTTGTATTACAATACACACATTATGAAACAAAGAGATTAAGTTTGCTCCTGCGGTTAGAATTTAAACAAAACCAATTCTTCAAATTCTCCATAAGAGCCTGAGTTAGGAGCCTGAGTTTCTTCCACTGACTTTTAATGAGTTTGAACCGCAAAAATAAATTTTGAAAATGAATATTGCTATATTTTCTAGTTAAATTCCAATTTTTATATGACTGGTAACATTTCTAAGGGTTTGTCATAAATAAAGGTTATACAATTTATGACAAACCCTTAGAAACCCGAGAACGAAGCCGGGGCCTCGCATTCTCGCGCAACAACCCAAGTAGAAAAATTAATCGTTCTTTAGAAATCCCACTAAAATCACTGCTTATATCTTTTAAGGCATTGATGTACCTTAGTTTATCAACTTTAATATTTGTCGTCTTTGTGCTTATTAACTTTTATAAAACTTCCAATATCAAATTTTATTTCTCGTTAATTATCATCAAAAATATTTACTTACAATTTACATAAATCTGCTGCGCGGGGCCTCGCAATAGCTAAGGTCGCCCCTGCATAAGTGTATTTTAATAATATATAAATGTATACTGAAACCAGTATGGACTTATGGGTAAACAATCATTGAAATCTTGCAAAGATTCCATTCTAAAACTCGCAAAGATCTGTTGCCCCGAGGCCTCGCAAACTTCTGCCGCCCGGGGCCACGCAAAGATCTGCTACCCGGGGCCTTTCTTCAGTATCTCCAGTACTTATCGTTACACTAGGTGGTACATTCCTGGAATTAATACCGTACCTTACTTTATCTTAGGCTTACAACCTACAATCTTAAGCCTACAACAATTGAAATGTGTTTTGTACTAAACTTATTGGTTTGACAGTTGTTTCAACGTTAATAACTTAAGCACTGGCTGTTTAATCTTTTAACAGTAGCGTAACTTTTGTTAAGTTGTTTAAAAATAAATATGTAAATAAATAAATACGTAAAACCATAGACGATGAGTGCTGTTTGAATTTAGATTTTGAAATAGAGGTTCGTCCAGGCCCAGATTTGAGGGAGGGCAGGCGGTGCCTGCACAAGAAAGGGACCTCCACAATAGAGCACTTAATTTTTGAAAGACTAGACGGAAAAAAAATGTTTCTTTTATTTGGAAAATAATTAGGGGGTTCTGCTCCTTCGTTGCCCCAGGGCCACCACACCCCTATATGCGGCCCTGGGTTCGTCATTACCGGATTTATTTAAGGGCAATTTGGGCCGGCTTTGAAGCCCACTTAGAATCATTAATATTAAAATCATTTTCATTGAGTATGTGACGGTGATGTTATTGTCTAGCTGTAGGGTTTGTCTTATTTGGTTAAATTTGTTGCACTGTATCAATAGATTTTCCACTGGAAGAACGATATCTAACAAAATCACTATACCAAATATGAACCAGATCGGTCAACATGTTTATTTGCAGCAGCTGGTTTAATTAGACCACTTCGTACATATTTATCGTTATTTTGTAATACTAGCATGTTTGCCACTGTTCAGTGCCGTAGCTACCAATGATACGAAACCCCCGGGCTACAGGGGCCCCAAACGTGTGTAAGCAAAAATTCGTAAAATGTTATCCACAATCTCACTTAAACTCTTAGGCCGTACTTAGCTTAGTTCTTAGGAGTATTCATTTTAAGTAATAACGTATAATCAATATATAATTATTTTAATTCAATGCGACCGTTTTTGTTCCTTTTATGAAAAATCTTTACCCATTGTTTGCCCCACCCCCCAAACAAATTTTTATACAGGGCCCCTCTAATGCACGCTACGTTACTGCCACTGTTCTAAATTTGAGGGAAAACAATACACAGTCAACAAATCCTATTTTAATCCATTGCTAGCCAGAATTCAGTGTATTCTAACACCTGTATAAGATACAACTGTTTCTTTTTAAATCCGATTTACAATTTAAACAGTTGTTAAATATTAAACTGATTGTTAACTATATCCGTTTTACTTTTTGTTATAAACCCCCACCCCACCCCTACTCGTCACAAGCTGTGAAGTAACCAAATAACTATTATAGATAACTAGATACCAAATAACTATTTGAATGGCGAATTATATCGTAATAGTAGTAGCATTTTTAAACTTGCAGGGGTTCTTAACAGTGCAATAGCGATATTTTTTCAATAAAAGTTAATGAAATAATTTTATAAAATTAAAACTATATTTTATTAATTAAAGTGATTATTAATATTAGTTTTTGTACCTTGTATTCTTTAGAAAAGTTTGCTTTAAACCAATTTAAGTAAAAATTATGTTTAAAGACAACCAAAGTCAAAATTATAATGAAATTTAAGCCGACAGAAGAAACTATTATATCATCCCGCTAATGATCTTCGAATGACTCATCAGCAAAATAAGGAAATCATAAGTATATGTAAGGCAGACAGGTTTAATGATATAAAAATAAATAGGTTGAAAGGATCAAGGAAGATAACACCGATGCAAACTATAACAGCCCAAATATTGCGAAAACGGTATGTGGACCTTGGAAATATACATATAAGCTAATTATCTCTTTATTTACAAACACTTTTATATATCTTTTGCGGATATTTTATAAAATATTGGTAGATAGAGAAAGTTCTTGTGCTCCCTCTTACAGTTTACAATGAAATTTTAAAAGATACGTTCATTGCTTTTTGAATATATAAAATTTGAACTCTACTCTTATATCTTACTCGAGAACGGAGTATTTTGTGGGATTTAAATTATTAGAGTATCTTATATGATTTCTATAGTCGAATACGTCTAATGATATTGCTATTACAGCTGCCTTGACCTACACATAAAGTTTTGATATTATGGAATTGATAAACAACGATAAATAAAATTTATTATTCTCCGCGCTGGTTTGTGCCGTGAAACAAAAAAACGAAATGTTAGCATTTTAATATTTTTTTTAAATTTAAAAACTAATTGCATATATTTCAGTAAAGATTTTAAATATTCCACGAGACCAAACTTGTTCGCAATTCAATTACATTTTGAGAGTATTTTGCCGAAATAAATGCCATGTTTTGTAGCCGAGACTGTGAGAAGAAATTCAAAATTTAGATCGACTGCAAAGTTTAGCATCTAAAACAAATTGATATAAAGCAGAAAGTATTGCTATGAAGCAAGAAGTTTATCTGAATATTTATTATAGTTTAAAGATCAGTTCAAAATATATAGATTGTTGAATTTTTAACAATAAAATAAAACGGCGACAGCATTTATTCCTTGACTGGTGTTTTGCAGCAGTAGTTGAATGTAGTTTGTTAGATAGGTAATACTTGTATGCAGTGGCGGCCTTAGCCATTGCGAGGGTCTTTAGCCACTGGAGATCTTTGCGAGGCACTTGTTCTTTGTGTAATTTATGTAAATTGAAAGTATTTTCGATAATGATTGACGAGAAATGTAAAAAGTATAAATAAATAAATGTACAGTGTAAAATTGTATATTAGAAGAATTATAAAATTAAAAAAATATGAAGACGACAAATATTAATGATGATAAACTAAGGTACTTAGTGTCTTAAAAGATATACGCAGTGATTCTAGTGATTCTAAAGAGCTATGCGCGAGATTCAAATACATATATAGTAATGAATTTCTCTACTTGGGTTGTTGCGCGAGAATGCGAGGGCTGCCCTCCTTGCCACCCGCTAAGGCCGCCTCTGCTTGTATGTATATAGCAACCAGGATTTACTTTTTTGTAGACCCGTCGCAATTTTCTTTTTCATTAGGTGAGGGGTAAAAAAATAAAAAAATCTCTACACTAAAAATATATTTGTATCCAGTCGCAAATGCCTTTTCCAAAAACAATTGTATCCTTGCCATAATTGTCTTCAACAGTAAACCTTTTTGAAGAGGTTGGGATCCAGGAGATCGCATCGGGCGCCAAGATAATATGGGCGCTAAACTATAAAAAAACGGACCACCTACTGCAATTAATAAATTTCTCTCGTACTGGAACTGGCAACAACCTGGAAAGGATGCATACTGTTCGAATAAACAGCAAGATTTCGAGTCAGTACGTTTCTAAGATCTAGCGCAAAAAATCCGTAGACCTGGCATCTATTTAAATCAGTAACAGATTTACTTTATCTTTAGACAGGTTTGGTATAGTAACCATGACAGTAACTAAGCTATAATTTGTATGCATTTGTTTTAATAACAAATTAGAAAATAGTTTAAAATACTATAATTTTGAACCTGTCTCATTGTCAAACCTAATTCGTGCGTGCTATGGGCTTGTGGTTAGGTTTTCAGCTAACCGTAGCTGATTCGTCGAAATGGTTCAAGTAGCCGAAACGAATCGTCTATACGCCCATGAAGCCATGAAGGAAGATAAAAAGACACCAACTAAAATGCACCAACAACTGCAGAAATCAAAGGAACAAATTCATTCACAGTTCATGTCAAATTATACATAGAATTACTAAGATAGGGCTTCATGAACTAAATAGAATACTTGTCAGGAATTTGTTTAATAGAGGATAGACTTCGCCTGATTTAATGGCAACAAACAATACCGACAAAGAATATATTCTGGGAGTAAATATTTTATAGAAGTAACTTACGCCTGATAAGATAGCAACAAAGAGAACTCCTATAAAATATAGTATGTAACAAATTTATTCGTTTTGTTGAGATACTTTCAAGAACGTATAAGACAAGTATTTCCCGGAATCTGTCAAACTTGATGAATTTGGAATAATTCCGGTTGCAATCTGGGGACGCCCCGACAGTCCCAACGTGCAACTTCGAATTTAATGAGAATGTTAATTTGATTTAAACGACTCGAAGACAAATATGTTTTTGGTTTGTCGGCTCATTGAAATATCCTTCTCACTCATAAAGAGCACATGTGCTTTCGTTTCGACACAGTTATTAACTGTAGGGTTACTACGTATTATACTTTATAGACGGGGAGCTCATGATGGTAGCTCCAGGCCGTCTCAGAAACATAGATTTATCCGCACAGTCTTTATCTTTACTTTTTTTTGTTATAGTATACTTTATAGTAGATGCGGGATGATACTATGGCGCACTGCATCCTGACACCGTTTTTTGCATCCTGACGCCCGAAGGTACCGCATCTCTCATATACTCCTCAGACAAAAACTTTCTAATTACAATTGCCCATCAAAATCAATTATATCTAGTGACAATGGGCTTGTGAACCACGATTTTATTTCTATAAAACTTTATTACATATTGATAAAGTTGGCTCAAATGTCCAATTACTTTTTAATAACTCATTACACTGTAGGACATATTTAAAATTATAAAAAGTCATTTTGTTTCTTTAATTATGCATTTAATGCATGATACGTCATATCCAAAAATATGTCATCTCTTTTAACAGTTGGGTTGTGTATCGTAAAGTATTATATTACGAAGGTTGTGAAAAAGGAAATATAATCTCGATTACTTACTTCTTAAGTGACGTATTATGCACACCTAAAATATGCGGCAAAACTGAAATTCAAATTCTAATGTTAAATTTTATTTCAACCGACAATTAGAAAAACGACATAGGATGCAACCTATGTACATTATGTTTAAAAGCTGCTCTGGTTGAAAAAGTAACTGGATCTGTGTCTCTTTTTTAAGGGTTGCTTCTATAATTTTGGATTGAAATATATTTTTTAATATTGTTTTTAAATATATTAAAGTAAACAGAAATATTCATCGAAATTTTATATATTTATATCTCTCTCAACCTTATTTCAATAAAATATTTTTAAAAAACTTAAAAGATTCTCCCCTAATAAATGGTGAAGGTTTTCACAGTGTGCAACAGTGTGGTTCAGGCGCTGTCTCTGAAAACCAACGGAACTAATTTCTGCTATCTTCACATAGAACATGAAAGTGACAGGTCTGTTACAATAGTCTGTTACAGAATAATAGTTTGTTATTTATAATAACACATGTTTTGAGATAGCTTGAGATACGATTTTGCTTATACTTATTAATTAATAACGTGATTATTTCCAATTAGTGTTAAAATGTCAAGACGTCCGGAACATTTAGCTCCACCAGAAATTGTAAGTTTGAAAGTTTTGTTTAAGAAATTATATACATTTTATAACCTTAAAAATAATTTTCTAAATTATATCTCACATTGTATTTACGTTTGTAGTTTTATAATGACGATGAAGCAAGGAAATACACACAAAAGTAAGTAGATATATTTAATCTATAAAAGAATATCAAAATATTTGAGTATCAATCTTTATTTTTACAAAAAATACATTATTATTTTTAGCTCTCGTATGATGGAAATTCAGAATCAAATGACCGAACGTGCTATGGAACTCTTAACTTTACCAGAAGATGAACCTTGTTTCTTGTTAGATATAGGTTGTGGAAGTGGATTGTCGGGAACCGTCTTAGAGGAAAGTGGACACGTTTGGATTGGCATGGACATCTCGAAATCTATGTTAGGTATATTACACATACTTTTCTTAAAGGTTACAGCAGTATGTCTATAGTTATGTTAATTTTTAGATGTGGCAGTTCAACGAGAAGTAGAAGGAGATTTAGTTTTAGCTGATATGGGTCAAGGAACTCCTTTTAGAGCTGGAGCTTTTGATGGAGCAGTGTCCATATCAGCTCTTCAGTGGTTGTGCAACGCCGATAAATCATCACATAAACCATCACAACGACTCTACAAGTTCTTTAGTTTATTATATGCTTGTTTGGTTTGTAAATAATACACTGTTTGCAAAAAAAAGAATATTCGGTAATGGTCTAATTAATTATTATCTTTTTTTAGTCAAGATCTGCTAGAGCCGTCTTCCAATTCTATCCAGAAAATTCTGATCAAGTAGAACTTATTACTTCGCAAGCTATGAAGGTAATGATAATCTAAAAACGTTAGCTAAATAATATATATAAACAAATAAATATATTTAATTACTTTTTAGGCTGGTTTTTATGGAGGTTTGGTCGTCGATTATCCAAATTCTGCAAAGGCAAAGAAATATTTCCTCGTTCTTATGACTGGCGGCGTAGCACCACTTCCAAAAGCTCTTGATGACCATGGTGGTGCTAATTCTGTTTCTTATGCTAGACGAGAACACGAAACTGTAAAAAAAGTGCGTGGAAACCCATTAAAGAAATCAAAACAATGGATTTTAGAAAAGAAAGCACGAAGACGTAGGCAGGGTAAAGAAACACGAGCAGATACTAAATATACAGGAAGAAGACGAAATGGACACTTTTGAAATACATATTATCTCTTATAAATGTATATACATATAAATGTTTTATTTTAAAAACATTATTAAAACATTATATAATAAATGGTTATTTAAAAATTTTGACGTGATCGTATTGATTATATAATAGTTGTTGATGATTTAGATAGCCAAACATTCACTATTATTATATAAGGGTTTTACAAATTTCTTTATGAACAAGACCAGGGGTGAACAACATTATACTTTTATAATATACGTAACACCAGTTGAATCTGCAATAAAATCAAATTTATTTAGGATTTTTATATTAGCTTTTATATCAAAGTGATAAAAGAACTATTATGAATAAATTCGCGGTATGTTAATTTAAATTAGATATTATATCTTTAATATCAGTCTACGTTCAATATTAATAGATATAATATTATTAAAGTCGAGTTATATTAAAATACTGGAAACAGCCGTTCCTTTATAGGAAACTGCTTCTACATTTGTAAGAATTTTTTATTATTATTTGCTTATATGCAGTTAATTCACGCAGAGATTATGAAGAAAAAATATGTACCAAGAAGTTTAATATATACGAATTTAAAATAACTTGGGCACCCCTGAAAAATTACCAACTGAAGTAGGCTATGGTTTGCTACAGTATTATTCCGTCAAAACTATTACTCTCCCAACTCAATTTGAAATGTAAAAAATCTTAAATAAAAATTTATAAAACTTTTGAGTAAAATTTAAGTGCAAATAAAAATAATGAATTCTCTGGAAAAGGTAAAATTATATATTTATTTTCTATATTATTATTATTGCCTTATGCTAAAATATTGCAAACTTTTTTTACAGTAGCTAAAATTTAACCTCAATCTTAAGTTATTCCAATTGAAATGTTCTGTACGAAGTGTTCACCAAGAAAATTGTTTCAAATAAATGCCAGATCTATATTCTTAACTAGTTCTCTTACAAGAAGCCATTATGATTCGCTAGGGATTACGCCAAAAGCTACACAAAGTGATATTAAAGCGGCTTATTATAAACTTTCAATGATATACCATCCTGATAAAAACAAAGGAAGTAACGAAGCAGCAGAGGTATTTAGAAATATAACAGCTGCTTATGAAGTGCTTGGCAATTTAAAAACTCGACGGCTATACGACAAAGGTAAGATAGAATATAACAATTATGTTTAACTTATGCTTGAAGCATATATAACCTAATATTATCACGTTCGCAGGCATCTTACATACTGCTGGAAGGGAACATACTCGACGAGGGCACTCTGAAGTCACAGAAGAGGACGATGCTCAAACGCGATTTTACAAAGCTCATATGAATAAATCTAAACCCCCAACTCCATCTGGACGATCACCGATCTTTGACTTCGATGAATGGACCAAAAATCATTATAGTGAATCTTTTGCTAAACGTAAAAGTGCTAAAGATAAATATGAAAAGAAACAACGTCAAATAGAACGTGACCAGTTTGATGTACAGAATGAGTTCGTAATACTAAGTGTGACAATATTCGTAATAGTTTTTATGTTGATGCAGCAAAAAGATAAAGACTCGTACGATGTTGTAACATCTAGCAAAAGGAAAACTAACGATTGACTAAAGCGGAAAAGCATATTAATAATTATATAATCTGTATATTTTCTAGGATCTTTACATTTTTTTAATTTCATTTTATTATTTTATTTAAAGCAAGTCAATAATCAGTTAGTTTGAAATTTTTCTATGAACAAAAAAAAGGTGTATTTCTTTCAAAAGATTCACTGGGTACTAAATTTTTTTTTCGTTAAATGTTAAAAACTACTTAACAAAGAAAAACGCGTATTATTAGTGCGAAAATACGTATTTATAAGAAAATTATTTAAGAAAAGAGCAAAAATCTGCACATATAAAGTCCATTTGCTTATTACATAGTTAGGAATGAATACAAGAATGTAGTCGCCTTTATTCCTATTTAATTCACTCATTGATTTCTTCGGGTTTTTTTAAATGTTGTAAATAGTTGTACATAAAATTGTTATTTAGATAAAATACATATTTATTGAAAAAAATATATAGCGGTTTGCAAATTTAAAAATAACTACAAGTTGGAGAGCTTGATAAAAAAAAATTCAGAAATATATAGAATCTAACTAGTATCTATAGTAACTAAATATATAATTGTATTTAGAGATTAAATAAAACTATATTACTGAAATTACGTTTTTAAAATCACTTAAATATTGCATTAAAAAATCGGATATAAAGAATCACATAAAAATTGAATATATTTAAAAATGATTAGGACGAAACATTGATGGTAAGGGCATGCTGGGCATATTAGGCATTCCAGGCATAGGCCCCATTGGATATGGTGTTGGATTGTTATTCCCGTATCCTCCGAAAGGGTTTGACGTATTTATCATATAATTATAACCAGGTGCAGCAGGCGGATTTATTGGATTCGTTGTGCTTCTAATCAATTCTGGCATTTTGTCTGCCTTAAATTTTCTAATGTGCATAAGTTTTCTTGACGTAGCGAATTGTTCTAAGAATTCGTCAACATCTAAATCTCCAGACAAAAATTTTTCCGCAATTGCTTCGGATTGTTCTTCTCTCTCAGCTGCAGCTGTCTGTAACAAGGCCAGTGCAGTATCTAAACTTACATCTCCAGATTTTGATTCTATGAGGAAAACAAGTAAGATTAACAAAAGTTGCATTGTAAATATAAAAACAATTCGAAATATTTACTTAATTCTTCAAGCATTTCTTGTATTGAAGAACATAATTCCTTTCCTTCGTCAGTTGTTGTTTGTATGAGCCCCCTTTTCTCTATTAATTCGGGTTCCTTGGATAAATTATACTCTGCCAAAGATCTATTCCTTGTTAGTATCATTTCTTTTTCTGCTTCCCAATCTTTGACCTGCGGTAAAGTTAATTCAAGATTTATACTTAATATGTACATCTAAGGACATTTTTAACTGACGGTAGTGATAATAAAGTTTTGACAGGATTATACATTACTTGTTTGATATCATTAAAAATAGCATCAAATTTACTATCATCATTTAATATATCTTTTAACTCGTCACTATCAAGATGAGCGATTAACCCAGTTACTGCTGTGTAATCTGGTTGATGCATTTTCTTATTATTTATAAGTGTTTATAAGTTTAACTTAAGCAAAATAGCATAATATTTGACAGCTACAGAACAGAGCTACAGAATACTTAGCAAACAATACAAAAACTTTCTGGACATCGGAAAAAACGTGAATCAGAATACGGGATGTGCGTTTATCAATGGCGCTAGTAGACACGGCTCCATCCTTATTATTTAACCAAAAAAAATCTTTGTTCAGAGTTGGGAAGGGTTTTGGAATATGTTTACATGACCTTATTAAAAATCTGAATTAACTATCACAAAAAAAAATAAACATTATTATTTAATTAATTGATTTTTATATAAGCCCCGCCACTTTTTAAATTTGTTGTACTTCGTTTGGTTTCAAATGTGCTACCAGAGTAGGCACTGAAATTCGCGCGCAAGCGCTGTCGCACAGCCATAGCAGAGAATAATGGCCGGGCGCAGTGGTTATGATGATTCAAGGTAACTAGCCAATATTTTAGACAAAATCGCAAAAATTCCAGTTGTTTATATTGAAAAATATTTTATATTAACATATACAAATTATCTCCGTACAAAATGTGGGTAAATCAATATATTTTTATTCAAAAATTATAGTTTTATTAGTATATTTAAGTGTAGTTTTGGTTTAGAAATTAGGGGTTTTATGTTGTACTCGTTTAAAGCAATATGCTAAGCATTTGTTGAAAAAAAATTTGTTGGTTATGGTATGAATTAAAGTTATGTTAAAACGTTGTTGAATCAAATTGTAAATTTCTTTAATTGGTGTTATGTTATCACTTGTTAATTTCAGTGAGTATTTATATAATCTGCCATTGTCAAAACACATATCACATTGTTTCTTTTTTTTTATTGTAGGGACTATGGACAGAATCGGCGAAAGCCGATACCTACAGAGCCCCCTTTCACTGCCTACGTCGGCAACCTTCCTAATGGAATTGTCCAAGGCGATATCAACGTCATATTTCAGGTATACATTTTAATTTATATGAACGTTTATAAAGCCTTAAGTACGTTAATTGCAGAAATTATAATTTTTTTTGCATTTATAGGAACGACGTGTGAAAAATGTGAGACTTGTAATGGACCGGGAGACAGACCGGTTTAAAGGTTTTTGTTATGTTGAATTTGAAACTGTGGAAGACCTAGAGAAGGCACTGAGTATGAACGGCAATGTTGAAGTGGAAGGCAATGTTATTCGCATAGACGTAGCAGATGTAAAGCGCAATGAGCGGTAAGTGTTTACTATTGTATATTATAAATGTTATTGGTTGTAAACATTATAATTTATAATATTACATTTAATGCACGTGCTATTATTTAATACAGAGGCGGTGGTTTCGACAGAGGCAGGGGAGGAAGAGGTGGGTTCAGAGGAGGTCGACAAGGTCAAGGCGGCGACCGTGGTATGTTCGATGAGTTTAACAGCGGTGGCGGAGGTGGTTACGACAGACACCGAGGGGGAGGCGGTGGCCGAGGAAATAGCGGCTTTGCAGGTATTTAAAATAAATATATACAAGTAAGAATTGGATAATGTTATTGTGTTACTAATTATTCAAAGCATTATTATATATGATACAAATATAATATATATAAATTATTATTTAATTTTGTGAAATGAATAATTCCACTAGTCTTCATATATATAAGAACTCATCGGAAGTAATTTAGTAAAAGAGTTTTTCAAAAACAATGTCATAATTTTTTTTAAATTTATTTATATTTATGTTAATATACAGAGAAATGAAATTGTATTATTAATTTATTGTATTATTATATTAAAACACGTGGAAAGTATTTTCTTCCTTTTTTTTAATATAGATATTTATCCTTTATCAACAGATAGGGGGCAAAGTCGTGGCAAATTTTACGGTGGCGAGGACGGAAACTGGTCGGGTGGATCCCGCGGACACGGAAATAATAGTAGAGAAAGCCATAGAGAAGGTGGTGGTGGATATGGGCAAAGAGGAGACAGTGGCAGCAGCAGTGGTGGCGGCTTTGGCTCCGGATCAAGACAAAGAGAGCCAAATCGCCGTCCATTTAACGATGACTTACCCACTGGTACACCCGGTAAGTCCATATACATATATATATAAATATATTATATTTATATCTATAATGACATAATTTGAATATAATATATTTGAATATAAAATTATTGTACGTCTTTTTTTTGTTTTTAGATACATCAGGTAGACCGAAGTTACAATTAAAACCTAGAACTGTAACGGCGCCAGTAAATGCGCTTGCAGAAACAACTCAATCCTCTGCTATATTTGGAGGGGCAAAACCTCGTGAAGAGCGACTTGAAAAATAAAATAACATAAAATTCGTGGGAAATCTGGTTTGTGTAAATTGACATTTTTATACTTTATTAAATAATTTCAAGAAAAGCCATGTAACTGTGAAATTTTTTACAGAATTGGAGGGGCGTGTTACATTAAAAATAAACTATTAATTTATTTGTCGCGTTTATATAGCAATGTGAGAATAATATTCGAGATTTGTTTTTGTTTTCTTCATATGTATAACCTTTTTGTATAAAATATGGTGATGAATGAACTTTGTCTTTCATAACTTAAAAATAAAAAAAACATTAACTAATATAACGCGTGAGATAATGAAAATAATTTGGTTGTGTAAAGGTATCTGTTTTCCAACCTCCTTCAAATACATAGTTTTATATGTAGCATCTTATTAAGTTGTCAGTTTTTCGTTTAATGATAGTATGTATGCAATTAAACCCACTACTTTATATATTTAAACTATAGAAATAATAGTCGTATACAAATTTTACAATAAATATTTATAATGAATATTGTTCTATTTTTTGTGACACATTTATCGTTTATATCTTTATACTTCAAATCTGCTCGTTCGCTATCTTGTATTTATTCGGACAGTTGAACTAATGTAACAGCATTCATATAGGAAAATTTATTGATAATAATTGTATAAAAATTGTGTTTTAAAATTTGTTTATAATTTTTATTTCGTTAATGACGAAAGCTTAATTTGCAATGTATAAGTTATGTATGTACCAGATTTGTATTTTTAAAAATGAATAAGATGTTTTTATGATAACATTTGTTTTTCTTTATCAAAAATATAAGTCAGTGTAACAAAATTTTAAATTTGGTTTCCTATTGTGATGCTAACTACAGAAAAATATAGAACAACTTTATTATTAAATATTTTTAATACGTACTTGCTTTCATTTAAGTAGGAAGTAAGCTTAAATGTGAGTATGTATTTAATATTTTTAATTGTGTAAAAATATTATAAGTATTGACTAATTTTACTATCTGTAAAAAAAAGTAAGGTTTTTTGTATACCTTTATTAAAATATTCTATTCAATTATGAATAGCCTAAATTTCCTTAGTATTTAACAATGAACATCAAAATATTTTGCTAGTAAATGTATAATGAAATTAGTGGTTCATAAATCGAAATTGTACTAAGTCCCAATATCGATGCGACTGTTTATAAAGAAATTCTAACTGAATCTAATGAAATTAGACCTGTAACTGCGTGTGATTATTTATTTTCATAATAAATCCCACATGTAGTTGAATCTAATATGTATAAACTAATCACTATTGTGTGATATTTTGGTATGTAGCTCAAGAAATATCATTTAGATAATCTTACTTCTTTTAACAATATTAAGCAGTTTTTTTATATCAGTCGTTTAATAAAGTCTTTTAGTCAATCGCATTAACATATAACAATCAAAACTAAATAAAATAATTTTAAGATATTTTTATAAAACATTAAGTTTTATCACGTGACTAATAAGAAAACTATATTCTGATATTTATTTTAAATATGTTTTGATTTATATTTATATTTATATTAGATTTATTTTAAACAATTTGTAAAGCATGTGCATTTACTTTTTGAGAATATTTTGCAATAACATTATTTGAAGAAGCTGTATTCTCAATCTTATTATTCTCCATCTGTTACTCACGTGATCGGAAATCGATTTTGTTTAAATGTTCTAATATGCATCCAGACCCATTAATACGAAAAAAATTAATGTTAAATTATGTTGCTAATAATTGTAATTAAGTACAAAAGTCGTAACTTTGTTTTTCAAGTGTCTCCAAATTTAATTGAATTAAGATTTACATATTCGTTATCTTGTATAAATAATAATGATTGAGCCATTAACAATAATTAAATTAGTAAATTTATACATATAATTTTTTATTATTTTTATTAAGGATAGTTTTCAATAACAAAGAAAATTAAAATTTAAAAAAAATATATAAATATTTATTTTTAATATTGAAATTGATATTTATACTTACTTCATAATTAATTATATATTATGTTTTTACATTGTAATTATTTCATTGTTAATATATATGCGAAAATAAGAACATAGAAATCAATTTTTACATGCATATAAAATAAGAAAATGCTTATGTAACAACTACAAAAACTTCAAAAAATTAATAAAATATTAAAAACATTGTTTTATTTTAATTTTAATTTAGAACAAATTCTACGTTATCTTTAGTTCTTTATATACTCAAATCTATTAAGTAAGTTCCGGAAGGGCAGATAATTACTGTAATTTTCGAATCAGGGTGTTAATAGTTTGGAATAAGTTGGCCAGTGTCTGCTATAGAGTCGCTTTTAATAAGCACTACAAAAGAGCCCGTACCACTATGAAAACTGTTTAACAATAAATACATTTACTTAAGTCACAAGCTTAGTAAATTATTTACTATATAAGGACACTATTAAATTAGTTGAGAAGGTACTATTAGTACTGATAATTAATTTTCAAAAAGTAACTGTTATGCAATAATTTTAACATAAAATGCGCCATCTATTAAACAGTAGATGTAACGATAAGTTAATCATTTGTCTCATAGATAGCACGCTGTTAGTTTATAAATTACAACGCCTGATCAGTACGCAACACTATATACCTCTCTTTGTTGTATTTGAATATGATTTTTAACTCTTATGATTCTAACTCTTATTAGAACTAGTAAAAAATCTTACTCTACCATAATCTTCTTCAAAATGCTAAAAATGTTTTACTTTTAAATCTTAACAACAATAAATAGATTTTTCTTTAACTTAAATTCATTACTTCGTTCATATAAGTCTCAGATTCTGCAATGAAAGAAGGTTCACCTTCTTAAAATTGATAAACATTTAATATTTCTAATTTTAACAAAAATAGAATCTTTTGATTCCCTGAATGAAAGAAGGCTATAATCTTGTTAAAAATGATGAAAAGGTTCACTTTTATGATTTTAAAAGCAATGCAATATTCTCAGTTTCTGCAATGAAAGAAGAGTATAATCTTGTTAAAAATTATGAAAAAGTTAATATTTCTAATTTTAACAAAAATAGAATTTTTTGAGTCCCTGAATGAAAGAAGACTATAATCTTGTTAAAAATGATGAAAAGGTTCACTTTTATGATTTTAAAAGCAATGCAATATTCTCAGTTTCTGCAATGAAAGAAGAGTATAATCTTGTTAAAAATGATGAAAAAGTTAATATTTCTAATTTTAACAAAAATAGAATTTTTTGAGTCCCTGAATGAAAGAAGACTATAATCTTGTTAAAAATGATGAAAAGGTTCACTTTTATGATTTTAAGAGCAATGCAATATTCTCAGTTTCTGTAATGAAACAAGGCTATAATCTTGATAAAATTGATAAAAAGTTAATATTTCTAATTTTAACAAAAATAGAATTTTCTGAGTTTCTGAATGAAAGAAGACTATAATCTTGTTAAAAATGATGAAAAGGTTCACTTTTATGATTTTAAGAACAATGCAATATTCTCAGTTTCTGTAATGAAAGAAGACTATAATCTTGATAAAATTGATAAAAAGTTAATATTTCTAATTTTAACAAAAATATAATTTTTTGAGTCCCTGAATGAAAGAAGGCTATAATCTTGTTAAAAATGATGAAAAGGTTCACTTTTATGATTTTAAAAGCAATGCAATATTCTCAGTTTCTGCAATGAAAGAAGAGTATAATCTTGTTAAAAATGATGAAAAAGTTAATATTTCTAATTTTAACAAAAATAGAATTTTTTGAGTCCCTGAATGAAAGAAGACTATAATCTTGTTAAAAATGATGAAAAGGTTCACTTTTATGATTTTAAGAGCAATGCAATATTCTCAGTTTCTGTAATGAAACAAGGCTATAATCTTGATAAAATTGATAAAAAGTTAATATTTCTAATTTTAACAAAAATAGAATTTTCTGAGTTTCTGAATGAAAGAAGACTATAATCTTGTTAAAAATGATGAAAAGGTTCACTTTTATGATTTTAAGAGCAATGCAATATTCTCAGTTTCTGTAATGAAACAAGGCTATAATCTTGATAAAATTGATAAAAAGTTAATATTTCTATTTTTAACAAAAATAGAATTTTTTGATTTTCTGCAATGAAAGAAGGCTATAATCTTGTTAAAAATGATGAAAAGGTTCACTTTTATGATTTTAAGAACAAATCAATATTCTCAGTTTCTGTAATGAAAGAAGACTATAATCTTGATAAAATTGATAAAAAGTTAATATTTCTAATTTTAACAAAAATAGAATTTTTTGAGTCCCTGAATGAAAGAAGACTATAATCTTGTTAAAAATGATGAAAAGGTTCACTTTTATGATTTTAAGAGCAATGCAATATTCTCAGTTTCTGTAATGAAACAAGGCTATAATCTTGATAAAATTGATAAAAAGTTAATATTTCTAATTTTAACAAAAATAGAATTTTCTGAGTTTCTGAATGAAAGAAGACTATAATCTTGTTAAAAATGATGAAAAGGTTCACTTTTATGATTTTAAGAACAATGCAATATTCTCAGTTTCTGTAATGAAAGAAGACTATAATCTTGATAAAATTGATAAAAAGTTAATATTTCTAATTTTAACAAAAATATAATTTTTTGAGTCCCTGAATGAAAGAAGACTATAATCTTGTTAAAAATGATGAAAAGGTTCACTTTTATGATTTTAAAAGCAATGCAATATTCTCAGTTTCTGCAATGAAAGAAGAGTATAATCTTGTTAAAAATGATGAAAAAGTTAATATTTCTAATTTTAACAAAAATAGAATTTTTTGAGTCCCTGAATGAAAGAAGACTATAATCTTGTTAAAAATGATGAAAAGGTTCACTTTTATGATTTTAAGAGCAATGCAATATTCTCAGTTTCTGTAATGAAACAAGGCTATAATCTTGATAAAATTGATAAAAAGTTAATATTTCTATTTTTAACAAAAATAGAATTTTTTGATTTTCTGCAATGAAAGAAGGCTATAATCTTGTTAAAAATGATGAAAAGGTTCACTTTTATGATTTTAAGAACAATGCAATATTCTCAGTTTCTGTAATGAAAGAAGACTATAATCTTGATAAAATTGATAAAAAGTTAATATTTCTAATTTTAACAAAAATAGAATTTTCTGAGTTTCTGAATGAAAGAAGGCTATAATCTTGTTAAAAATGATGAAAAGGTTCACTTTTATGATTTTAAGAACAATGCAATATTCTCAGTTTCTGTAATGAAAGAAGACTATAATCTTGATAAAATTGATAAAAAGTTAATATTTCTAATTTTAACAAAAATAGAATTTTTTGAGTCCCTGAATGAAAGAAGGCTATAATCTTGTTAAAAATGATGAAAAGGTTCACTTTTATGATTTTAAAAGCAATGCAATATTTTCAGTTTCTGTAATGAAAGAAGAGTATAATCTTGTTAAAAATGATGAAAAGTTAATATTTCTAATTTTAACAAAAATAGAATTTTCTGAGTTTCTGAATGAAAGAAATGTTATTCTGTAACAAATACATTATTCACTCAGGTTGTCTTGCAACGGAACGAGAAGCTCGTTTAAATATGAAAAAGTGTTTCATACTTTTACAACATATATTTTCAATATATTTTATTTATAAGTTTGTAATATTGATATGAAAATTATAAATATAAACATTACAAATGGTAGTTTAATTTACTATATTCGTTGTTGTTATTCCTATAATTACTCATCATTTACCAATAATTTTCCTAAATACAATTTACATTGGTCTCATTTATTATTAAACATACATAATTTGAAGAGAAATTATAAAATTATAAAAAACAGCGTAATTTTGAAAACGTTTCGTCAGACAATAAAATAAAAATGCGTAGTAAATTAAAATAAATAATTGAAATGATTTTTAGCGACATCTATTAAATAGTAGTAATAAGATTACTTCTTTTAATAGATTGCATATAAATTTTTTCCGCCAAGATAGTATGCAATCTAAGTAACACTGTTGAAACAATTGCATTTAAATTTGATGAAGTATAAGTATTTTAGTTCCAATATTTTTATTTATTTGAAGTAGTTAATTATATGAATATGTAGTAAATTAATTATTAAAATAAATAATTTAAGTTATTATTAGTGACATCTATTAAGAAGTAGGTTAAATATAATTCTCATATTTTTCTCAACAGATGGCATGTCATTTCCTTTGCGCCATGGCAGTATGCAACCTAATTAACACAGTTGAAATAATTGTATTTAAATTGGTTGAAATATAAATATACTTCGATTAATTTTATTTATTTCAAATACATTTCTACTGAAAAATAGACATCTCTAGAATTAGGTAAACTGCTGTGCTATGTTTTAAAAATAATTGTTACTTTAATTGCAATAGTAAACAATAGATGACTCTACATTATTATTATTTTTGTTGAGTTTTAACCAATCTTTCTGGAGTGTTTTTTGACACATGTATCATATATTTTTTAGTTGTTAGATTATGTTGAAAACATGTGCTATATACTTTACAAAATATAAGACTACTTTGTGTTATTTAATAATTTAGATAGGATATGGGCAAAAAAGGCTATAATTGGCGTTCTCGCCAAGTTGTAGAAACACAGATTGATAATTCAGCAACAAAAAAGGTATTTTCTTATTTTAGGTTATATTTTCCATAGTTTAAATAATATAAGTTTTATTGATATTTTCTATATTTATGTAATATATAGATAATTTATGAACGTATTTTAGATAAAGGTTGATTTTGATAAAGAAGAATATGGAGGAAATGATCAATGTAATGCTCTTTTTCTTCCATCAGAAAAACGTAAGACTAAAGTCATAGGAGAAACCATTGTTAATAAAAGAAAATTAACAAGAGCTCAAAGAAAGAAATATGAAAAAGTTCTAGATAGACAGAAAAAGAAAAAGAATGTAAGTCTTCAAATTATTTTTTACTTAATTTGATATCGTTATTACGATTACTGCTTCTTAGATGTAAACACTTTTGTTTTTTTTTAGAGAGCTGCCTTGTTAGAGTCTTTAGCCAGTGTCCAAGTAAGTGAAGCAGAATTAAAACAGCTAACGTCAATTACTACTGTTCAAACAAAAGGCACAAAAAGATTTAAGGAAGATGCCGAACAAAGACTTCAAAGAAATGAGGTTAAAACAGAACCGGAAGATCAGGAAAATCGTAAACTATCAAGTGTGGCAGGTAAACACATAACTAATTATTTTGTAGCAATGTAACTACACCTATTTTAAATAATTCAAATTAATAATTATATATATTGGCAGGTAGTCGAAAACGTCGGATATTGGCATTGCAAGATTCTGTTGAGCGAGCACCAAAAGATGTAAAATTGGACCCCAATGTAGTTGGATTTGAAGAATCAAGTAGTTCAGATAGTGATAGTGGCTCTGAAAGCGAATTGAGTTCGGGTGAGCCGGAAATTAATGAAACTAAAGAAGAGATACCAGTTGCAAAGACAATTACACCAGAAGTTAAAAAAGAAGTGCCAAATGAAAAGGAAATTGTAAAGCCAACTGTTGACAAGGGCAAATGCGAGATACCAAAAAAGCCAGCTGTGTTTGTGGAACTAAATCGTGATCCAGAAGTACAAATTGCACGTTTAAAGCTGCCTATTTTGGCGGAAGAACAAGTAGTAATGGAATGTATAAATGAAAACCAGATTGTCATACTAGCTGGCGAGACAGGTAGTTATTGAACTTTATTCTATAATATTAAATTAACCTCAGACTAATTAATATATTACTAATTGTTTAGGAAGTGGTAAAACTACACAAGTGCCCCAATTTTTATATGAAGCAGGATATGCTAAAGATAAGATGATCGCTGTAACTGAACCACGTCGAGTTGCTGCAATATCAATGTCTCAACGAGTTGGAAAAGAAATGAATCTAACAAGTCGTGAAATCTCTTATTTAATTCGTTTTGAAGGAAACACAACTAATGATACAAAAATTAAGTTTATGACCGATGGTGTTTTACTCAAGGAAATTCAAACTGACTTTACATTGAGTAAATATTCAGTTATTATATTAGACGAAGCTCACGAAAGAAGTGTTAACACGGATATATTAATAGGATTATTATCTAGAATAGTGCCACTTAGAAATAAAAAGAATAATCCTTTAAAATTAATTATTATGTCTGCTACATTAAGAATAGAAGATTTCACAGAAAATGCGAGACTTTTTAAAAAAACACCTCCAATTATTAAAGTAGAATCTCGACAATACCCTGTTACAATCCATTTTAATAAACGAACTTCAGATAACTATTTAGGTGAAGCTTTCAAAAAGACGGTAAAAATTCATGCAAGTCTTCCGCAAGGAGGAATATTAATATTCGTTACTGGTCAACAAGAAGTTAATACACTTGTTAAAAAATTACGAAAAGCATTTCCTTATAAGAACATTCATAATGTAACAAAGAAAGTTAATATTAATCAAGAAGTTAATAATGCAGATAGTGATGACGACTTGGGTTTAGAAATGAATATGAAACGTGCAATCAAGAATGCTAAAAAAGCAGATCAAAAAAAGTTGAAATCTGTGGTCTTGCCTAAAATTGATTTGGATAATTATGAACTTCCTGGGGACGATGCAGATGCTGACTTACATGAGAATTCAGATATATTGGATAGTGACCTTGAAGAAGATGAATTAAATCTCAAAGGGTTGACAAATACTCAACCACTCTGGGTTATGCCATTATATGCATTGCTGCCATCACATAAACAAGCTAAAATTTTTCAAGATCCTCCAGAAGGTACAAGGCTATGTATTGTAGCTACAAATCTTGCAGAAACTTCTATCACTATACCAAACGTTAAATATGTTGTAGATACAGGTCGTCAAAAAACTAAACTTTATGATAAAGTTACTGGTGTGACTGCTTATGTTGTGACCTATTGTAGTAAGGCTGGAGCAAATCAAAGAGCCGGAAGAGCTGGACGAACAGGTCCTGGCCATTGTTATAGATTATACTCCAGCGCTGTTTTTAAAGATCAATTTGATGAATTTAGTGTACCGGAAATACAGAAAAAGCCTGTTGATCATTTGATGCTTCAAATGAAATGTATGGGAATTGATAAAGTAGTTAATTTTCCATTTCCATCATCACCAGATTTATTACAATTGAGGCATGCCGAACGTCGTCTTATGTTGTTAGGAGCATTAGAGATTCCAAGTAAACTAAATTTTAACTCAAATGCAATTGACTTTACGTCCAAAGTTACTCCCCTTGGGCAGGCTATATTTGTGTTTCCAGTAGCACCTCGTTTTGGTAAAATGTTAGCTCTTAGTCATCAACAATCTCTACTACCTTACACTATATGCATGGTTGCTGCTTTATCAGTGCAAGAAGTTTTGCTAGAAGTCTCTTTAGATAACGAAGCAAGTAAACGTTCAAAATGGGCATTAAAACGAAGATCTTGGGCTGGTATTGGAAATTCATTATTTTTAGGCGATCCGATGGTATTAATAAGAGCCGTTGGTGCATTAGAATATGCAGGTACTGACACCAGGTTCAACCTGGAACAGTTTTGCCTACAAAATGGACTACGTCCAAAAGCAATATCTGAAATTAGGAAACTACGTGTGCAGCTAACAAATGAGATTAATTTAAATATGCCAGATGTAAATTTATGTGTTGACCCCAGGATGACACCACCTACTGATTTACAAGCAAAACTACTTCGTCAAATTTTGTTAAGTGGCATGGGAGATCAAGTAGCAAAGAAACTTCCTGAGTCAGATATTAAACAAAATGAGGATAAAAAGAAATTTAGATATGCTTATCAATGTTCAGAAATAGAGGAACCGGTGTTTATGCACTCCTGCTCTGTATTGCGTAAGCAGCAACCAGAATGGGTGATTTATCAAGAAGTTTATGAAATACAGAACGGCGATTCTACTAAAATGTTTATTCGTGGAATTACTGCTATAGAACCTGACTGGCTACCAAAATATGTGCCACGATTATGCAATCTTGGAAAACCTTTATCAGACCCTCCGCCAAGATTTTGTCAAAATAATGGCAAAGTATATTGTCATGTGTCAGGATCGTTTGGTCGCGCAGCTTGGGAATTACCAGTTGTAGAAATAGAATACCCTAATGATTTAGAATGTTATAAGTGGTTTGCTAGATTTTTACTAGAAGGTGAAGTTTGTACTCGTTTAGTTAAATTTAAGTCTAGTCTACTTTCACAACCTTCAATTATGATTAAAAGTTGGGCCAAGCTACATAAAAGAACAGATTTACTTCTTAAAACTTTAGCTAGCAGAGGAGTTAACACAAGAGCGAAATTAATGGAAGTCTGGGAACAAGAACCGGAATGTAAGTATATATGTGAAAGATTACAGACACAAAGAAATGTTGAAAGATATATAAAATGATTTCTTTATGTTTTAGATTTACTCTCTGCTTATCTACAATGGCTTCCGGAATCTGCACACAATGAAGTAGCATTAGTGTGGCCTCCAACGTAGATTTACTAAATTATAAATATACTATGTAATTATGTAATTGAAACAATATTTGCTATAGCAACTTATCGGCTACAGTTTATTTTTAAATAATATTGAATGTACATATTAAATTAAAATACTTGTGTTATTAATATTTTTTACATATACAATAAAATACTTAACACAGCTCATTTGTAGATTGTTATTATAATTTTTTGCAATGGTTTCTATCTATAAAATAAAAATTTGGGCAAAATACTTAATATACCTGTAATTATGAAGATATTAATTTATACAAATATAAAATAAATAAAATAGACACTTACCATTTTCATTACATTTCAGCTATTGCCATTTTTAAAACTATTCTAATAAAATTCTCTAAAAGTGCGAACAAGCTATTTAGAATATATTACAAATTCGTGAAATAATACTCAGCGTGCTAATTGTATAATAAGAGCAGCACACATTTCAAAAAATTCCATGGTGTGATGCCCCGAAAGAGGCTGTGTGATAGTAGGGCCTGCAGACCCGGATGTTAATTGAGCGCTATCTAATACCTCATCTCCACACTCCATTTCCTCGCTGCTTAAAGATTTAAAATCAAGCAAGTAGCTCTTGTAGTCAACTTGATACAATTGTAAGGACATTTTGACAAACTTGTCGTTTAATTCATTCTTATCCCGTACTCTTACATGATAAGGATTAATAACTTTCCATTCAAAATCTAGCGCTTTCATGGCTCGATACACCTCTAACATGATATCACTGGGTTTGGATTGTGAACGTATTCCTAAGTGCCATTTAGCTCGTTTTACAGGAGTACCTCTTCCAGTGCCTTGATAATTCGGTGTTAGAACCCTTTCTCTTAAAGGTGCGATACGTTCTGGGTGTGGTCTAATACTCGGGCTTTGTTCTGTGCGATCAAATTTACTTTCATTTTTTTCAGCAGGAATATAAGCAACAGGTGGAGGACTTCCTGCCACGTAGAAATCTTTTAGTTCCGCTTTCGCAGCTTCGTCCGCAATACGTTTATTATCAATCACCAAATGATAAGCAATTGCTAATTGATCATGAGGATCCCCGCTTAGTAATGCATTGTGCACCTCTGTTTCTTTTACACCGAATTTATCACAAACCTAAAAAATGGATGTTTTATAATTGCTTACATTTAATAATTAGTTTCTGTTGTTTACAATACTCACTTCGAAAATGGCTTCAGTATCAATAACGCTACTATCTTGTTCCACAGGGGAAGGGAATAAATATGCTGGTAGATCTTTTTGGAACCAGTCATGCTTTTTTACATCATCTATAGTAGCTCGTTTCATAGGGTCTACTTGAAGCATTTGACACAAAAGGCTGACCACAGTTTTATTTAAATACTCGGGTATGGGGAATATACCAGATTTAATTTTTCGAAACAGTGTTGGAACGTGTTCATCATCAAATGGAAGTGTCCCGCATAGTAATGCATACAGAATTACTCCACAAGACCAAATATCAACTTCAGGTCCTGCATAAAGTTTTCCGGAGATAACCTGTACATAGTAATAATAAAATAGTTTGTTTATTAAGCTAGATAATATATAGTTCAAATTGTGAGAGCTCGGAGAACTTTCGTAATTCTACTTATAAATACCTCTGGCGCTGCATAGTTAGGAGAACCGCAACTGGTTCTCAGAAATTCTCCATCCATCATCATATTTGATAAACCAAAATCAGCAATCTTGACGTGCATATTATGATCTAATAGCAAGTTCTCCGGTTTTAAATCCCTATGTACAATCATATGTCTATGACAATAATCAACACCAGAAATAATCTGCTGGAAGAATCTTCGCGCTTCGTGTTCTTGTAATTTTCCATGCTTAACTATATAATCAAATAGTTCACCGCCGCTAACATATTCCATAATCATGAATATGTCAGTAGGTGTTGAAATAACTTGATATAATTTAATTATATGTGGGTGACGAAATAATTTAAGGTTTTGAATTTCGCGGCGAATTTTCCCAACTACGTCTAAGCTTTTAATTTTTTGGCGATTTAATATCTTCACAGCAACTTTATGCTTTGTTAATTGATGTTCTCCAATTTTTACTTTACCAAATGTACCTACGCCTAATGTAGCCCCCAGGGTATAGTGCCCAATTTTAACAAGTGGGGCCGGTTGTAAAGTATTTTGGATTTTTTCTGCCATTGTCACTTTAGGTTAGGTTCCGAACTGCTAAAATAATGGTTGTTAAATAAACTCTCTTGCTTTAATTTACACCGCACTGAATTTAACATTGATAAAAATCTATTACACGAAAAATTTACGTCTTTATGTATAACAAATTAAGTTTTTTCACATCATTGTTTTGACAATTTCTAATTTTCTTTTATGCAATCTGAAGTTAGCAAGTAATTTTCGTAGACCTTCACATACGTTAAATTGCGCTAAATATAAAATGAATTTTAATTAAAACGATTTAAAAAATTTGTGCACTACATGATTTTTAAACTTATTTAATTCTACAGTTTACATCCTTATCTTATTGTCGAGGTTTTATATATAATAATAACTCCACTACCTATTAAATCTGTAATTTCATTTTGAATAAAACTTACGACGCAACAATCAAGCCCAGAAAATATAGCGGTAACAGGAAATAACAGCACCCTCGCATCAACGTCTTAACGCTCTCGCGCAATTCTATTTGATCGGTATTAATTGCTAATTAAATTATCGAATAAGAAGAATCACTTTCTTTTTTCTTTTATAGATAAATGTATAATATATTTTACAAGTTATTTATTATGAACAAATATAAATTTTTACGTGTAATTTATTACTTAATTTAATTTAATGTAATTTATTATTAGAATATTCAACACATCTGCTTGGATCTGTAGGGTAATATTCTTGACATTTTGTCATTAATCTTTTGAGACCTTGAATATATTTTCTTTGAGTTTCATCGTTCATAACATGAGCAACGTTTTTTGAAAAAATCTTTTCACGACCAGTTCTTGCGTGAATACCGACCATAGTTACTCCAATAGGCCATGGTGCATTTCCAATAGCCATCTGCAGATAAGAGTCACTTGCCTAAAATAAGTCAAAATTCAAATTATCAAACGATAATTACTTAAATCGTTATACATTTGAATATAATTCCATGTTTTACCATAATATAATTCCTGTCCAGTAGATGTTTAGTAATTTCACAAAGACTGTCACAAATATCATCTGGAACGTTTTTAGATTTAAGTTTTCGAAGTAGTGGGCGCACGTAAACCCGTGTTTGCCTAAATGTTGCTCTGGCTATTTTTTCTTTTGTTGAAATTCTTCCAGATTTATCTGTTGTAAGTTGTTCATTCCAATATTTCAATAAAAACTGAAACAAAATTATAATTTATTTAAAAATAGGTTTTGCTGTTGATAACAGAATAAATTTAAATATAAACCTGTATCAATGTCATTATAACAGTCATGTCGTGGTCTCTGTTACCAGTTCCCATAGTTTTAGCCATTTCTTTAATGTCATCATAAGTTATTTGATCATCTTGCAAATGATCTTCAGGATATTGTTTGGAATTCTGTAAATATAGAAATTTCTTTAAATAACGGCTGATAATAGCATAATGAACCAATACTTTTTTGTAACTAACTAGTACCTGAAAATACCCTGATGCCAATATCTCGTCCAAAAACGCTTGATCGACTTGTTCCATAGCAGCTTGAAAATCATTTCTAAAACCCTGAAGCATTAAATATGAGGTAAATAGAATATTCGTATACTTATTAAAGATATCGTCTTATGTTGCACATCAAATATATGTACTTACCAAAGATTAAGGTACTTACTCTGTTTAATTCCGGTTCTGATATTTCACATTGTCGTAGTCGTCGGAATGCTTCTTCCTCTGTTTCTCCAAATAATAAAATTGGTTCACGCCTCTCACGTAGTTTGCGAATAACTTCGCTTCTGACTAATGTTATGAGCTCAGTATCGTAAGAAGATGCATCATCTAGTTCAATATTAAGAAAAATGTGGTTAGTACAAACTATAGCAATACAATATATTTCACCTTCATTTTATTTACCTTGATTTGACGGTACCTCTTCCCTGGTGTCTTCAGTAGGAATACCATACTTTTTAGCATAGTCCTCCTCCTCCTTAGCTAGAAGTTCAGATCGTTTAAAATATTTTTTATTTTCGTTCTGGAAGTAAGAAAAGATTATTGTATATACGCACTAACAAAAGAATACTTTTAAACATGATGTTCTACTTCAAATACATAAATAATAAAACTACAAGACAAATATTATGTCATATTTAATAATTACTCAAGTTTCTAGGTAAAAGGTAAAGGAAAATTGTGTATGTTGCACTTAATTTTTGTAGGTTAGGTTAATTTAGTTACCACAACATTAGCTTCTTCTAAAGCTTTCCGTTTTCGAGCAATTTCTGCTTTTAATAAATCCATGATAAAATTAATAAAAAGACTGGTCGAATATTGTTATTTTTTTATAAGATTAAAAACAGTGAAAAATGACATTTGACATTCCAGACAAAACAAAAAAGAAATTGTTCTTAACAGTTCTTAATATTTCGTGTAGATGGCTCTATTAAGGATACAAACCGCGGGTATCCACAAAATATTTGAATTTGCAACAAAAATTGAAATAACTTCAAAATTAAATTAAAATTTTAAATAAACTTCTTGTTAACTAAAATAGTTTTTCCTCTGAATAATAATGATATCTCAATAACAACAAAATAATGTTTCGCATCGATGTTTCTTTCGGAAGAATAGGATAAAATAAAAATGATACATTTTTTTATAAATAGGATATTTTATTGTTGAACATAACTTTAATATAGTCATTAGCATTATAAATTATATATATATATATATTTATATATCCGGTTCTAGGTACTTGGACTCCTGCTCGCAAGCTTCGTTATTTCAATGAAATTGTATTTTTCAGTTTAAATTTAAATTGAAGTTCATCTAGTGTAAATTTGTATAATCCCGAAGTAATGCTAAAATCTCAGATTCCATTGTATCCAGTAGCCATGGACACAACTGCCAGAACCGGTCCTATATATATTTATAAATAAATAGATTTTTGTAATTTCTATTTTAATTACTTATTATAATAATATATACTATAGTACCATTTAATTAATATATTTCTTAAATTAAAATGTATAGGCACTTTTAATAAATAAGATTGGATTAAGAATACAAAATATTATATAAATTTTATAAAAAATTGCATACTGATTTTTTGATAATATTATTTAATAATATAATAAAGTTATGCCATACATACATATGTATATGGTTCAAAATAAGTCACTTTAGTAAGTACTAGAAATGATATTCAACTAATATAATTTGACGAAGATGCTTTGGAGCTTCACTAAAATATTATAATTACTTTTGTCTGTTAGTATCTATAGAATACTATGGAAATATGAAGGTAGTTATATACGTAACATATACGAATGTAGCATATATGTTTCTAGGTTATGTAATGTGTAACATTTTGTAAGTGTGGCCGATCACTAATTATGTACCTATAATAATAATGGAATTTGACAATAATCAGGCATCCGTTATAAAATACATAGCACTTGGGGTTCAAGCCCCAGCATCGTGGCACATATCAGTAATGATGTACAGCGGCTATTCCAACCCGTGGAGTAACTCCAGACCGCATACCATCAGAATTCACCGACGGAGGCATTACAGGATGCCTTCGAGCAGGCTCGGCATAGCTATGTCTGTATCCTTTTGATAAATTACCAAGTGATTTACTGGAAGGTAACCGATCTAATCCAGGATGTCGTTCCCTTGGTGGTAATTCCACGTATCCTTTGGGAATATTTCTTCCTCGATATTCCGGACTAGGATCACGTCTAAAAGGTGGTAAACTTCTGTCAATGTTTGGTGAATGATTTGCAGAGCTATCATGCCTTCTTAAATTTGATGGTCGTGCTTTATGAACTTCTTCTTCATCTGAACTCCAGCCTCTGAAATTAAAATAGCAAATTGATTTATTTATAAAACAAATTTTATAAAATTTGATAATTGAACAATATTAATTTAAATAAAAGGTTTCCTCATCACAGTACACTTTGTTTCTTGTATGTCGGAAGTTATGAAAAGGAATATTTATATAGATATTAATTATGATAGTTTATGCCACCTTACCGACTGTCCGTACGTTGCTTCCTAACCAGCTGCTCTTGTTGACGAGCCCTCTCGAGGTTTTGGAATTTTTCCTTTGCGTCATTGAATCTATCCCTAGGTGATAAAGGCCCTGGACTTTCTGTCTCACTCTGTCGTTGAGAAGACACAGAGCGCTGTCTCTGTTCCGCTGATCTTCTCGGTTCCAACTTATCCGACTCTCGATAATGATCACGATAAATTTTATTTTCTTTCTGTGGCACATATTTCGCATGATGTAAATTTTTTTCATTATATTTCTGAGTTTCATCTCTATATTTTAACGAGTCGTCTCGATATTTTAAATCTTCTCTATAATTTGTTGTTTCTTCTCGATATTTTAATTTATCTTCTCGATATTTTGATGGATCAACTCTATATTTAGGAGTTTCTTCTCTATATTTTTGAATATCTTCACGGTATTTTGATGTTTCTTCAACATATTTTGGTTCCTTTATTTCAACATCTCTATACTTGGGGATATCCTCCCTAAAACTTCCATTTTCTTCCCTATACTTTGTTACATCCTCCCTATATTTATGGACTTTATCCGCTGCGTATTTTCCACTAACTTCCGCGCTGTACCTCCCGCCATCATCTCTATATCTCTCTCTGTCATTCACGTATCTATTCCTAAATCTTATCTCATCTTCTCTGTAGTCATCTTTATAGGGTATTACTTCATCGCGGTACTTTGGTGTGTAATCTTTGTGCCTTATTCTTTCCTTATAGTCATCTCTTTCTATTTTTCTATCGTCGTATCGGGGATCTACATTTGTCGTTGCAATAGGTGCGTTTCGATATCGAATATTTTCTTCTCGAACTGAACTTGCTGGAGTGCGACTAATATCATCTCGGTAATGATCTCTTTCAAACGATTTGGCTACACGTTGTCGACGAGGTTCATGCATTACAAAAACTGTTGGTTCTAAATCGTTGTTCCATTCTTCATCTGAAAATAATATAAGAATCTTTACTTTTTCTTTCATTGGAAAAATAACTGTAAAAAGATGTTTGAAATTAAAATGAAACGTTGTTGTATTGCTTTAATTCTATGGTATTACAGCTTCATTGATTGTTATAGATATGTTTAATCCAATTATTGTATGGTTCAGTTTCCTAACTTATGATTTGATGATGAGAGTCTTATGAATGATTTGCTAGTTATCATGTTAATGACAACAGTAGCTGAATTCCTTAACTTTTTGAGGTTACTATTACGTAAATTATAACTTAATGATAACGTATATCGTTAAAACAGTTCATGAATTTGGTTACGGACCGGTTTAGTGATAAACGTTAGCAGAAGGGGTTAATAAACTGCATTAAAATTGTGGGGGGTATTGATTTTTTATGAGTGCACATGCACCTATCCTGTAAAATACCACCACAACACAACAGATGGCGCAAATACACCACTGTGGACAAGTGGATCATTGACATATTTACAGAAAACTTACACAAAAGAATTTAATGAAGCATGTAGCTATGAATGTACTAGTATGTCTGACAGAATAATATAATCTACAAGCATTTTAATGTGAGAATATTACATGAAAACACTCTGCTGGTATGACTATGTTTTGTTAAGAAAATGTATAATAGTTTAGCACAATAATGGAATCGTCATGGGATCAGAAGAGTACTCACAATCAGTTAGTTATAGTAAAGCCTTTTTATGGGTATAATGACTAGGCTTGTACTTCATATCTACGAGTATGCGAACTTCTCGTTATTGTTAATAGTCAGAGAAATTGTTCTAATTAATTAAAAAAAAATTAATTAAAAGAAGAATTATTCTAGTATGAAAGTTAATAATGTTATATATTATAAAGAAATGCAATGCAAAATATTTATATAATATTTACTTAATTAATTAATTTTATTTGTTTATTCATTTATATTATTCACAGATTTGTTATTAAAAGTGTATTTAATTTGACATATATATTGGAATATACCGAATGCGTTACTACAGTTTTTGGCGTGTGTCGACGTTTATGGCTATTAGTAGAGATGTGCGTTTTTCAAATACATATACTCAAAATGCAAATACAAAATAGTAAAAACCTATTTTCTATTTTGTATTTAAATATCTTTTAAGAGTATACATTTTTTTATTTTATTTGAAAACTTTTACAGACCTATTTCCTATTTGGAAAATACAAAATACTTTTTTCATTTTTGTTACTTCATAGTGGTAATCAGTAAACATTATTTCTTGAATATAAACTTAAAACCCCACCAATATTAGCACAATCTATGATCTAAAAGTATCTGCACAATTGTCTTAATAATTCTAATTTAAAATGATAGATGTGCCTATTATTTTATTATTCTTCCTGTTACCCCCACCATTACACATCGGATTTTCGTTTACCTAAATTTGTTTATCATATTTTCTTGTTCATTATTTGTTTTACTACAAGACAATCACTCCACTACATTCCTTATTGAAATATATATACATAAATATATATTATTTTACCTACTAACCTTAGCACTTGTCCGCTTTAATCCTTAAACTACCCCCAACTACATATAAATATTTTATCCTTCTACAAAATAAAAATAATTCCATCGACGAAAAATGAAAGATAAATTATTTGAACAAATAGTGGTATTAAAATCCATAACATAAATAACATATATATTTTATGTAAATTCTTATAATTATTAAAAAAAAATAACATATATATTAGTAACATAAAGAGTATTCTATTTTCTCAAAAGTATTTTTAAAATACGTATTTTGTATTTAAATACTAACATGATATTTATTTTTTATTTTGTATTTGAAATAGGAAAATAACGAGGTATTTGCATTTTGTATTTAAATGCTTTTGAAAAGCATTTGTGCACATCTCTGGGTATTAGTTACCATAACTTAGATCAATCTACAAGGGATTAGCATATAGAATAATACACACCACTAGAGCTATGTGGATCAGGTCTTTCAGGACTAGGAGCTAGATCTGATCCAAAGCCTGAGCTTCCTCTTGAGCTAACGCCCTGTGGGGATACAGGTCCTAGTGACGTTACAGGACCATTTTGTCCTACGATTGTTGAAGTTCTACAACGCCTTAATTCCGTGGCTGCAAGGTTGCCTTTAGATCTTTAACAAAAAGTAATATTAAATCAGTTATTACTTATCTTTTATTTTGCTTTATAGAATTCTTTTTATTGAAAACTTTTTTATCATGAAATTTTAATTTGATTGATTTACAACGATGAGTTGAATGTAGTTCGATAACTATTAATTCCAAGTCGTAGATTTATGATATAAATTTATATAATAGTATATAATAAATAATTTTATGCCTCTTTTCACTAGCAGATGAGATGCATATGCAATAGAACTTTAGAACTACTATTATTTAATAGAATTTAGAGATATTATAGAGAAAGAGGTACTAAAAATTCTTATTTTGAGTAATATTCTATACATTCAGCAAAGGAAACTGCTCCCTTAATCTGCTAGCTAATTATAATTTTAATATTAATCTAATATCTATTATAATTATATCTACCTGTGAACAGTATCGTAGTCTCTAGGTGGTAGAAGTAATGGTGGCCCTCCCCCTCCTAGTTTTTGTCTTAATTCCGCCGCCAAACTATCATACAATGAAGCAGGAGTTGTAGCACTTATTTGATCTTCACTACATTCACTCTCCCTTGTGCTCGTTCCTGTATCAGAACCTAGCGAGGATTCAAACCTCCTGTTTTGAACTGGTGGTATCGCTACAGGCGCACTAGCTGGATTATTTAATCCTAACCTTGTTTCTAATTCGGCAAATCTTCGTTGATTTTCCGGTCGATTTACCAACACTTGTAATTGATTATGTAAAGCTTCTGCTGTTGTTTCTGAGTCACACCGATAGGCGTGCACGTGCAATGGACACCTAGTGGCAGGATTATAAAGTAACAAGACGCAGGCAACAATGTCGCCACTTTGAATCGAACAAGTTATTGCTCCATGAGGGATAAAGTGCTTGGCACTACCTTGGACGATCTTTAGCCCTTTGTGGGATACTTGCAGCGTTACTTTTAAGGGTTCTTGACTTCTACTGCGTTCTAGAAGTCGAGGTACTGCGGGAAATATCACACGTGGACCTCGAAGACCACGTGCCTCTTGGGCACCGAGAAACCACACATAATAAGATGCTTTCTGGACATCACGGCGTAGTCGTAATGCCATTTTCAGAATTAATTTTGTTGGTGTAGTTTTGGGTTTAATATGCTGCAAACTGATGGAATAGTCACATCATTTTCTGAAATAAAAGAAATTACTTGTTAATACATTATGTAATTATGTTACTGTTATAAATGGTTCTTAAGAGATTTGATCTAGAAGGATCTTAGATTTTTTAGAGTTATTCCATTCAATATCTGGCTTTTTGAGTAACTATTAATTGCTAATATATTTTGTTGTTTTTTTAATTTACTTTGAATTACACGCTATAATGATAATTTTTTAATGTGGTGACTATCCTATATATATATTTGCTCTATAACTTTTAATTCATAAAAGATAGAAAGTTGAAATTTTGCATGTGTATTACAGTGTTCAATGCTAACATTTTTTGAAAATTAGAAATTAAAAAATTGGAAAAGGGGGCGTTGAGAAAATTAGTGGGCGAGGTAGTAAACTTTGGAGAAAACTCAAATTTTGGAATACATAATATTAAAATATGTTATTAAGAAAAATAATTTCAAAATTCAAAAATTTTATTTGGGAACACGGAGGCGGTTTTTACTGAGGGTAAAATAAATATATTTTTTTTATTCAGTTTATATGAAAAATTATTTGTTGTTATATGTAAAATAAATATGGAACGAGTTTAATATTTCAATTTAAAAATGGAATTAAAATTTAAAATTAAACTCAATTCATACCCAAAATACAGTCGTCGCTTGCGACGGAGTAAACTCTAGTTTAAAATATAATTTCACATTGAAGATACTGAGTACCGATGTTTTAATAGTCAGTTAACAGTGGTTTATTATGAACCTTCGTTTATACTTTCGTTTCTTACGTGTTATTTTGGTTCAAGTCCGACATAACTGTAGTTTAACCAAGCAAAATACTTGGGTTCAATTTTTCGTTAGTGAACTGTGTCGGTCTGTGACAAAACCAGAATTAAAAAACCCATTTTTTAGGTTAATGTCATAACATAAAACATAAGGAATATTGGGCATACATTTGTGTACAATATAAAAGAATCGGGCTATGGCTGCCGAAATTTTTTGCTAATTACAAGAACTGAAACATGTGATTAGGCATAAAAGACATGAATTCCCAAATACATGCTCTACATAATAAATATACAATAAAAGTGGGTGTGGTCAAGCATTTTATTCTATACACTGTTAAATATTAAAACCTCTTGTTAGTTAAATGTTTATTATTATTGATATTTTGTTGCAGAATTTGGCTCACAACCTTCATAAAGTTACTGTATCAAATATAAAAGAGTGTCACGGCAGACAATTATCAAATGACCTATCCGAACAATTGAGGTACTGTGCTTATATCAGAGTTCTAGTATTGCATGCGTATTTAATTAATAATGATTCGGGTAATGATAACTGTTGTCACATCGCAGGTCGTGCCACACGAAAAGTCAGCGCCAAGTCGTAACCGCTAACAAACAATAAGCAAGCATCGCAAACGCCGTGCGAGTAAATGACAAGTGACACGGGTAGTTAATTAATTAAACGTGTTCGTGCGTTTCCGCCTTAAGTAATGTGTAACCCGAACATCTGATATCGGTTTATTTTACTAATAGTAAGAAATACAATTATTGCTAAATTATTTGATTGCGTCTTAAGAAAAATTATTAGTCACGAAATTAAGCGAACTGTATTTGCGTTAAATTTTTTAGGGGTCGTTTTAATTCTTAATTAAAATATAGGTTAACATATGTATATTGGCATTTCTATTTTTTTAAATATTCAAAAGTTGACGGAGATATTGCTATTTAAAATTTGAATTTGTGTTCTACCACTTGTGTTACCTCTGCGTATGACGTCACAGAAGAAATAAGAAATCGAGATGTTTTTTTCTTTTTTCACTCGTATACATCTCTGTTGTATAAAAGAGATGGCAAATCATCGGTTGTGACATCACACGCAAAGTTATTTTTGAATTGACTATTTTAATTGTTAATATCTCCTATAGTATTACGACTTATTAAAAAATAATTGCAAATTTGGGGTTCTGTTAGTCAACTTTCTTAGTATCTACAATTTTACAGAGTGATTTGGATCGACACTATAAAAACTGCCAATGTAGTGAGAGGTTGTCGGTGATAGCGAAAAAACACAAAGTTGAATTCTTTTTTTTTAAGACGTATTATATATGAATTTGCAGTTCTTTATTAAATCACTGTTTTTGCTTTCAAACGTGTAATTAGTTTTATTTAATTACTGCAACATGTCAGTAGGCGTCAGGATGATAAAACGAATGCTTGTTGAAGAGGACGGGCCCCGTGTGGGCGCGCCGCTGCTTCTTTAACAGTAGAAATTATTGCTAACAAGCCTGCAGAATATTAAATAAAAATATTTAATTGATTTTTGATTTAACTGCTCCTATACAGGTAGGCGATGATATAAGAATAATGCAATAACTAACATACCAAAATTTGCATAATATAAATTTCGAATTGTGATTTAAAAGGGTAGCTGCAGATTATTCCTTAAAGAAATATTAAAGTTACATATTCTTAAGGTTTATTCAGACCTAGGTCACAAAATTATCTATCAAAATTATTATAATTTACGTTTTTCAGGATTTATAAAATAATAAAACTTCTTAAAAAGGTAAAAAACGAAAAGAATATTGTGCTGTTATTAAAGGGAGGCAGTGAAGGGAAGAAGTGGATGGCGGAGGTAGAGAAAAGGAGCGAGGAAAGAGAATGAATGGCAGAGTAGAAACAGTAGGAAAAGTAGCAGGAGGAGTGAAGCAGTAGGAGATTAAATTTACATGTTTTGTTTTTATTTTTCTTCTGGAAGGAGTGAGAATGTTTAGATATAATAAGGATCACAAAAGAATTAAGCACAATGATATGTAATTTAATAAGTTAAAAAAAAACATTAAAAAATAAATAATAAAATCATAAAACTTCTTAAGAACTTTTCTAGGATTAATAAGAATTGATTTAATAAGACCTTCCTTGTAATTTCAACACATTTTATTAAACTTTAAAGGGGTCTGGCAGGAAGTTTTCTACAATCCAAGTCTCCTGTAGCAAATATAAAAAAAATAGGCTTTACGCTATGACGTTTTTTGTAACAATTTTATACACCTTTGCTATACACCAAAGTTCATAGTAGCCAAATGTTCTTATCTGCTTAATTTACTTGCGCTGAACATTTTTCAGCATTTATGCTATGACGTAGGTCTGACGTTTACGGGCTCTTTAACTCTAGTCTATAAAGTTGTATTTAACTTTGCAGCTTCCAATATCTCATGTAGCTGAATCGTTTTTATACTTATCACAGTTTTCATAATCATAATATTTTCTAAAACGTAACAAATATTTAACCGCAATATTTTAACAGTTAAAAGTATGACAATTTGTTAAATGCCATTCACGCAACATTTGAATTTAAATTTGAATTCCTAAAATGCGTGGTAAATCAAAACACCATAGAACAATGCAATGAATATGTATTTATTTAAACGTGTGTAATAAACAATGGATAAATAATAACAATATGTTACACAACATTGTGAGACAGATGGATAAACGAACTACGGACAGATCACGAACGAGTTGCATCACGAAGTTATGGCGAAGAGTTACGAAATTTGACGTTACTCGCAATAGAGAACAGGAAATGGTGTCTACGAGAACTCTGTCAGAAAAATGAACTTTAAATCTCATTGAAAATACCTAAATATAGGGTCTTTCAACAAAAGCGGTCTTTGTAAATGTGTTTCAATAAGAGGTGTTACTTTAAATCAACAGAAAAACGCAATATTTTCGAGAAAAGTGTTGATATTTTTATTTTAATCTAAAGTACAAACTCTGAGGCTAGTAATGAAACATAATATCTGCCAAATGTCACCCCAATGATGGTTGTATATTGACAGTTAATAAATGGTGCGAAATTTAAAATTGCGTTATTGTTATGTTGTTATATAACGTTCTTATAACGTTGCTATAACGTTCTTATAACGTTACTATAACTGTATTATAACGTTATTCGACACCTGAGACATTATAACATATGATAATATATTGACTAATTAAACAGAGATCCAAATAAACAACTTTACTAATATTAAATACAATTGTACAGAAAATAGGACTAAGTACATAACCCAATTGAACGTTCATGTTTATTTACACGGGCGACGCGTAGTGAGATCTACTTGAACTAATAGCACAACGGTTAAATTCATTTAAATATGTATTCAATTATATTAGACGGATTGTTCTTATATTTTAAAACTCATTCTTAATTTCACAGTGACTTGAGCGATATAATAAGATGTATATCATTTTATGGTATACGTTTACCTGACAATCTTTCTTTCTCTGTACGAGTACGATGATTTCTGTTTACAGTTAGTTGATGATGATATTGTTTTAATGAAACATATCCAACCATGTCACATCATCAGCTAAATGACTGACATTTACTTAATGACGTTGTTTATACGTTGTTAATAGATATAAATACAACCTGAAGTTGTTTATATTTGACGTTTGTATGTTATTTATTTATATTTTGATTTTGAGGTTAGTTTTTCCATAGCATTATAGCATTAAGCTTGTCTTATTAAATGAAAAATATGTAGTTGTCTTAACGGGCAGTATGATTTCTTTTTAGAAATAATTTCTTTCATTTAACGATCTTAGAAAAGTTTTGGTGGTGTAATTGCCAATAGAAGAGACACTTTTTAAACGAAATCAAAGGGCGGCCATTTTAGAAATAACATTCTCAACTTTCATCATCAATATGCATAGTTTCCAGCATTGCAAACTGTACCCTATTACATAATGTTACTAGATACACTTTACAATGCAACAACAATCTGCAACACCAAATATTGCAGTTGTTTATCCGGGATCATAGTTTTCAATGTTCCGGTTTGTCATAAATGGACCTAATAAACCTGTACCCTTATGTCACCTGGGTCTACGAATTATGTCCAAGAAAGTTAGGTTATGTTAACAAACTGCACGCATGCTGTAACTCATTAGAGAGTTAACAAGTAAGTACATAATCATGTAGCTCTGTGTATGGGTTAATTAGATGACTACACCTCCCCCCCTACTCTTCACACTCCCCCGTGAACCACTCAGCTGGAGAAATGTTTCCACGAACAACTCGGCCTGGGAGATTTACATGAGTTTTCTTATGCTAATTAATTTTCTCCACTTGTTGTTTGCGAACTAGTTTTTGCTTTGAGATCAATGATATACGAATACGAGTTTTATAAGAGTTTGCTCATATTGTAAATGTTGTACATATAAAGGATAAAGTCGAAACTATAAAAATATAGAAGATTTTAAGTTAGAAAACGTTTTACGTTATGACCCAGGTAGAACATGAACCTGGGAATTAACTTGTGATAAGCTAGGAAGTATAAACATTGTACTGCAAGACAATTTCTATATGAAAAGTAGAAGATTAACCTTGAAATTAGCTTGTGACAAGAAGTTTCCATTGCAAGACAATTTTCTACCTGGGAACAGGAAAATTCTAGATACCTAAATCGAAAAGGTAATAAAATCGTTAATAAAGATTTGAATGGGTCGTTAAAAAGAGTTCAACCTGAAAATTAACCTTTATTAAATACAACCAGTAAACATTTAGTGAAGTGCCCTATTTAGAGACGTTTCTATCACTATTTCACTTCAATTATAGTTCGCATAAACTTTATCTTCATTTGTATTCCGACAGGTGGAGTGATCCGTCATCTGTAGCCGATAAAACAGACATTTCATATGAACGATTGTGAGAAACTGAACTATAAATGAACTCTTTCATGACAAAAAAATCATACGCGTCTTCAATATGATCTTCCCAAAAATAAATTTTGTTCTTAGACTTCATGCGGCACTGTTTCTAAATCAATTATCTTTCGCAAATGATCTTCCTTAATTATTATAATTTACGTTTCATTTTAATGAAGATAGTATTTTCGTTTAATTCCCATTTCTTGATACGCATAACATCTAATTAAACAATTACAATAGTCACCTTAAATTTCCAAACCGTTAATAATTGCGTGTCTCAATTTGTGTGTGAATATAACGGCTTGTGTTTGTTTGTTAAAGCGCGGGCGCCTGACCTTAAGTCTTTAAATTATGTGGACGTACTCCAGTTGCGTCAAATTGTCTCCCATTTCTGACACTGTTATAATGACTACGGTCACGCAATAGTATTCTCTCTGCTACGGAACATACTAAATACGAGTATGTATAAGTCTGCAAATATGTATATGTCACACATGGAGAAACCACGAAACGTAAGTAAGGACTAAGATTGAGCAAACTATATTGGCTAATGAACAAAAACTATCAGTTATCGATAGAAAACAAACTATTAATCGGTTACAACTTTGGGGTACATCGACTAACTCAAAGATGGAGATCTTATACAGATTTCTATCAAAAACATTACGTATGATTGTAGATGCACCATGGTATAGTAAAACGAAAGACAGCACAACGATCTTGCCATACAGTGAGAAAAGAAATTAAACCTCGTGGATACATTGTACTGGAAAAACACAGTACCTCGTTTGGGTAAAGTGATTTTGGATTTGATTTTGGATTTGATTTTGATTGAATTTGACGTCGATTTGCAAAGATTAACAGGCACACTTCATTTCTTTTAGTTATACTCTATATTTCTCAATCTGCACAATCCGTAACTGCTTTCAGAGCCTCTATATACAAATACATAGTTCATCAGTGGCGGATTACGACTTAATCCCCCGCGGCCAAATTCGAAAGGAAATTTTGACTGGATTTCTCGTTAGAGAGTTAGAAAAAAAATAATGTCACATAGGAGGCCATCTACCTTAAATCTGCCCCTGCTCAAAATTTCCTTTTGATTCATTTAAATGTTTATGTGCACTTTAAAGATTAACATGAATCAATAATCAATGGACTGTACGAATCGAAACAATTTCAAGAGCATACCTGTCTTACCTGGTGCCAGGTAACCTAAACCTGGTCCTGGAATTGTGTCACAACTCTCAGGCAAGTAGTATATAGCATATAGCATGTATGTATAACCGGCGGTAGTACACCGAGTTGTTAATCCGGCAGAACAAGCTCTTGTGCAATTTATGCGAACTCATAAAAGTATTCGTGTCAGCTATGAACTGCGAGAATAATATCGCTACACTCGACTGGTACTAGAGGACGGAAATAATGAAAAATATTGTATATAGCAGGTGTGTGACCTGTTATCAGTATTGGAACTGATAAGAATACGCGGATGGAGGCTATTCGTGTTTAGCAACTTGTATGGCGGCTATACAAGTAGGTATAACCTTCATTTGAATATAAACAAACGTTGTACATTCTGTTGAAACTAGCTTATTATTGTTATAAATTTTGTAGTATAACAAATACGAACTGGGAAATAAAAATATCCGCTAAGGTTTATAATAAACTATACTGACGATTGAGAAAAACTTTCCTTAGTGTGTTTATTTGAAGAATATTTTAATACTATATATATAGAATATATACAACCTTCTTTAAGGGGTTACAATTAATATTTTCAAAAAAAAAAAATTTTTATTTCATTTCCGTAATGTATATATATTTAACTATACATACGCAGAAATTTACAAGTAAATCCGGCGATTATTTTCTAAGTTATAATTGTGCTTTTGAAACTTTAAATGTGTTTTCCTGAAAACTGTGTTTCTAAAATCGGTAACCAAGATTTCTCTGAAACGGCTGAACCAATCAGTCTCAAATTTCAACACAAGTTTCTTAAGTATATTTTTTAGTAATTAATCGAAGGTTTCTTCTCACCGATAAATATTTTTTTTTTATATAAACAATTTAAGGCCAAAATTTTGGTCAAAAATCGATTCCTTATTTGAGAAGCCGCCATTTTTTCAAAAAAAAAATTATTTTGCTTATTCCTTCGATTAATTACTAGATTATACATTACTTTAACGAAATCCATTTGGTTTTTACTTTTTAAATGATTCAGTCCAGAGATATCGTAGTCACTGGAAGACGCCTGCTTTGAGAGATGCTCCGGGTGATCAGGTATAATAGATAGCAGCTTTAAAATTATTATTTACAAGTTCAAATACAGGTAAAAGTAACCATAATATGTGTACAAATTTTTACATTAAAACATTTAAAAGTCTTCTCAGGAATAATTCTTAAAAAATCGCTTTCTTTGGGCCTAATAACTGCATATTCCAATCAAGATAAAAATGGAACCGATTTTGGCAAGTGCGGGGTTTAAAGAAAAACATAATATTGTCAAATATAATTGCAGTTAAATGCAAATTATGGTTAAGCTTTTATTCACCAATAATAATTACAATCGAATATCATACTAGTCCAATTTATGATGAATGACGTCAGAAAAAAGTTTCAAAATAAGGTTGTTTATATTCCGTATTATACTGATATATTCGATAATCTTTATCGATCAGAAATTGAAATGGGATTAAGTAGAGTTCAGTTACTCACGTATCTGTAACGGAACCAAATGTGTATGGTAATGTAACACCAATTAAATAAGGAAGACAAATGACAAATGGTTAGAATGGACAGGAACAGACGACGAGTGATGAATGACGACTGACATAGTGATTGAATTACAAAAATGGAGTTTCCAATGTCAAGCACTCTTGAATTCATTGAACTTAATAGTATTATGTTATAAATATGTATACTTCTTATACTACTACAGCGCAATAATGTTATACTGGAGGATTATGCAGTGGCGGATTTCATTCGGTGAGGGCCTAGGCTTACTACAAATTTGGTCAACTAAAAAAATTATAGAAAAAGTCGCAAAATTGTCATCAATTGTCATCCGAGATGCTACTAACAAAATCACTTGTTATTAAACGCGTTTAGGCGTGACTAGTTCTGAATAGGTTTTGAATATCATCCTCATTTGAGCCTAAACATCGTAATTTGTCCGATAACTGCCACATGTAGGTCAAAAGGAGGAGCAAAAATACTATTTTAGGTCGTCAATAGGGTCAAAATTTCGACTCGAGCGATATTGGAAAGAAGTTAAGAAATAGTAAGTGAGTAAGTAAACAACTCAATTTGAAGCAAGGAAAACTACCTAATTGAAACAACAACAACAACATTGACGACCGTGAACTAATATTTTGATATCGATTAGTAAATCATAACAAAATTCAAACGGATATTAAAATATTTTAAATAATAGTCTTCAACTAATATGCATATAATTTGTAGTTAATGACAGCCCGCAGGACGCATTACGATAAAATTATGAATAATAAATATAATGGATAACGGTATTCGTAATTTGATATATTTATGTACACGTATCAAATAAAAAACGTAATTATTTCAAGGTTAAAACAGTTGCATTGCAAATTGTAGAATAGAAGCTATTTAATAAATGCATAATATCATGCAATTATCGACGCTGGATGTCTGTAGTTGATAGACGCACCGCTAGAGGGCAACAATGTAGTCTGATATCGTTCTAATAGAAAATTAATTAACCAATAAAAAAAGTAGACTAAAAAATAACACCGGATTATGGAATGTAAATTATTTCCTGTTTTTGTAGTTAAATTCATAAATACTTCAAATTCAAGAGCGAATTTTGTAATAAATTCTTAAATAGAGAATTCATATACTATGAACATATTTAATAAACGTTTGCCGCAAAACAAATATTTACAAATAACTGTGTGTTTGTAAACATTTGTCAATGATACGTGTTAGAATATTGTATCAACTAAGAATGCATAAACTGCGTTTCGGCTAAGAAAACACGTTGACCTACTTACTTTAATCGGAAAATTGACAAATGTTAACTGACGCATGTGTTCAAGGGCTTAGAGGACAACCAGTAGCCTAGAGTATTTATGCTTGAAGCTAGACTGCTCGATCTATGGGTTCGCTCCGCTGACCAGCGTTATCTTTTCTGGGTTTTATTTTTATCAAAGGTAATATTATCATGTGCTTTCATATTCAAATCTCGTAGGCAACGGTGTTGTTCACATATATGAGGTAAATACATCGCAAATACTGCCAACATTATAGGACGTCGTTGGTAATAGACTCGGCATCGGAATTTGGCAGAAGCTAAATATATTAAAAAATTAAAAAAGTTTACATTTAACATTACAATTTTTAGGTTATTTTAATGTCAGATTATTGTTTTACATAAATCCACGTTTCCTGACGTAACTATAACTTCTTAAGCAAGATTATATAATGTTATATAACATATATATAGAATATGCATATATTACTATAATAGAAAAAGTATATTTTGATATGAGTTATGTTTTGAATTATGTTAAATTTCGGTAAATAATAAAAAGAGACGGTTGTTAAAAAAACCCATTAATTTACTTTGGCGTAAAAGCACCAAAAGAAAGTTAAGTAACTTACACTGGAAGAAATTAAATCTATTTCAAATTGACACTGGATAGAATGAAATCTTAAATTTTGTCATCCTCTCTCACCATATAAACTTTTCTAATTTTATCTCACCTTTATATCTTGCCTTTAAACCTGGTTGAATGATATACAGACATAAGTGTCATTTCAAAAGGTCAAAGACCACAACTACAAACAATGATGTTTCACACATGTCGTTAACGACTTAAGAAAGTTGTAAATCTTGTCTCAAATATTCAAATAAGATTGATATTAGTTTAATACACTTGTTTATGATCTAAATCAGTGATTGTCAACTAAAAGTGTACGGGCTAAAAGAAATATATGTAAATTAATATACAAAACGAACATGTAGTCAATATAAATAAGGTTATCATTCCTATTTGCATAGTTGGCGAGATGTTATAAAAGTAACTGAAGCGACAAAGTACCCAGGACCGACAATCTCAATGATTATGCGTTATTTGTATGAATACCAAAACAACAAAAATAAAATCGAACATAACCTATAAATCAAAATACATTTTTACAAACTCTGACACTTGTCCGTTACCTATCTCTTTGTGTTTGTATTGGCAGTGTACCAACTAAAGAAATACAAACTACAAGCAGGTTAACACCAAGTAATTCTGTAGTACAGTGAGTTCTGTCACTAATTTCTCTTTAATTGATTTCTGCATATAGTTAGTTATACTATTTGCCGTTGGCGCTCCTTAAAATATTTCCGATATGTTTTCATAATACTGAACAGAACTGAACTAATAGTTGCTTTGGGGCATTTATTCGCGATTTGTAATTTACATTTATGTATGGGAATTATATTACTTGAGTAGGTTACGGTCAAACTCATGAACACACTCGTAAATTTGAAATCATTACTGTCTTATATCTAGCATGTGGTACGCTAATTTAATCCTATTGATCACGTAAAATTAGATATATACAAGTATATTTTATTAAAACATTCTTTTGCCAATTACTAAAAATTTACATACTATAGAATTGAGTTTAATGTGAAAATAAAAACTGTTCTTTCTTTGAAGATAATATAAATAGGCTCATTTTTTAGTGTTCGTATATCTTTTTTGTAATCTTTATATATTGACGTTTTTTTTTAAATATCAAAAAGTTAACGCAGTTTGTCAGATAATTTAGCTGTGCATAAGACGTCACAGAAGAAATAAATAATCGAGATTATTTTTGCTTTTTAATATGAATACTTAATGAATACACAATCCAGCTACACAATAACAATAAATGACGTATCACACACATACTAATACGCGTCTCTGTTATATTAAAAAGGCAAACCTTTGGACGTGACGTACAATGCATTGGAATGTTATATAACGTTAAATCCCTTTAATAATTAAAGAGACAAAATAACTTTTTTAATTGTTAATATCTCCTAAAATATAGGAAGTTATAAAAAAATTAATCGACATTTGAGGTTCTGGCAAGCAACTTTATCAATATATAGTACAGAGTGATAGAAATTAAGTCATGGAGCAAAGCCTCTTTCCTTTAATATTAAAGCCTATTACTTTACAATAATACATGCTGATGTTATGTTTAGGCTGGGCTCATATTGGAACCGTATATGCGCGTATTTTTGCCGCACTATTATGTGTGTCCTTCTCTGATCTTGTGAATCTGAAAAGGACCGACATAGTCGCGCAGTAAACATTTTGGAGTCACTTTGACATCATATTAAAGATGCGTCATGATTTTTTTGTCATAAAAGAGTTCATTTATAGTTCAGTTTTCATATAAAATGTCTACTTTATCGGTTACAGATGGCGAAATTACTCCACCTGTCGGAATACAAATGAAGATAAAGTTGATGCGAACTATAATTGAAGTGAAATAGTGAGAGAAACGTCACTAAATAGGGCACTTCACCAAATTGTTTACTGGGCGGCAAAGAATCACGTGTCAAGCATACAAACATTTCAAACATACATTCCAAAATGATTGCAGTATTATACAGGTCAGTTTTGGTCAAATTTGGCCTTCACGACGAATATTTAAAAAAAAATTGTAGGTTATCCTAAGATGAAGAAGATTCGGAGATAAACTAAGAGCACCAATATCTTGCCCCTTGCTCCTGCCATATCACCCCCACTACAGACCATTTTATAATTAAAGATATATATTCAATATTCATCATAACCTCCAAAATATTAATAAAAAAGCCTGCTAATCATAATTTGATGTTAATGGCGATATCTCGTTGACTTGACGTAACTTGGTTACTACGTAGGAGTGTACAGTAGAACATACTTCGCGCTCATTTGCTCAATTTAAGTACACTTGTTCGAAATTTTATTTAAAAAAAATTATCGAGGTCAACAGGTTTGTAAGATATCTGTATTCTGTATGTATTGCCGTTGCCGATGGCGCTGGCTCTCTTGTTGTTGAATCTTAAGTCTTGACAGAAAGATATGTACCACAGCATCCACATCCACGTATCAACGCAAACGCATGATATGGTCTCGAAGATGAGATGTAACAAGTAGTACAGGTTAATTGTAAAGTGAGGATTCTTGTGCAGGTACATATGTATGCATGATTTTTAAATTGGGACTGGGTAAAACTATCTATTGCGATTACAAATATCTAATTATTTGGATGTGGACGTTAATATTTCTTAATTATTAAGATATTCATTAAAATATTATGTACCTCATAAGACTTCTGCAGTGTACTATATCTTGTAGCTTAGTGGCAAAACATTTTCTTCACTTGCACACAAATCAAATGCGGTGGTGATACTGCATGTGGTCAAACTGATTAAACTGAAGTGAAAATATTTAAGGCGCCAACTTTTAAACTAAAATAATTGCTTATATTAGTTTTATATAATATTATGGAAGATATTGACAATTAAAGAATCAGCCAATCAAATCTATAAAATGCATAGCATATGTAAAATGAAATAAAAAATAAGTATATATATCTCAAAACGGATAGTGCATAACTTTCAACTAAGTTTCAAAACACCCAGAAAAAAAACACGAACTACCAAATAATTCACATATTACAAGAGAAACAGGATTTTATGAAACATAACTTTATCGCCATACTGTAATCCTTATTTAGGTATAAGTAGCAACGTCTCGACGTATGATTTATAGATATAGTAATGACATACGTTACAGAAGATTTTGCATTAGGTGAAAGAACATGAAGATATCATTACACTATTTACATTATACAACGTATGTTGGTTCTTAATTAAATAAAATGGTGTAGGCACACAGCCACCGGCCGATAGCCATGTAGCGGGTCGGAATGCTGAAGGCCTCCAGCAGTTCGGACAACGTGATGGTGCTCTGTGCCAGAGACCTCGGATCTCGGACTCTTGGGGAATTCGAGTAGGTCGCAACTCGCAATGAAGTCGACTTATCGCATGGTTTAAGGATCAACATTCTTTTATCATACTAATTGATGAAGACAATCATACAAGAAATAGGATTTGATAAGTTCACGGGACTTATTTAGCTTTAAGAGGACGTTAGAATCAACCAATTTCTATGAACCTTTTTTTGTGGCTCTAAAAAAGTTTATTTATTATTTTATTTAAATGTTTTTACCATTTGGCACTACATTCTTGTGCCTTAACTCATTTATTTACGTATCATTGTGCTTAATTCAATTTTGATCCTTATTATATCTAAACATTCTCACCCCTTCCGAAAGAAAAATAAAATTATCCTTATAAAAATAAAAACAAAATTGCTACTGAAACTGCTGCGCTCCTCCTGCTACTTTCCCTCCTGTTTCTACTCTGCCATCCTTCTCTTTCCTCGTTCCTTTTCTCTATCTCCACTATCCACCTGTTCCCTTCACCTTAAAAATTACTACCTTAAAAAAGTTTATAAATTCGTCTGTCGTCAATGGGTCACTTCACCAGATTTAGAAAGATATTTTTCAGAAAGAAAACTATGTTTAACAATTTGGTATTGTCCCTTTGAGGAATACAAATTTTGCATTTATACTTTCACTTATTTTTGGAAAGTGTTAAAATCGAACGGAATGATATTATTTCGTCAAAATTTCAAAAGTTGAAATACAGATTTTTTCGATATAATAATGTATTGATACTTTTACGAAATTTGCGAATTTTGATTTATGCAAAACAACTCCAATATACTCTACCGAAAAGTGCAGTGCTTCTTTCGCATTTTTAACGGTTTACCGATTTCTCTTTAGGTCTTTCAATATCCAGAAATACTTCTCAGTTTAATTTTTAACAAGTTGGCAACCGATATATGATTCAGTATTGATACTTTTACGAAATTTGCGAGTTTTGATTTATGCAAAACAACTCCAATATACTCTGCCGAAAAACGCTGTGCTTTTGTCGTATTTTTAACGGTTTACCAATTTCTCTTTAGGTCTTTCAATATCCAGAAATAGTTGCCAGTTTAATTTTTAACAAGTTGGCAACCGATATATGATTCAGCGACATAACCTATAAATTGATCGTGATCGTTGTTCATCTTCGATTTGCGTCGATAACTCCAATTGATTTACATGTGCATTTAACACGATTGGAATTTTAGAAACGATGATTTTAACGGTACAACCAGATAATCATTTGTTATTTTAATTATTTCGTTTAACTAAAAATGTTTAATGTATAATTAAAACGCATGTATTTCATTTACAGACTGACCTCAAATAACATATATTATTATTAATATAACAGACAGGATTTCAACCGGACTATCTTGTATGTATGTACTTGTATTTAGGCTGTTTGTCCGGTTCACGGTTATACCGGACGTTCAAGTATATATTGGATAAATTTCGAAATTTAATTTGGTTGTTTACTTAATCTGAAATTTTATAAAATCCTAACATTTTTTGAATTTGTATTGAAATATAATTTAATATATGAATATTGGCATTTTTATTTTCTACAATATCTAAAAGTTAGCGGAGACTATTTGGAATTTGAATTTCTGTTTTGCAACTTGTGTTAGTTTTGCGCATGACGTCACAGAAGAAATAATTAATGGAGAACTCCGTTTTGAACTTTTGTGTATAAAAGATTGTGTAGTATTAGGCCATCCGCACATGGGTCGACTGATTGCAAACGCGAGCCCCGAATCTGCCCGAACCGAATGAGAATGCAACATTGTTGTTAGTGAGAGAACGCACGTGTATACGAGTGAGAGAATACACACGACACTAACGAAACTAAGCTGATTTCAAATTGGTTTTGAGCGACAGTGTTTCTTGGTCGCAGGGCAATTACGTTGCATGCTTTTGATGGTGACATCATGAGCAGAGATGTGCACAAATACTTTTCAAAAGTATTTAAATACATAAATACATACAAATATCTCATAATACGACACAATAAAAACCCCTATTATGCTATTGTTATGAATTCTATAGTCACGAAACACGCCTGGACATGGTTCGTTTTTCGTTTTCGTTGGAAACTTCGTTCGCGGTTAGTTTGCAATCAGACGACCCGTGTGATTGTAGCCACAACTGAACTTGAAGAGTTGAATTTTCTAGAAAATTGTCTTCGGTGCTCGAGAAATATTTCGAATTACATATGTAATATTATTCAAATACATTCTACCGTAACTTGTATCAAAACATAACCTGAAAAAGACCATTTTAGAAAAATCTCTTATAAAATACATATAAACTCATGTCTATACAATGATACATATAAAAAGATCGTTAATTATAACAGTACTGAATTAGTTCGACTTTATAAAAGTCTAGACAAATTACAAACACATGTTTAACCATTGATTACAGTTTTCTGCTTTATCATTTAAACCGCATTAGACCATATGCATATTCTAAAGCAGTTCCGTTATTTTTTGTGTTTTGCTCATAAATTAACCCAGTATTTGAAAGTGTTTGGCTAGTCACCGGACATACGTTGTTACCTGTACCATCGTTCTCATAGTTAACATATTCCATATAACACACTGACTGACATACACTATGAATAATTTGAATTTTTTTTAGGTTAAAGTGATTAACCTCAAACTTACAAAAAAGTGAGAATTTTTAAAATATCGCACCAGATGATGTTTGTTGATTATAGATGATTATGGTAATTTTAATTTTAAATATTGTCAATAATTTGCTACACACCCATAAAAGAATTTATGGAAATTAAATTCTTTATGGTTTTATTTAGGTATTTATTTATGTTTATTATTTATGTACAGTGTTAATGAACACATACCTATAATATTTCCATTTCCGATATAAATTTTATTGTCATTTGATGCAAAGCGAGATTCTTTGACTTTATTGACAATTACTTTGGAGTGTAAACAAATTCCCTACAGTTTTAATAGCAAATTTTAAGGTTATATAAAAATATTGTTGCGAGATGCAATTTCAATAATTTGTATGTGTCAAACATGCAAGCAATCATCACTTGTTGCAACACTTTTGTACATACTCGCAGTTTATTCATGAATAAAGCTAAGAAGGAATTCAGCTAAGTATCAACAATGTTGCCAGAGATAGAGAATTAAAATAATTTATGGAATTTTAATTATTATCAAATAATGGACTAATTGTCGATGTGTTATTTTGTGAAGTAGATTCTAATGGTAACACCATTGACCAAGGCAGATTTCGTACATATTGCTCTGGAGTTTTACACAACTTAAATTGAAGTCTGTGACAAATTTACACTAGATACAATAAAATCTAATGTTGGCCATGAGTTATATATTCAAACTACACGTTTCTCAAAATAATTTATAAATAATATGTAAATTACAAATAATAGAATAGAATTGGTGTCATAAAATTTGGTACAAAGAATAATTATAAAAGAATGACAATTAAATAAATTTAGATGAAAATCATATTGACTTTCAAATAACCTTGACTTTTTAAGATTTAATGTGAGAGTCATACGTAAAGGTATATTGTGAATATCAACGGTGTTCAAGATGAGGTCCGTGGTGATTATTTGTTTTAATCATTTTAAAGAGTTTACCCTAGGTAGTAAATGAACTTTGGAATTTGCTTATGGCACCTACCAATTGAGAGACTTGCATTGTAAGACAATTAATTCTAAATTCTGTTCTACTACATTCAGATTAAAAACAGTTCTTCGTTTCTGCTTTCATTAAAAAATACATTTCTGTTTTCGTATATCATAATAGAAAACTTTTTTTGTTCTACTATTGGAAAGAAGTATAAAGAATATTTTTTATTTTGAAACTGTGTTCTCTTGCCCTCTTTGGAATGGCACTATTTTTTTGTAATTATTACTCTAGGAACATAAATTATTTACAAATTAAACTCCTCAGCAAATTTTGAATTTCGGAAATTTTTTTAAATATTAAAATGGGAAATTTTGATTTCCGATTTCGGAATTAATTTCACCATAGAAGAATATATGAGGGTCAATACAATTGATATTTTCGGGGCGCCTGAAAAATTTTCGCATCCACTAATAATTTAGTAAGTTGGCGGTAAATGACCTTTTTATATCTTACGCTAAATTAAAATATATCTAGTCAGAATTTTTTGAGTTGAGGAAACGTGTGAGTTCTTTTAAATTATTCCATGAAATTGCGCATTTAGTCCGGGAAACGGGAAATACACAAAAACACAAATTCCCACAAGGAACTTTTAAATACAGTTTAACTTTGGACCTATATTGAATGTTCTCATGTGTAATTGCTAACCTAAATAACTATTTTAACCCAGTAAATATGATTTGCAGATTTGAATATTTAAGTATCTAGATATTGCATAAATAAATATAAATAAGTGAATTAAGTTAACTAGCGAATCATTTGCCGTAAAGTGTACTGGTAAATATGATGTTGCCGTACGGAATGCGGTCGTGGGAGACTGCCTGTTTAGTTAGTCGTCATACCGACCGTTAAAATACTAGGCTCAATTCATTTATAAAATTACATATTATAACATTTATATTTTATAACAATCAGCAAACAACCGTGGTTACTGGTTAGGTCAGCGGTTTAGAAAGCAAAACGACGCACACACACTCATAACCTAAAATATAAAATATAAACATATATACTGAGAGACAGAGATGGCGATAGATACTGCTTATGTTGTTCACTTCAGACGGTTCATTATAATGAGATATTTTTATTACTTGTTCCGCTGCTCTTTACAGTATTAAGATCGTAGAACTAGCTAACTATTTTAACGTAGAGATGATGAATAATGCATTAGATGTGGCTCACTTAATTTGGGAGTGTCGGTTGGTATTTCACCGCCTAAAGCATGAGATTTAATACTGATATCTTTTTTTGTATGAATTAATAAAAGAAATTATCCAATTGTTGTCAATTTTGCATACATACCGCAGAAAATAACTCTCCTCCGCCAAAGAGAACGGGCTATTTTTTATGTCAAAACAACCTGTACCACTTAAACTACTGCGTCAACTGTAAGTCAGTCTTAACTGGATAAAAATCGCGATATTATAGAAGATTTTATCAATTATAATCAATGTATTTGGCGTTTTTATTTTAAAACATATCTAAATGTTGACGGAGATATAGCAATTAACAATTCCAAGTGTAGTTTTAGTGCTACAGATGTCGGCCATATTTATGACGTAACATGTCTGTACTATTAAGGGTAGGTGAGTTATTTTTTCTATGGATAAGAGCTCCGTGTTCAATAAGCTATCTCTTTTACGCTCTCTTGTATAAAACAGATAGCAACATAGCAGACGTGATGTAACCTGTCTTGGAATATTCTATAACGTCGAATCCCTTTAATAATTAAAGGGACAAAATGACTTTTCTAATTGTTAACATCTCCTAACATATAAGGTTTTATGACATTTGAGGTTTTAGTAACCAACTTTATCAATATATAGTACAGTTTTATAGAAATTAAGACATAGCGTCCACATTTATTTCTCGCTATCTATTGTGGCTTTTAAATTTTCTTTTCACAATCAAAAGTTTGAAAAATGTAGTTAGAAACTGTATCGTTGAAACCCACGGTGTAAAAACTACACCGATACTGTAATCAAAACGAATTAAAACTTTTAATATTCTACCGCAAGATGTCTCATCAATTGATTTGACTCAGTGTATGATTTATTATTATAAATGCAATAAAATAAACGTTCGATTAAAGGAACTATCTTATCCATTCACATAAAACACCGGTAGTTTTGATATTAAATTTGTTTTTAAAAAAAAATTATAGCCTTGTAAATATGATAATAAAAATGTATTTAAAAAAAAACATAATCAACGGCTGACACTTAATGGAAATAAAAATAATGACATAAACCAATGTTTATAAATAGCTTTACACAAATATTAGGTAATTTCAGCAAACACATTTTAATAAAAATGTTTTGTAATGTAAAAAAAAACTGTATTTTGCTGGTGAAGATCCGATTGTTCATGGTCGGTACAGCGCAGTGGTTATGATGTGATGAAGATGGTGATTTAAATGTCGCGATGAGCTCATCAGGGTTCATCGGAATCAGCGGCTGAATAAAACAAAATGAAGAAAGGTAGACTCGTGCTTATACCATATACCTTTCATAAAGTCATTGATGTGGATCAGGGGTTAACAACTATTCTTCTGCAAGAGTTTTACATATTTATTTTACATATACGCTACCTAGTAGCACTGCTAAGGTAAGTGTCAACAGGAAATATATGAAAAATCGTACAAGAAGACTTTAAGCAAAATTATTAATGTTTAGTGTCTTAAGGGATTATATAAAGTTAATATTTTCAAAAAAATATATTGTTTTTTATTTCATTTTCGTAATAATTTCGTAAACACATACAGAAAATTTCAAGTAAATCCGGCGATTATTTTTGAAGTTGTGTAAGTTGAAAAAAGTGCTTTTGAAACTTTAAAAGCGTCAAAATGGTGTTTTAAAAAACGGTGACCAAGTTTACTCGGAAACAGCTAAACCGATCAGTCTCAAATTTTAACACGAGCTTCTTAAGTATATTTTTAAGAAATTAATCGAAGGTTTTATCTCACCGATAATTTTTTTTTATAAGCAATGTAAGGTCAAAAATTGGGTTAAAAATCGATTATTTTTTTTGAGAAATTAGAGATTAATTTAACGAAATCCGTTTGGTTTTTTTATTTTAGATGATCCAGTCTAAAAATATAGTGGTCACCGCAAGATGCCTTTTTTGAGAGGAGCTCCTGGTGATCAGCTATAGCAGGTTCCCAATTATTATTTTTGCAAATATAAAAATATTTAAATACTATTAAAAGTTGCCATAACATGTGTACAAATTTTTACATTAATACAATTAATATTCTTCTCAGGAACTAATAACTGTATATAACCCCTAAATATTTCCAATTGTCTAACACAAATTATTACACAAAGTTTAGATTTTAAATTAAATTAGAATGTCCAAATAAAATAAAGCGCCATTTTCTTGTAGTAATAACTTATAATATAATAAATATGAAAAAATTCAAACTGAATGCATTTTCATATACGTATAAATAATAAACACGCGGATAAAAGGTTTGTACGCCATCATGCAACATCTCCGGAAAGATAGAGATATGAGAAAAACAGACAGAGAATATCCTTGAGTATAATTCAACATCTGTAAGATTCATTTATAAAAAATTAATATTAATCAAAGATTGATAATATCTATAATCAAAATAGTTAGTTAAATATTTGATGGACAAAAAATTGACAGAAGAATGTTTTAGATGACGTAGGCTTTATAGAAATTAATAAGAGATTTGTTGTTGTTTTTAGTTGTTTAGTAATGAATCTACTTGAGTTGTTGCGCGAGAATGCGAGGCCCCGGGCGGTTGCCCTGTTTGCCACCCCCTAAGGCCGCCTCTGAAACTGTGTATTATTAAACGAGTAAGGGTTGTCCAATGCGGTTGCGATTTTGTTTTGAAATTTATTACTAAATAAACTTAAAATTAATTAATAAAACGTGATGAAAACTGAGCTTAATTAAAGAATAAATTTACCTCCGGCTATAATAATGATCTATTTAATTTATAGACACTTTAATTTAGCAAGAATGCTAATTACTAATATGGCGATCTCCAACTACGTCTGAATTAATTAAGTTACTAGTGACGAGTATCAATAAAAAAAGCAGCTCAGATTTTTTGACGTTATCTTTAAACTAAATTTAAGATCGCTAGATTGGTGGCACTGGTACATAACATGCTCATACAATTTAAACACGCTTGCTTGCCTTTAAATGTTTTATGCAAATTAGATAGATTTTATGTTTACTTTTATTTATATATTTCTGTGTATATACACACAGCTTCTAATACTGACTAACGGGATTCAACATTGTACACATTCCAAATGCATGTGACATCACAACCGCTGCCAACCTTACAGCTCATAAATCTGTGCTATATGTATTTATATATCAAAATATCAAATATTATTTACAGCTATTTCAAGGAACAATAAAATTCCAATATTATGTCTGCCTTAGCAGGGTTAAATAAAATAAAAACTTATTATTCTTTGACTTGACGTGATATTTCGACTACCAACAGCTACAAAACAATACCACAGCACTTCACGTCATACAAATATGGTAATATTTCTAGCGCTAAAATTACAATTCAAATTATTAATTGCTATATCTCCGTCAACATTTAGATATTTAATCAATTTCAATAAACAATTGAAAAATCGACCACTAGAAAATGAGGACACAAGCCCATTGGAAGCGTATATTTTTTTAAATTTAGTAAAAATTAAAAAGTAAAAGAAGAAATATTATAGCTAATTTAAATTAGAAAAGAACTAAAGGTACACTACAAAAAAGATACTGTTTGCATTTATTGAATATTTAAAACACTCTAGCATAAAAAAATTCTATCTTATGCCAGCTGTTAGCTTATTATCCAAATGTATCTTTAATTAAATTCATTTCTCATGATATTATTATATAAAATTTGAGAAGCGTAATCTAAAACATGTTAATTTTATAAATAAACATAGCTAAATATCAAAGTACATATACGGTTGCCTTCTAAAACCACAAAGTGTTGTGCATACTCCGTACTTTGTACTGGTACTTTCACAAGATGACATATTCATACATGTATTCTGCAACAAACCAAATGTCCTTGTCCTTTCAAATGTTTGATGTAGTGATGGCCAACTCATATTGAACAAGGGCTCATTTACTTTACTAAAAAACAGTCAACATATAGAAGAATAATTCACACTATTAATAAGTAAACCACCGTACTTCTACAAGAAACATAACCTCAATAAGTAAACGAAACCAATTTGAAATGAATAACCTTTTTCTATCACTATCGTTACATCAGGATGGTGCAACCAGTAAATCAAAACGAAGTCATTTATCAACACATTTCTTAAGTCGAATCGTTATTCCGATCATTTAATTTTTAGCCTGTGGTGACATTTTTAAAAAATCCTACGCTCTATTGTATCCCCGCTAAAAATAACTTTTTATTAGTATAAGATATTTCTAAGTCTTTCGCATTTATTTTATGACAATTAAATATAACAGAATTTAGGTAAAAAATAATACGTTATAACTTAGGTAAAAAATACTTTATACTGTAGGTAAAAAATAATACGTTAAATAATACTTGAGTTTACGTTTTGTGTGTATATTTAATGGGTTTGTGTCCTATGTCTTAATTTCTATAAAATTGTACTTTATATTGATAAAGTTATTTACTAGAAGCTCAAATGCACAAATATTTTTTAATAATTCCTTATATGTTAGGAGATATTAATAATTAAAAAAGTTATTTTGTCTCTTTTATTATTAAAAGGATTCAACGTTATAGAACATTCCAAAACATGTGACATAACGTACGCTAAGTTGTTATTTCTTTTATACAACAGAGCGTATAAGATATAGCATATTTAACACAGAACTCTTATCCATAGAAAAAATAAGTGACCTACCCTTGATAGTATAGACAGGTTACGTCATAAATATGGTGTACACCTGTAGCGCTAAAACTACAATTCGAATTTTTAATTGCTATATCTCCGTCAACATTTAGATATTTATTAAAATAAAAACACCAATATACATTTATTAACATCAATTTCAATCAACAATTGAAAAATCCACCACTAAAAAATGAGTACACAAGCATATTTTAACGACTGCTTGTAATATAACAAATAAATTGAAGAATCAGCAAGCTGAAGATTTCTTGTTGCTGTAAGCTGACAAGAACCGCAGCTTAACAACTACTGGATACTGATTTCAGTTTTTCTATATATAAATATGTCATTATATTTATGCATAGGATATTAAAACATTATTTTCTATAGAGATCTCAAGAAGTTAAATGTCGTTATATATTCGATAGGTTAAAAATCTATTTCCTCATGTTATGTAAATACAATCTTTATATCCAATGAGAATTCGCAACTCTTTTTGTTACATCATTAAAAAGAACGTATCTAAATTATGCTTATTAAGTAAATATGCTGGTTTCTTATTTTACGAGTCCCCGAATTCCAGGTTTTTCTTTCCAGTACCTCATTCTAGAATCCTTCATTCTTTTTTTCTCTTTTTTCTTTAAATGTTTATCGTTTCTACTCGCTTTGCGCTCGCTCCATATTCACTTTATTTCTTCCATTTACATCCATCCAATTTTATCTCATCCCTTCCCTTTTCTCTCACCTTTTTTTATTTTAGTTTTTAATAGAGAGACTACATATATATCCATATGTTTGCTTCTCTGATTATAATATTTATATAACATTATATATTTACTTTACACATAATCTCTAGTCAAGCTAATTAGTGTTTCATGAACACAAAATGAAATTCTAATCAGCTGTATACGTTTTCATTATAAAATTTGTAATGCGCAATAAAAAAATCAAACAAAAAATCGTTAGATCTGTTTCGTAGTTTGTTTGCCTGGGCGGTGTCAATATCTAGTCCACAGTATATAAAATTTAATGAAAATTATTTTATGATGTTTTCTGTTGTCTCTCTTAAATTATATTATAACTATGTCGTCTTATTTAATTATGTTTAAATTTTTAGTTTTTCGGTGAAATTTTTAAAGAAAAGATATATTACTTGGTTGGTGATTTAACATAGATACAATATATTAAGGTAAATGTTTCAGCGAGTTCTTTGATTTCTGAGAGAAATGATCCAGGGTTAACTGTCTTCTAACTATTGCGATAACTATATGATATATTTGAATATATGTTTCTCATAAAACCATAACAACACCCTAGTACTATATCACATAGTAATTTTGCCTGTATATTTCTCAGTGTATGAGTACAGCAACCGGCCCTTAGACTAATCAGACTGAAATTTCGAAAGAACCCTTTTTTATGTAATGTGACAGATGCTCACTCCTACCAACCACTACCTCCTATGATGTTGACGGTTTATGTTGTGTCGTGGTCAAATATATGTAATTGGGAAAATGGACCGTCATTAAATAAATTTAAAAAATAACATAAAATTAAGTTTCTATTTTCTTTTTATATTTTTGTGCAATTTCAAACTAATATATTTCAATGAAGACGACATATACGATAATGCATTGTCATTTTTGTAAAGTGTTCCGCTTTTTATCTTTATGCATTAGGACTCAAGTAAAAACTCTAGATACAACTGTCCAGATATACCAGATACATCCAAATGTAGTTGTTATATCAATGCTACTTACATATACTATACTTTCGCGTTTATTGTGCAGTTATTACAATAACAGTGTGATTTTTTGCGTGAGATTAATTATTTTGTAATAGTAGGTCAATACTGGCCTTGCAAAACACAAACTCCATATAACAGATTCTATGTTTTCAGAAATATATAATTATTTTTATCATTAGATAACGCGTTGTTTTATAAAAATGATTGTATATATATACAGGTCGGTTCAGTCAGATTTCATTGCATTACACGGTACACACGCTAGATGTGGTAACAATTATAAATTATGATTTGTTTTGTTGGCCAACAACAATTATTTTATTGTCGTAACGTCAATTGTTGCGTAATGAAACAGTGATTGTATCTGCGGTTTATGTTAAAATATTATTATAATTATGATTTAATTAACTAAATATGTATTTTAAATATACCGCCGTCGGTGACACGACTAATAATAAAAATATATATTTTTTAAATGGCATCAAGAAAGTTGTAACAAGATACAAAAATTGAATTTATGTGAGAGTAAAAATTCGAAACAAAAAATCTAATTCTAACTAGTAAAAGAAGCTTGACCAGACTAATCTTTAACAAATATGTTAATAGACGTTGGATAGAATAATTCTAAAAGCCTTCAAAAGGGTTATCACTTGAAAGTTATGAAAATTTATAATGAGTAGAAACACAAAACATGAATGTTAAATTACATTCATGTAATATTTTACTTAACCGAAACCTAGTAACCCAGTAAACAATTTGGTGAAGTGCCCTATTTAGTGACGTTTCTATCACTATTTCTCTTCAATTATAGTTCGCATCTACTTTATCTTCATTTGTATTCCGACAGGTGGAGTAATTTCGCCATTTGTAGCCGATAAAGTAGACATTTTATATGAAAAAATGTGAGAAACTGAACTATAAATGAACTCTTTTATGACAAAAAAATCATGACGCATCTTCAATATGATGTCAAAGTGACTCCAAAATGTTTACTGGGAATACTTGATCTAAAACTAGACTACATTAAAAGCCTTAATCCTTAAAAGGTTTAAATAGATTATCAAACATTGTGTATCAAGTAGAATTGTTTACGTAGCAGGATAATTTAGGCAAACCTTAAATATATATAACTCTGTTTAGTAGGAATCTATAAGTTTGCAAAAAGTTCAACCATCACTTGATTATAGAAATATGCACAAGATAAACTAAAATCTAAAACAAATCTTTGGATATAATAGAGCCAATTATAACTATAACCAGTTTATAAACAAAATGTTTGAATATTAAAATTAGAAATGAGAGGCTTTCAAATTCCCCTTTTTAAATGATATTGTTATACTATAACCGATGATTCTATAGAAAATGTTACATGAGATTTAAGAATGTCGTATAAATACTTTAAAAATAAAACCCACCTGTGTCTTAAGTAAACAACAGCATATTAATATTCACACAATTAATAAAAACATAAAGTTTTGAAACCAAAAAACACACATTACTAACCGAAAAAAACAAGCACTGCACTAATTAAAACTGAATATTATTTATAAATAAACATTAATTACAACAATAAAGTATGAAAATATATCAGAGAAATGAAATCAACACAAATTATAAAATATTAATTAAATATAACATCCAGCAGAGCAAGTAGAACTTATACTGAAACCGTGAAACATTCAAGTAAGCAAAGTTTTGCGTTAAAAACAAAATAAAACAACTATCTATGGATACCAACATACGAGTGTATTCATATAAGAGAAAGAGAAAGGGATGCAGTATGTAACGTATACAGTTATTAATACGGTCAGGTGTATGATAGAGTGAGATGATGAAAATAATATGTTCTCATTCAATGTATGTCTATAAGCAAAACCGGCTTTAAGTGTCACAGTGTAGCAGTGGTCCGTGGAATGGTTTGATCACCCAGAAGAAGGTGGAATACAAGAAGTAGAAGACTTGTTCAGAAACTTATCGTTAGCTTTAAAGAGGTGAGGTACCTGTAATACTGATTCAGAAAGAAATCTTCTACATCTTATAATTGCAGTTGGACTATGAGTTGCTTGCGTTTTACCTGTCTTTTTCCTAATTACGACGATATGGAGATAGTGCTGGAAGGAGAATATTCACTAATCTAACTAGTTAAGAGTTTAAATTTTCCCTCTTTTCTATCACTAATCTGTAAAAGTACTCAGATATTTAAGTAAAGATCGTAAAAATCGTAAGCAAAATATGGAATAGTATTTTATTTTTTCGGAGACTATACTCAATACATATAAGCTGTTATATACATATACAATTACACTGTTGAGAAATATGGCAACGCCGTCGTATATAGTAAGGTATGTATTGTACATAGAAAGATACTCGCGCAAAATATAACAACATCCCAGTAAACATTTTGGAGTCACTTTGCCATCATATTGAAGATGCGTCATGATTTTTTTGTCATGAAAGAGTTCATTTATAGTTCAGTTTCTCACAGTCTTTCATATAAAATGTCTACTTTATCGGCTACAAATGGCAAAATTACTTCACCTGTCGGAATACAAATGAAGATAAAGTTGATGCGAACTATAATTGAAGTGAAATAGTGATAGAAACGTTACTAAATAGGACACTTCACCAAATCTACTTCGTATATATATACTTTAGTTTTAAGTTTAAGTTTAGTTTTAAAAAAAACTCAACTTTATACTTTAGCATCTTCTTTACTTAAAAGTTGTCAGCATTTCTAGCTACATTTCACTTATTCTTTACTTCGAGCCTATTCTTTTCCATTAACACTTAAAGAAACAAATAATAAGCAAAAAATTAAACAGCAAATCGAATTTTTTAAATTCTTCCGTGAGAAAATCAATTGTATTTAGTCACAAATTAGCTTTCCTACAAATCAATTGTATCCAGTCGTAATTGGCTTCGAAAAAATAAATTCTATAGTCACAATTGACCTTCAACGAAATAATTGTTTCTAGTCACGATTCTCTTGAGCCCTATCTTAAATTGCCTTTTTCTTTTAGCTCCCACGCGTTATATAAAATGAAATATATTTATATAGGAAAATATGATTTACCTGCAGGTAGACCAGCACGTACTTCTGGTACTTCCGCGTACTTAAGGACATGGTACACCATCCTAAAAATGGTACGTGATTGTGTGGTAATTATAAGCAATTTTTTTTACCTAATGCGGCTCTGTTTATTTAAGAAAATGTAATTATTTGTGGAGTACTACTTGCGACATCTACTGTCCAACTATCTATTCACGTCAGGCAATTGTTAAAGAAGTTTAACAGAGGGAGAAGCAGTAGCGCTTCGAATGATATTCGTTGTATCACGAATTCCGACGACATTATCCGAACGGTCAAAAATTTATATTTCTTTTGCTGGCTTCCATTTTTCATAATTTGTAAAATATCTGTAGAGTACGTTTGCATTCTTTAATCTCGTTGTTGGTTATTCTTAGATTTATAATTAAATACGTTGTTTTAGAAACCTGAAATATCCTTTGGCACATTTGTTACTTATTAATCTTTCAAATCATTTAATTTACAATGTCTGGACGTACTGGTCGACCTGCAGGTAAATAATATTTTTCTATAAATACATTTTATTTTATAATTATATGGCTTAATTAGTGTGTATATATTTTTAATATATATTTTCTTAATCAAGGTGGGAAAGCAAAGACGAAGTCCAAATCTCGTAGCAGTCGAGCAGGGCTTCAATTTCCAGTAGGAAGAACTCATAGGCACTTACGAAAAGGCAATTATGCTGAACGTATTGGTGGTGGGGCCCCGGTTTACTTGTCTGCAGTTATGGAATATTTAGCAGCAGAAGTCCTAGAATTGGCAGGAAACGCCGCAAGGGATAACAAAAAAACCAGGTAAATATAGGTTCCCGCCATTTTTATACAGCAGCTGTCTTATCGTATATAATATTACAATTAAAGTATTAACATACTACTTTTCTTTTATAAACCTATTTCAATAATTTAAATAATCAATATTGTTTTGCACATGTGTATCTATTAAAAATACGTCTGATTTAGAGGTTATGTGTTAATGGGAAGAACGTAATATTTTTTATTTTAATAATACTTTTAAAATAAACTACGCAGTATATAATTTAAGTTAATAAGATTATTTTATTTTCAGAATAATTCCGCGTCATTTGCAGTTGGCTATCAGAAATGACGAAGAATTAAGTAAGTTACTTAGTGGAGTAACTATTGCTCAAGGAGGTGTTCTTCCTAACATACAGAGTATTTTATTACCGAAGAAGACTGGCAGCGGAAAAGCAGCCACTAGTGGCAAAACTCAATCTCAAGAGTTTTAAATTGACAAAGATAAATGTTAAAACATTCCTACAAACAATAACAAACTTTGAAACCAGTTATTTATATATTTATGTTCATCCAGTCCATTCCAGTTCGTCAACAATTAAAGCTTTAGAAATAATAAACCAGAATATTTCAATTAAATAAAATGTTAGTGTTATAATAATTCTTTGAAAAAGTATTTGTTTTATATATATTTTGTTTTGTGTTTGGAACAGCAGTTTAGATTGTTTGTTATACCAAATTATTGTAATTTTAGAAAATAAAGATAATATTTCTGTAAAGTTATTTTTTAAAATAAACTGTTTTACTATATTATTTGTGTTTTATATACATGTAAACTGCCAGCACCATTTACTTTGATGCACTTAAAAACATTGTTGGCGCTAGTAAAATGTGAAATTTCCAGAATTAACCCTTCAGAAGTGAAATAAATCCAAGAATGCCAGTTCAAAATATATTGTTATAAGCAAGCACCCTAATTCTGTGGAATGTTGCAGTCATAGAAGTGAATTTGTGACGATAGAATTGTATTTAGTTTTAATTTATTTTTAATGGAAAACTAATACTTCAACATCTCATACTTTTACATTTAACACAATTTATTTACAGATTTTAAAATGCCTACTTTATTTAAAATTATTACTCTATTAACTGCATCCACAATTACAATTTTTCTTGAAATGAGTACAACTAATCTTGCGGGAGAGGTAGAAAAAAGGTCATTTCAGATTGGCGTATAGTTTTTATATTTAGTTTATCTTATTTTGGCTGCTTGCGCCAGGACTTCAAAAAGTTAATGCGGCACTGTCTGTACTATTTCTCACTATTAGTATTTATAGTAATAGAAAAAGGTAAATATAAAATATTAAAGTGTTTATTTTGAATTAATTATTTAAAATAATTTTAGTTCAATAATTTATGGTATATTTATTAGATACCAGGTGGCAGTAATCTATATTTCCATACTTCTGGCCTCTATACATAAACGTACGTAAATATTCTTCATGTCAAAATTAAAATCAGTTAAAATTTTGTGGTTAAAATGGAAGTCATGGAAGTGATGGAAGTGCAGGACGAGCACGTTGCAGTTAAAATGTCTGAATATAAAGAAAAATTACAGAGTAATACTCTATTAACTTGTTTTGATCATTTGTCTGCTGATAATGAAAAAATACGTATAAATAGTGCAATGAAGTTATTGAGACATCTGTCTCAAAATTCGAATCATGATACGGTAAGTGCCATGTGTATACATAACCTCTAAGTTTGTATTTGTAATAATGTGTTAATATTATAACAAACGATTATGGAAATTATGATAAAATACACTATTAGAATAAATAATATTTTCTTTATTTTGCAGAACAAGAAGGAAGCTGAATATTCTTTAACACGACTTATTCGAGGCCTTTCATCTTCCCGAGAAACGTCCAGATCTGGTTATTATACAACTTTTGTAGGATTTTTGTCTTTACTACAAATTAAGACAATATCAATTTCTGAATTAATTCAGTTAATCAAAAAAGAGTTGCATTGCACAGGCAACGACTCCAAAAGTGTAAATATTTTTATGATCTTTATTTACATACATATACATTAACTTAAATTTTCTCTGTTATGATATTTATTACATATGCTTCAGGAAATTGGTGATTTATCATTTGGAAAAATCAATGCATGTGGTGCAATTATACACTCAAAAGTGTTTGAAAGGGCATCTCCAGATGAACAAAAATCTATTTTGGAACTGATAATCACAGCCTCCAAACAAAAGAGCTTCCTTCAATTACCGGCCTACATTTTCCTCACAAATTGTTTGATGAATGTAAGTACTTTCTTTATTATATAATAACACTATTTATGTGTCCTATTTATTTTTATATTCATAAAATTCTAGATATCTGAGGAAAGCTTTAAATCTATTTTATGGCCTGTAATGAGAGTTGAAGTTGGAAAACAATGGTCTGAGCAAAATATGGATTTGATTAGATTTATACTTGTAGCTCAAGAAAGATTTCCTAAAGTAGTAAACAACAAATTTATTAAAGAAAGCATAGGCACAACTGAGCTTCTAACAACAGATAGCGTCACGTATTTAAGTGATATGATGATGGTTTGTATACATGATGTCATAATTATTATAATTAATACTTAATTAATTAACTTATCGTTAATTTCATTATATTTTCAGCTTGTGCCTAGATTAAAAACTATAGAAAATCCATTTTACGAGATTTTTTGCAGACATATATCTAAATCAAATGTATTAGTTGAATTCTGGGGTTTAATTGACAATCATTTACAAAAACCGACAAGAAATAAAGAGATCATATCTACTACAATTTTAATACATATTCTTCAAAATATAGAAAATACAACTGTCATACCAGAGTTAATGACTGCAAAATTTATAGAGTTGCTATTGAACCGTGCAAAATTAGTAAAGAGACAAAAAAGAGATGATTTAAACATAAAAATTACATTATTATTTAAAACTCTTACAGAAAAGTTAACGAAAGGTGATGTAAAATCAAAAACAAAGCTAAAAGTTTTGAAAAAACTTATTTTATCTCCAGGAGATTTTATGTTTGAGAAAATAACTGGTTCGAAAGTGTGTCAGCACATAATTCTGAGTTTAGATGCAAGCCATATTAAAAAGTTAGCTACTATCTTACAGGAAATTATTTTAGTAACTAGAGAAAGAGAAACTGCCAGTAAACGAAAAATTTGGTTTAACAGTGAAAGACTGCACGCAGTTCATCTGCTTTCAAAGTAATATTATTTTTCAATTATAATTATTTTTATTTATGTAGTTTTTAAAAATGTGATATTTTCTAGGTTATTGAGTTTGCCACCAGTAGTTGAAGAACATGAATGGAGGTTGGAACAATTAAAATTTTTCATAAACATAAGTTTATTTTCTTCCGTGGATGGTAAAACTATTTGTCAAAAAGATGAAGGAAATGTTGGATCTGAACTTGCAGGTATTTTTCGCTACTTCATTTACTAATTTGTTATTTTTGTTTATATCAATAAAAATGTATTGTTATGTTGCAGATGCAATTAAGATTTGCTTTTATAATTCCTTAACTTACAAATTTAAGAAACTTGAGGATTTGAGAAGTATATTATCAGGTTTAGTTTCTTATATTAATGATCAAATAAAAGATGATGGATTACAACGACTTCGCTCAGAATTATCAGAAGAAATTGTTGAATCTTGGAATAATATGTATGTTTTCATTAAGAAATTAGAAAATAAAAACGTTACATCCGACAAGGAAAATGCAGTTTTACCAGTTTTCCACACATTGTTTTTAACTATGGGACTGCATTTATTTAACAGTGCAAAATTGGCTAAAAATTCTTTGTTAGAGTTACAAAGCTGTTACGATAGGCTACAAACTCCTAAAAAAAAAAAGAAACGTAGAGAATTAAAAGAGGGAGATTATGAAGCCGAAGAGCCTGAGTGGATTGAAGTAGTTGTAGATTGGTTTTTAAGTATATTGTCAAAGGAATCCAGTTTATTGAGAACAATTACCAGCTGTGTTTTCCCACATTTATGTAGTCTGTTGAATGCTACATCTATACACCAGATATTAAATGTACTAGATCCAAAAAATGAAGACAATGAAGACTATATGGACGAAAGTGATCCTGATTCAGGTAGTAGTGATGAAGAGGAAAATGAAAGTTCAAGTAATAACGAGGATGATGAAGAGGAAGCTAGTGATACGGACGACGAAGATGATTATAATAAGAATATGGATGTTGAAGAGGATTACGATGAATACGATGAGAAATTAACGGAAAAATTGAGAGTGTCAGTAAGTCAAGCATTAGGTAAAGCTGCTACAGAAACTGATCAAGAATCCATCGATATAGACGATATTGATGAGGAGGAAGGAAAACGTATTGATGCTGAACTTACTAAAGCATTTAGTATACTTAAAAGTTCAAGAAGTGGTAAAAACCGGAAACAGTCTAAGGAAGATGCAGCTTTAACTCATTTCCGTATTAGGGTTTTAGACTTGATCGAAATTTATTTGGAAAATGAGCCTTCAATGTATTTGTGTCTAGAAATAATGTTACCTCTAATTCAAACCTTTGAATTTTGTATTCGTGATAGGCATCAAGAACCGTTGCAAAACAGAGTACACTCTTGTGTTAAAAAATTAACTGTTATTAAAAAGTTTTCAACAACGGAGAGTGTCACGCCAGATCTGTTAGCAAATATGTTAAAATCTGTAATTGATAAAGGCAGTAAATCTGTTTTTATATGCCAGGCAATGAGTGATATAGTCACAGAGTGTTGCACATTTATTGTCCGCTGCTCGTTAATTGTGCAACCAATTACAGCAACACCCAATAAAAAAACGAAAAGTGTAGAATATTCTGCAATGGGTGAAGTCTACAAAAATGCTTTGTTGTCCTTCTTTACTACAAATGAATGTGTTCTTCCCATTACATTATTTAAATGTGCCTTAAATTTGGTTTGGATGGATAACTGGCTATTAGCTGAATGTCTCGTAGAATGTGTTTTCAATTTTAAATTACGACCATTTAGAAGAAGTCAAGCACTAGAATTACTAACTGCATTTTATAACAGTAGATTGCTTACTTTTAACTTAAAAAAGACAAAAAAATTGTTACACAGTATCGAAACGAATTTCGCTGATAAAGCAATTTCTTTGTTGAACGGAAAATATGATAAAGACTTGAATGAGAAAGCAGTTAACGAAACTTTCTTTGGAAACCTTGTGGCTTTTCTAACTCTCGTGAAACGATATCATAAAAATGGCACATTGAAAGAAGTGCCAGATGTTATTGATTGGCAAGAAGTGGCAGAAGCAGTACAAAAATGTAGACAAAATATAATAAAACTTGGAAAAACAGCGAAGAATGCATATAAGATATTCTGCAGAGAATTCAATTTGGTTATAGCAAATCCAAGTGTTCTGAAAAATGGAATCGCAAAACAAAAACGAAGCAGTGACGATTGCGATAGTGACGGTGACACTAACGATGCATGTGGCGGTCCGAAGAAAAAACGAAAAATGAGTAAAGAATCATCATTAAATATTAGCTTGAATTCAGCTGGGAACGATCAAACCAATGATGGAGATGAGTCATCAATGGCTGAACAAGACGATGAAGACAGTGAGATTATTCCCGTTGGTAAAAAACGTCAGAGATCTAAAGCTATTTCGAAAAACACAATACTTTTGAAAAAAGAGGCCCAAGAATTGCGAATCAAGGCAGCGTCACAAGGATTAGAAACAGTGAAATTCAGTCAAATTGATATATATCAGATTGGAAACGAAGAAAACTCCACGACTTCAAGTGATGAAGAACAGGATGTTAAAAAAAATAATAACATGTCTAATGGGACAAAAATTAATAGTACTAAAAATTCGATTCCTGATACCATAAGTACGAAAAAACTTAAAAAGAAATAGTACGCAAATTATTTAATATCTGTATACTGTAAAATTTATATTTTGTTGTATCATATTTACCTGAATATTAAATATAATATAAATTTTTAGTAACTTCTTTAATTTTTTGTTAATGTTAATTTAGAAATAACAAATAAATACTAATTTTATATTAGTTGCTATAAATCAACAATATTGAAGTACCATCTACCCTTAATATGTATATACACATATAGTTTATCATTGGGATTTAATTATTACCGAATGATTCTGAAGATTGTAGTGAATAAAAGTGATGCCATTTATTTTTTTCTGACATGCAAGAATATATCTGCATCATCTTCTATGACCACATTCAATAATATACCTACACTAACATCTTCTGTTAATTTTAGGAGCCAATAACTTCTGAAATTAGGTTTAAATTTATTATGTAATCTAAGATTCAATCCTGTTAATTTTTAAATTTTACATTCTGTTTAACTGTATGCAGCAATCTGGGTTGTTATGACGATATACCCTCACCTAGGTTTAATAGTCTTTAGCGATCTTTAGCATTCGTTAATAAAATAATTTTCTATTAATTGAATAAATCGTAATGATCATTTGAGGTTACTAATTATTCTTGACCGAGTTTAAATTTGCTTAATCAATTTGTTTTGAGAGACTATTATTTTATTCTGTATCTTATTGGGTAATAAGGGTTTTCTTATTTACTTTTAAAAATTGGGAAGGTTTTTAACTTTGGCCGAACTTATGCTAACGGTATCCATATTTACAGTTAACTGTACTTATCGTCGACGAAATTTTCACGTCTATCACCTTCCTCTGCGCAACAATAGTTAGTGTGAAAGAGCAGCAGGGATAAACATAATTTTTTTGTAGATGCATTTTAAAATCCATATACTGCTCGCTTGCTGCTAGTTCCTGGCTCCATACCACTATATCTATACTGGCTATACTACTAACGCAATATTTATTATTTCAAAGTATTTTTACAGTGTCGGTCGGCGCGCTGGCCCTATGGTCATATTGTTACAGACGGGATCTGTCAAAGTAATATTTTTATGTAAAACAAATAATAAATAGATTATAAATAAAGTTTTAGTGGATATAAACAGTTTTTAAATGTATTATTAATAAATATTAATTTTTGTTCAAGTGTGTGATAAGGTTTCTTGAAATAATGTATTTTTATGTAGAGTAACAAAATTATTTCGCACTTCCAACAAGCTTCTTAAAAGGTATGCAATTAAAAAGAAACTAGTTTATTTTTATTATTAATTTATATTTAGTTATAAAAGAATTATATTTTTATATAATTTACCAAATGTCAAATTTTATCGATAAACTGTATGAAAATAGGAGCTTGTACAATCTTGTCCAATATTTTTGATTACCTTTCGAAATATAATAACCTGGAGATTGTACGATTTTAATAATTTAGAATAAACTTAATTGTTTTGTACAACATAAAACATTTCTTCTAATTTGAACTATACCTTTTTTTTAAACAACAAATTCTATAAATAAATAATAATAGTTTTTCTTCCTTGTTTATTCTATAGACACCTTGCTTTTTTTTACGATTGCTTACAAATTTTATTTTCACCTTTTGTAAGCTCGCTATCTGATGGGGCCTCCTGCTCCAATCATCAAATTTTTACATTACACATTCAGATATTTTAATATATTCATATCTAAAGAGAATGCAACTATATTATTTGTACTTTTTTAATCAATAAAATTTCATTTAATAACAAATAATTGTGTATATAAACACCCAAATAAATTCATTAGATTGTCTGGAAAATATTATCATAATTATTAGTTATACGATGATTCAACACTGAATCAGAAGTTATGGAAGGGTTAATATATGTAAATTACTTTAAATTTGCATTGGTAATTTAACAACAAAAACTACAATAAATTTTAAAGTTTAAAGTTAATATATATACCTTATATTCAAATAAAAATAACATTAATAAATATTTGACTTTTATTTATTTATTTAGTATTACTCATGCCATTTTCTTGTTGTTTTTTATAAATAGAATGTATAAAATATATATTATTATTATGTTAAAAGGTTCTTTCTGTATTTAGGTTTACTAACATAATTTCAAACTTTTTTGATGTGAATAGATTGTAAAAGTTATAAAGAAAATGTAAAAAGTATAAATTCACGTAATACTATTATTGAAATAGAAATAAAAGTAGTAGAACGAGTATCTCCTGGGATGTGTATGTATAAAACTATATGTAATAATAAATAGTTGCATCTATTATGAGTGATCTTAAGAACCAGAAGTAAAATGTTAACATTTGCAATGAACTCTTGTCGAGCGTGCATCTATATTAATATTTCTTGACTTACAAGAGTTATGCATAATTTTAATAAACTTGTATAAGAATTCTTTGCTGTAGTAGTCTGCTTTCATTTAACAAAATAAATAAAAACCTATATTCAAATTCATTGTTCATTTTTACGTAACACAATTTTTTTTAAATATAATAAACATATTTAGTTATTTTAGTTAATATTTGAAGAATAGTTAAATGTATAAATATTCTATTTGATCTTATTTTAACATATAGCCTTCATTAATTATATCGTAAATTTTTGCTGCAGGTATAATGTAAAATTCTTGCTCTAGGTTTTATATTATAAAAAAACAACAACAAATTAGAAAGTTATAGCACATAAAATATTTGATTACGTATGACCTTGATCAAGTATGAACTAAAAAATGTAGTGCTTTACTATAAAATACAATTTTTGTAAATTATTTCTGCACATTGTACATTGAATTTCATTGAACATTGCAAGAATAACATTATAACTTAAAGTAAACTTTATCAACTAATCTTATGAATCTATTTTTTTTAACTATATATTTGTTTAGAGAAACGAATCTTAAGTAAATGATTTAAATTAATTTCTAAATAAATTCCTCTATAAAAAAGAACTGACATTTTGTTCTTTAAATATCTTTTTGGAGATTGTTAAATTGTTAACATTTCATTATTGTTAAAAGCATTTTAAAAACTAATATTTTTCTGGAGCGTAGTAACGATATTTTTCTCAATATACGTGGTAAATAATGTGGACATTGCTTAACTTTATTTTATTTGTCCTCAATTTCATTTCCGGTGAAGACCTAACAGGAAATACTTTTATATAAAAAGCAATTCGTTTTTACATGTTTTGAATACATAAGTTTAATATTTTTAAATTTTGATTTCTGAGTGGTACGCAATATTTAAATACGTTAATGTCAGAAAAATTACTTATGCTAGGTACAATATTTAGTATTACTAACAAATATATAATAAGTATATTTTCGTAATTGATTGCGTATTTGATTTTCGTAATTGTTGCAAATTTAATATTCTTAGCTGTCCAGTTATTTCGCTTAAGAAATAGTACCCACGGTACCCAAGTGCTTATTTTTATCTGGAATTTATATTCCTAAGGATTTTTGAGTTTATTAACCGAATTGATATTTGTTTAGATAATTTCTTTTTTATATTACTTTTTTTCTTATATTTGCGGATATGATATCTATATATACAAGTACTCTAGAGAATTTAAAACAGGCTGTGAAGCAGATGGTTTAGACATATAGTTTCTGTTAAATATATTGCTCCAAATATATATTATATTAAACTAGACTGTACTACAATCTGATAAATTGAATAAACATATTTTATTAAATATTAGGTTATTTTTATTTAATATTCAGATAAAGATGAGGATTTATTCGTCAGAAAGTTAAAACACAATCAGCTTATCTTCCTAGTCTAACGAAGTGACACCTGATAAAACAATACTTGTGTGTACTTCTTTACTCTTAATTAACCTTATTTCTTCACTGTGCTGTACATTTTGTATCTAGATATAGTTTTAGATACCTTATTAAATATAGTAAAATATTTATATACTTGAAAAGTATCTACTGTATTACAAAACAGAATGTTGTTAAAAAAATTAATTTTATGATATCTAATGGACCAATGACTTCTGAGAACACCCTTATAATATTTAAAAATTGTATTGAAACCAGCGAATCTAGCAAAGACACATTTTCACCTAACGTATTTCGTGTATTTCATATCGACTACGAACTCTCTTGAGTTTTACGTTTGAATTGCTCAATTAGATTAACGTTTAATATTCATTTTAGATATAATAAATAACTCTTATATACGAGGATGTATGTCAATAACGTCATTCTCATTAAAAATAAATTTCTTGTTCGATCAGTACTTCATTATCAGTATTTACGATTTTTGCAAATATGTATTAAAATAGTAAAGTTTTAAACCATATAATACAGTGAATAATTTTACGGACATATCTTTTTAATAGGATTTTATATTTAATTACAATTATAATAACTTTTAATTGGTTAATAGCATTTAATTATATTTAATTAATCGTTAAACTAAAAGAAAAGTACATAATAAATGGTAAAAACTGTACATTTTGTAAAAATAATTACCATTGTGTATAGCCGGTATTATATTGATTTTGTCTTATCATGCTGGGTTAAAAGAATGTTAAGTATGAGTACTCATAAAGATATATATTACTTTTTTTTAAAGTATTTGAAGATAAATAATAGCACAATATTGTCCATTAATGTTTGCGTGTTTTGAGTACTTGTCAAATTACCATATGTTAGCAATGTAATTTACAATATTAAACTATTAATAATTGTTAGATTAATTATCATAATTAAAAAAAAGTGTTCTGGAAAATTATTGCTCACCTAGCTGTACTTTTTAATTATAGGGTCTTTTAATAAGAACGGTCATTTTATGGACCTTTCAACAAGAGCGATCGTTTGAAATCAATAGAAAATCGTAATATTTCGTTGATATTTGGCAGATATTGCGTTTTATTACTAACCTCTTTTCACGGAAATATTGCATTTTTCCTATTGATTTAAAATGACCGCTCTTATTGAAAAACCCAATAGAATATACAACCGTTTTTAAATTCAGTGCGTTAAAAATGGTCTGTATGAAAATTCGCGCTTACATCTTATAAATAATAAATTGCATTTTTAAATTGCTGGTAATAGGTAATATTAGTTAAAATTTCAAGTTAAATAAATAGAATAATCCTATTTTAATCTTGAACTGATCTGATCCTTATCATCAAAGTTAAACATTTGTAAGAGATAATGATATATATATATATATATATATATATATATATATATATATATATATATATATATATATATATATATATATATATAAATAAATATATATATATATATATATATATATATATATATATATATATATATCTGAATTCCTTAAATTTTTGCAAAATTCTTATAAATATAGTTTATAGTTTACTTAACAATTTGTATATTAATAATTTTGATTATAAATTCCAAAATAAAATTAGTCACGATAGAATTTCAATTATTTAGCCACATTGTATGATAATTGGACCTGAATTTCTTAACTTTTTGATAAGTACATAAACACACGGTAATATTGTTAACTTAACGTTAACGTCTGTTGTTAATACAGTAAAATGGTATATTTTAATATAATTCTAAATTGCGTTGTATAACTTAACCGAGACTATTGTGAGGCATTGACGTTGAGGTGCTGTGTTTTCGTATTCGAGTTCTAGACCTGCGTTATATTTTTTGCATTTAGTTGATCTTTCACTTAATTAGAGTTATGGGGGTATATGAGGTCTTCCGGGATAAGCCTGCCAACATTTTGAAGAGGTTGTTGGTGATAAGACAAAACAATACAACAATGAAAGAAGTAAGTAAAAAAATAAGTTGTTGTAGAAACGAGAAGTTTAATAGGATTTACATTTTCATCACATTAACTGTTTGTTTATTAACTTGCAAACGATGCATTACAAAATTGTCATTATTTCTCATAAAAAGAATATTAACCTTGACGTTCAAGTATACGCAATATGTACATATTGACAAAGTGATAATTATACATTTTACGTGCAAATAGCGAAAATATACATTATCTACCATTTGCTTAGTGAATTACACCGCCATGTCAAGTAAAAACAAATAGGAGTTCTAGATGAAGCTGAAAATAAAAAATGGATACAAACTTTTAACAATAAATTAAAGGAAATAAAACCATTAATTACAAAGAGGAATGTATCAGGGACAGAATATGTGAGAAAGCTCTGATGCGACTAAGAATAGGACACATTAAGATTACACATTAATATCTACTGAAAAAAGAACCTTCACCTCAACATTTTGAAGTCAGTTTGCCATCATATTGACTATGTGTATGATTTTTTTGTCATGAAAGAGTTAATTTACAGTTCAGTGTCTCTCAGTCGTTCATATGTCTATTTTATCGGCCACGAATGACGAAACCGTTCCATCTATCGGAATACAAATGAACATAAAGTTGATGCGAACTATAATTGAAGTGCAATAGTGATAGAAACGTCACAAAATAGGACACTTCACCAAATTGTTTACTGGGTACTGATAACATGCAAAACATACGAAACCATCCGCGAAAAACACAACAGTAATGTCCGGTCAAAAATTTTAAGCCTATCACAAAGTCAATAGCAATATTACTCAATATTATTAGGTTTATCTAATCAATACCTTTTGACTAAAATGTCAAAACATCTCTTAATTTGTACAATAGCTACAACAGTCCCAGTGATAATAATACAAGTGTATTGTCATGCACGCTGATAATATTATAGTAAATACAATCGTAATAACAAGTAATAACAATAAACAAATGATATTTTTAACAAATGTTGCACGAAAAATTATATGTGTTAAAATTCTTATTTGTGATTCAACTTATATAAAAACATGTAATTTCATCTAACGTTTCATGTAGTGTTTATGAAAAAAATATTAAAATTATTGTATGTTTAAGATAATAATAACAAGTGCTGCATAATAAGTTTGCTGTAATAGAAAGTTGAATTAATATCGTACAAAAGAATTCGGTTTATATTTTATAAAGAATTTACACTACATAAATTTTACGTTTGTGTTTGTCAATGGGATGTTTTAAATTCTATAAATTCGTGGGTAAAATAGTTGCATGTCGCACTAGTGTGGACGTGTTGTACAACTTCTTACAACAAATGTTGGATGTCGTATGTTTATGTCGCATCAGTCTGTACCATACATAAAAGAGCAGTATACTAACCTTTGTATTTTGAAGCCGGGGCCAATACAAATGAAGTGTAATAATTACAAAACTTCACAAAGTGTGAAATGTCACCATATGGTTTACTTGAAGGGGTCATTCATAAATTACGTCACACAAATTTCATGGTTTTTTAATAAAGGCATATTCATGAACCTTAAAATGTTGTCATTACTCCATCGGCAGTAATTTATTCCACTTAGCCGACTATTAGTTTAAATGAACACGAATTAAAGAGACAAATACTACGTCATTTTTTAAAATCCAGTGACATCACGCTTTGATACACACGTCAATTTCTAAATTTCTTAATAAAATTGGATTTTTTTTTTCAAAGGCAGTAAAATAGGTAACAGCACGTTGTTACGGTAATACGCAAATAAACCTTTAATACACGTAACTGTATCTAGCGAATATCTTAACAGAAAAGGAATAGCGAATAATTTATAAAAAGAAGTCTATAACTATAACAGAAGAGTAAAAAGTAAACCCTATTTTTAGAATATAACACACTGTAAAATATGGTTTACTTTTGACAAAGAAAGAATAATTATAAATTTAAAATAATTAAAATCCTTTGTTTATTTACTTTAATTGTATGCATATTATAAATTCGGTGAATTCTCGAGCACACGCAAACACACGACCGTATGTATGTATGTATGTGAATTGATGCAGGTCATGTACTTTTACATTATAAAAAACTTACTACTTTTCAATTCTAAGATAAAATAATTTGTAACCAAAATAGTGGTACCGTTAATAAAATTTCTATTTCTTCATTATAAGAGAACCATAAATTTTAAATTAGACATTTCTAAAAGCATTTTAAAATTCATGTTGTATTATAACAGTAGTAAATATTACGAGTGCGAGTATTTACAAGTTTGTTTATAACGGGATCCATAGTACGAGTAGGATTCATCAATAGTTGTTATTGATATACAGGGTGACTATCATTTATCTTTACAAGTTCTAATATTAGCAAAAATAACATATTTTCGTCTCTATCTTTTTTCAATCTTTCGTTCTCTTTCTCACTTCTTACTCACTTTTTACTTATCTCGTCCTTTTCTCTTCAGTTTAGAGTTCTCCCATTTCTTCTTTTTCGTCGTTGTTCTTCTTGAACCTTTGTTCTCGTATAAGGCACGACTGTCTTAATAAAATATTCACTTTATAGTAAAAAATAAAGACAACGTCTTATTAATATACAGAGATGACGCTAATAATTTTGCATTAGGTTAAGACATCTATGTGCAAGTGTACGCATCCTCATATTTCCATGGTGTGTACCTAGTAGCTAGACGTTTTAAGGGCGGGGTAAGGTCAAAACGATAAAAAAGAAGTATATTTTCGATAATGTTTTTTGACGACACAGCTAATATATAATTATTTCTATAAATACTACATGATAAAATGACATTTGAAGAATACTTTGTGAAATTTTCATAAATAAATGTCAAGAAATGTGGCATTGACAGCGAATCTAAGCAGACGTCACAAAAAAAAAGTAACATAATGGTGCCACTCATAACTCATCACTGGATTTTCTGAAATCGAAAAACCAAAATGATTTCACTAGTCGATAAGTTTCTGCAGGTAACGCTGTCGAGTTTTTTTTTAATTATTTTTTTTTAAATTTTTTACAGCACTTAAAAGTCAAAATACCGATTTTTCATGAAAAAAAATCAGAAACTTTGTTATTTTAAAATACGTTAAAATAAAAAAATTAAAAAAACTCGACAGTGTTACCTCGGCATTTATACAAAGAAAGAGTGTGCAAAATTTCAAAAGAATCGGTCCAGTTGATTTTGAGCTATAGAGGGCACCGACTCTGAAGAAGCTATGTGTGAGAAACCGTATTTAAGTTTCAAAGTAACACGAAAGCAGACCAGAGAGGTGAAGACTTAAAACTCTATATCTCCGACAGTTTTATTCCAATCGACTTCAAATTTTTACACAATACACTTAATATGTTGTACAATAATTTAAATAAATAAAAAAAATGAAAAAAAAAGTTGAAACCTTACCCCCACTAAAGATAGACGTGATTACAGAATATGATTGCCCTTAGTACTACTTCCGCATGAACAGTAAACATGTTTGTGCAGGTGTAACTTTGAATTGCAAAAGATAGGACGTTGAAATTAGTGTTGATTCATAGAGAATAAAAAATGTTCAATATTATTTAATAATAATATCGTATAAAATAAAACAAGTAAAAGATATTTTATATAAAATATGTACGCTGATTATCGCCTTATACAATCGGGGTTATATCTGTTATAATTAAGGACACCCTGTATCATTTGCGGTTCAACTATACACGACTTTCTTACAGCGGAAACTTGTTAAGTTTGTCGTGTCTGTGGTCAATAAAAGCCGCAGAATATTATCTTATATTTTTATCTATGTATGCTATCCGTTGTGTATTGAAATTTTAAAGTCATCATCAAACAATACATTTATTTCTTTCGTCACTCTGCTGTACACATAAAACACAATTTGCTGTAGAACTATCCATGGGTAAAAGTCAAGTATAATTGAACATTCTTTGTAGTTATTAGTACGAGTATACTAAAGTTCCACACAGTATGTTTTCAGGTTCAATAACAGCTGTGATATTTTTACATCCCGACAGTGTAAAAAGAGAGCTGAACTGAATCCTGAAAAGTAAACACCGTTAATTGTTACTAGATACAATTGTGTCATTGAATTTTTTTTTTTATATTTATTTGCCTTGACTTTTATTCGTCATAGCCACCATCAAACATTTTTTTTTACATATTTCACATTTTATAATTCTATTTTCCAAATTTATAGATATTTAAATAATTCACTAATTAATTTTGAATCACTTAACAAAAATTTAGTATTAACAGGAAAAGTTTTACTCACGTCTAATATTTCACTATTGAATTTTGATCTTTCTAAACTATAATTTATGTTTCATTGAAATATTTTTATTGTTTCAGATATAACATTGCAAAATGTTTAATTTTATGAAGAAAGGTTCCTCAGTTACGGAGGACAAAGACAAGGAAAGGCGTAAGAAAGAAAAGAAACTCCGTAAAGAGCAACAAAAGCAAGCTAGGGCATCGGGAACAATGTCGGCAGAAGAGTTACTAAGATTAGATGAGGTAAACTCGTATTTACTGACTTATTGTATATTTTATTAAATTTTTTATATGAAATTTATATTTATGGTGTATTGTTTTGCTTAAAGGTTCGAAGATCATTGAAACTTCGCGGTCGCAGAAAAGATAAAGAAAAACTTCCATCAGGTATTACAGCGGATTACAGTGCCTCGTTTTTTGCGCAATTGGAACGGGATAGTCCTGTGGATGGTAATAGAGCGACATCTCCAGGAAATTCTTCACAGATTCCGGGTCCGCATAATGCTGGCGGTTTAACGCAGTCGGATAGTTCTGAAGCTTCATTAAATTCGATAACAAATCAGGTAAATATTCACCAAATATACTTATTATATAATATAATTAAATTCCATTTACTTTGTTTACAAATAAAGGCAAATACGATTAATTTTAAATTAATATAAAATTTTTAACATAAGGAAATTTTACTTTTAATAAAACGTATATGTAATGTAAATGCAAAAATCGTCTATGTACATTAAGCGGATGTAATAAAACTAGGGAAAAGATTGATAAGAGGCGAATTTCCTGGTTCTGCGTTTTTACCGTGGTTATCAGATTTTTATGTTCATTAGTCATAAGAAACCGCTCAAATAATTTACTGAGATAACAAAAAAGTTGATAACAATATCTTCTTTTTAAAATAAATTTAAAATACTGTATAATGGAAAATTATAGTAATCATATCATTATTATATGCATATACATCACTTTTCTGCATTGTATTTACATAGCATATGTGAAATTTGATATTTATGTCTGCGTAAAATAAAATAACCATAGATAAAATAACTTCGTTTATTAAAATTTGTATGCTTTTCAGACTGGCCAATCACTCCCCCCTGTGCCTCCTCGACCTCCAAAGCGTGGTATTCTAAAAGGGCCCCGATTAAGTCTAACAAGTTTAAATAGTGATACAACAGATCACTCACATTTATTAATAAGAAATACGTTGCAAAACGAATTAATTTCATACCAAAATTTACCAATGGCTGCAAAAATACAGTCATTTGAAAATTTATCAAAAAATGAATTGAATCCCAGTATTGTGTTAACCCAAAACGAGAATAAGCCAATGAATAATTTAATGTTGTTAACATCTACATCTCCCAGTGCAGAAAGTTTAACGTCGACTAATTCTAGCTTTGCAACACCTCCATTTTCACTAAGCCCAGTTGGAGAATCGCAAGGATATCACAGATGGTCAAGAACAACAAATTTTGAAGACATAATACTACCACTACCTGAAATTAAACCACTAATATTGCCTAAAGTAAGAACTTTAAAAATTTATAGACAAAAAGGACCTAAAAATGATTTTGGTATAAGTTTAAGGCGTGCTACAATTTTGGAAAGAAATGACATTAATCCTAGTTTATTTATAAATGGAGACTCTGTGCATAATGATTTAAATCTTGTCGGTAATAAATCAAGACATTTTCGTGGTGTTATTTTTGCTGAACCAGGAGTTGTTGGAGGTAGTGCTACTGGATTATTACCTGGTGATAGGCTTTTAGAAGTGAATAAGATAAAAGTTGAGAGCAAAACTCGTGAGGAGATTATTGAAATGATAAAAACTAGTCAAGATCACGTGATTGTTAAGGTATGTAATCGCTGTAGTATATAATTTTAAGTATCTTCCAATTTTATGAGTACTGTGTCATATTTTACATT